>PVJL010002209.1:0-210255 GCA_004026885.1 Lyroderma lyra | reverse complement strand
AAAAAAAAAAAAAAAAAAAAAAAAAAAAAAAAAAAAAAAAAAAAAAAAAAAAAAAAAAAAAAAAAAAAAAAAAAAAAAAAAAAAAAAAAAAAAAAAAAAAAAAAAAAAAAAAAAAAAAAAAATTAATAGAAGTAACAATACAATTGTCTACTTGTAATCTAAAAAAATTAACTGCAAGAGATAGAATGGGGAAAGCATGACTTAGCTGCCATGTATGTGGATAAAGACTGGTGTTGACTGAAAGCTTAACTGAAAATAACTAGAACCTGCCTGCCTAGAGCTAACTCTGTCTTAAGTGACATTAGACAGAGTTGGTATTTGGCCCCAAATCTGCCATTTAGCCTGGGCTTTGGGCTTCTGCTTTTGGAATGCCTGCTTTTGTATTTCCATCATCCTTGAACTTTGACATGGTTGGTGTTCATGTGGGTATAAAGGTTACTCATATCTAATCACTCAGCAATGTCACTGTTAAAAACCCAGGGTGCCATTTAGATTTGTTATTATCACATGAATATTCATTTTCAGATACAGGCAAGCATTCTAGATGTAACCTGAGTGAAAAATTCCTGATTAGTTGACATTCTAAAGTATAAAT
Source organism: Lyroderma lyra (assembly GCA_004026885.1). Classification (NCBI taxonomy): domain Eukaryota; kingdom Metazoa; phylum Chordata; class Mammalia; order Chiroptera; family Megadermatidae; genus Lyroderma; species Lyroderma lyra. The sequence continues at coordinate 209,660 of PVJL010002209.1, read as the reverse complement.
GTATATTAATTATTGGATAAGTAAAATGCTATAGTAATTGCTGATTGTTAAAGGTTTATGTTATGTTCAAAATTAATTTGAAACAAAAAATCAACTCAAAATAATTAACATGATTAAGAACTTCCAACTAGATAAATAAGGATATAGGTCGACAGTTACTACAAATATAAAGAGAGAACGTATTAGCTAAATAACTTAGGAAAAACATATTTTTAGTCAAATATTTATAAAAATTTAAATCATACAGGAAAGAATAAGTAGACATTACATCATATCATAACTCTTTTCTTTGTAGAAATGTTTGGTATACCTAGCATTTATAATTTAAAACCAGAATTTAATTCTTGCTTAATTCCATTTAGGACATGGATCCTGTTCATCCACTCACCTCAGCTGAAATTTGACTCTACAGTGGCTATAGGAAAGTCTAACAGCTGACAGTGCTGGGAAATTATTGTTTCTATACTTGTATATATAGTATATATTATTTTAAACTTTATAATTTTAGTACTAACATTTTAAATAATATTAAAACAATTTAAATTTGGGCATAAAATTTTAGGTTTATTCATGTATCCTGGAGGTTTATTATTTGATAGTGATATTTGTCACAACCTTGGCTTCAGTGGGAGATGTAAATCCTCAGCCCTTTGGCAATTTGGCCGAAATGTGTATTTAGTGCACCTCCCTTGGAGGCATAATAGGGTATGAAAAATATGAGGCATAGCCAAATTAATTCCACCTGATGGCATTAGGGAAGTTTGAGTGAGAAAGAGGCATTTGAGATAGACAGTGAAACCTGAGGCTTCTAACAGGCAGAGATGGGGTGATAGGAAAGGACATTTCATGCCAGAGTGCCAGAATCCTTTCTATAAAATTGTATGCCCCGGGCATGGTGTTTATCTGCCCTGATTCCTACCACTCACTGCTTCAACTAACTCCAAGCTCCCAGAATGAAATCCTTACCTTTTAGCTTTAAATTTATGTCTTTTTCTTTTTTTAAAAAATATATGTGGGTAAGTTCCCTGGCTGGAAATGGAACCCAGGTCGCAGCATTGACAGCACCGAAGTCTAGCCACTACACCACCAGGGAACTCCCTAAATTTATGTCTTTAGCTTAGGTTTTCTCAGCTTCTCTATAAAATCCATTTAAAAAAATACTGAAGTATATATCAAGGAAATTATTTCTTAAAGGAACCCTTTGATAACAAGAACATTGCTGCTGGCGTTAATTTGTATATGATGATTCAGTGTGACATATTTTATGAGTTCCTCTGGCTAGAATTTAAAGATAACACTAATTAGGGCTTGTAATACAGTAAGTAGAGTTCCAGGGTCATTTAATCTAACACTTTCATTCTAACCCAACTGTGAACAAGCAGGTGCTATACTCAGATCCTTATTCGAATATTTTACCTAATAAGCTCAGATTTGCTCTCTTTAGTATGTTGAATTTAAACTGTTTTCTATTATTTGAAGTGAAATTAAATGCATGAGGGGAGGGTGCCATACCACTTCTATTTCAGAGGATCACCTTTCACTAAATAGGCACTGCAGTAGGCGGCTCTTGCTAGGTCAGTCTATAGTCAAAACAAACCTAAATCTCAGTTTACTTCTTACATTACTTGTGAGCACTGTGTTTGGCTGAGGGTTTAATCTGTGTGACTTCTCATTTGGGACCTAGACAAAGAAGGACCATCCTCTATTTGGGACTGCCATTCTCTTGGTGGAGGGAGAGAGTTAAGCACACAAGTGCGAAACAGCAATGACTCTTAACAGCTTTCACTCAACTGTCATATTGTCACTTCCACTCCTATTTTATTGGCCAAAGCAAGATTTATGTTTGCAAGCTTTGTGATTACAATATGACACTTGTGTGAAAAAACAAGGAAAAACCCATTATCAGATCATAACCAAGCCTGACAGTACCTACAGGGAGGCGCTGCAAGTCACATGGCAGTGGGAATGGCCATCTTTTCCTCTAGAGGAGAGCAAATATTTGGAATAATATTTCAACAGGCATTTAGTGAATTTGCCTTTTCACTTATTTATGTAAATATAATGTTCAGGTTTTTCCTCTTTAAGAATTGTGTTTTTCTAACTACAAGCTAGTAATGGCACTCATAAAATATAGTCCTTTTAAAAGAGAGCTCTTTCTCCATTTTAGGATGAGTTTCACTGGGGGTCTTGTCCTATAGAGCCAACCCTCTCACAACTGGTATTTATATATCTGCATCGCTAGCAGGCATTTACTGGTGAACCCTCTGGTTCTGTGTTCCAAAATCAGAACAGGAGGGAAAGAGACAGATTCGATACTTATTTATTTCCAAATATTTATTGAATACCTACTGTATGTCCAGCACTATTGCAGTTGCTGGCAATAGAGAGGTAAACAACACACAGTCCTTTTTGAGCTTATGCAAGTACAGAAGGAAGAGGATATTAGGTAGTGACAAGTGTTATTAAGTCCAAAAGGTAAGGAGAGGGGAGAAAGATAGGGTAAGGTGATCAGAGAAGTCCTTTCAGAGGTGACATGTGAACAGAGCCTTCATAAAAATGAGGGTATGAACCTTGATTATTTGGGAGGAAAAGCATTCTCCTGTGTAGTGCAAATATCTTGAGGCAGGAATACTGTTGATAGGATTGAGAAACCTCAGGGAGTCCAATGGGACTAGAACAGAGTGAGAGTATGTTAGGAAATAAAATAACCATGTATGGGCTTGTAGGGATGGTAATTTAGGATCTTATTTGAAATGTGACAGGAAGCCATGAGTAGTTTGGAACAGCAGTGTGACATGATCTGATTTGTTTTTAAAAAGATCATTCTGGCTGCTGGTATAGAGAATAGATTGTAGCAAGAGTGAAAGCACTGAAAAAGGTTCTATTTTTTACAGTTTTTTCAGATACTAGGATGCGATTCTTACTACCTCTGCTCCCATATGTGATATTGAATATACATGGATTTAGGAGATTCATGTTTGTAAGCCTTGTGATTACAGTATGATAACATGGGGAAAATTCAGCAACAAATCACATTATTTTAGAAAAAGGAACTAAGATAAGATTCAGACATTTGTTTGGAAAAAAGTTAATATGAATAACTAAAAGAGAAAATACATTTAATGTATGCCTAACACTCTATATTGGAAGGCCAGGAAGGAAACATGTATATTAAATTAATCTGACATTGAAGGGGGATCCCTGGTGGTCTAGTGGCTAGGTTTTGGCACCCTCACCGCCACGGCCTGGGTTCAATCCCCACCAAAGGAACCAACCAACAACAACAACAAAAATAAATCTGACATTGAATTGAAAGCTATTTCTGCCTTAAAAGCAAAGAAAAAGGAGTCATATTGTACAGGGAAGTCCTTCTTAAAACAAACCATATCTACATGACCATGGTCCTCTGCTTTGCTTGTTCAGAAATGCCATTTTGTCAGTTTCTCCCAAAGTGATGGCCCAGAGGTGTAGCAAGAATTCACAGGAGATTTGCTGGTACGCCAAAATACCTAACTTTAACTTATAATGAAAACTAGAACTAGCAAATGAATCCAGATATTAATTTCACCCAGAGTACCATCTCCCTGGGCTGTTTTGAGAATTTTTCCATGTACCCTGGATATGGTCACAGATTATTTTACTTTAAAGAATTTGATGAGGTTGAGACACATCAGTTGGATTAGCAGTGGAAAGCACACTAGAATTTGTCCAGATACCTATGCTTTATTTCTGGCTCTCCATTCATTGTTTTTGTGACCTTGTAAAAATCACTTAACTTTTCTGAGACTCAGTGTTCCCATCTATAGAAATGGAAGATACTAATGTATTCTTTGTAGGGTTATTTTGAGGATTAAATCAAATATTGTAAATGAAGTGCTGATACAGTGCCTTATTTAAATTAAGTGCTCAATAAATATTAGGTGAACCTGAATTCTATAGGAAGTTGATCTCAGAAAACTGTTATCTCCAAGAATATTTGAGAAACTGATTCACACTAAGATGTTATAGAAAATAAGACACATTGGCCAAAAGAATTAATGTTGACAGTCTTCTGAGAGTATTTGCAATTTAGGGTTGTTTTTCTTAAAAACTCCAGATCATCAGTTATCTTTGTTGCTAGGATTAGTAGGTGCCAGCTGCATGAAACTCCAGAGTGTTTACCTAGGGTACTCCCTGCTCTGAATTGAAGAAGTAGATGCCAGGAGAGATTTAACCATTAGTTGGCTCCCTCACTGGGTGTAGCTGGAATGTACCTCACCCAGGTATGTCAGTCCTTTTCCTGGTTCCATTTTTGCAAGATGTATCAAAGCTGGGCATCACTCCTGGGTGTGATTACTCCTGAAAAGCAGGCCAGAAAAATTCTCAGTGAGTGAGTGAATGAATGAATGGAAGGCCATCGCTGTTCCCTCTCGGAGCTCTGCCAAAAAGGGAGCCATCAAATTGTTCTCTGAGATGTTCCCACTGTCCTTGTTGTCCCCTCCAGAATACCCAAAGCTCCAGTCCCCTCCTTTGAGCAGCACCGTCCCATGTTAGTCCAGTTCCATTACCTGTAGAGCTTGCAGATGGAGGGAGGATGGGATGGGGCGGAAACTGCGGGGAAATATAGGGGCTATAGCTGTGGCATTGTCCCTGGTCGCAGGCCTAAGGAAATCACTAGGGTCACTACGCCCTTGAGATGACATCCACCTGATTTATGTCCCTCTTGTGACTTAGCCTTTGTTTACCTTTCTATCAGTTTTGCATGACAATTTTAAAGGATATCATATCCTCGCATTATCTACGAAGAGAATACAATTCAAGCCCTGCCTGTGTACCTCTTTAGCGGAAGTCGAAGTAAAGAGGTAATCTACACCAAAGAGCATCTAGCTGCTGCTTATAGCTCCCAGAGGTCAAGGTTAAATATTTCCACGATTAGAGAGCATTGTCCCAGGCTGGAGTAAGGCTTAATTGGTATCCACAGCTGCTTCCAAAGTCCTACAGATTGTAAAGACCAGGGTCTCCGCTGAGATTCGCCTTCTTTTCCTCGAACTACAACTCCCAGGACACCCTGCGACCTGGGAGTGCGCAGGCGCTAGTTTGGCGGAGGGGGAACTGGCCGCACCAACAGCGCGGTCTAGCTGTGGGAGCTGCAGGCGGGTGGATCCGGCAACTCCTTGGGAGGCGAACGCAAGCAGACGCCGGCGAACAGGCGTGTGCTGGCCACCGAGCGGCAGGCAGTCCCTGCGGGTCTGTGAAGGAGTCGGTCGCCCCAGCGGGCGCCAGTTAGGTAAGTCCAGCCCGGCGCTTTCCAGGAAGTCCGTGTGCGGGCTCGGGGAAGGGAGTAACACACCGGTCATGGTGGCTGAGGAGGTAGAGGTTGCCGTCTTCCTGCCGCTGGTCCCTGTCTCCTTCCACCTACGACCCCCCTCTCCGGGAGCGCGTGAACGCTGGGGGCTGCTTTGGAGAGAACGGCGGGTGGGGACCTTGGCGTGCACTGGGCGTTGCCCGAGGTGGAGGCGCGAGAACCCCGAGTTGCTGATGAATCACTCGGGGGCCGGGCCTCCCTGGGTTCGGGACCGGCGCCTTCCCCCCCCCCCCCGCCCCCGCCGCAGCCCGCGCGGCCCGCGGCGGTGCGAGCTCGTGATACCCCTCCGCCCCTTCCCCTCCACTCAGGCGCGGCTCGGGACGATCATCTTAAAGGGGTTTTCTAAAATAGTACTCCTTCAGAGGTTTCTGGTTGTTGAAAGTTGGAAAGAAAGAAAGAAAAAAATGTTAGGGCACACCCTTTTTTAAAATTGAAATCTGGCTTGTCTTGCATTCGCTGCTTTGATCTATCTGCTGTCTTAGAATGTATTTCTGGCTCCCGTGCAGCACAGCTGGATCCGGCTGTGAAGTTTGTGTATTGGTTTCTTTTAAGGACGTGACTGGGTCGCTATATTTTTGCCTTCGGAGGTTCATATGTTTCCTTTGCAAGCCTGCATTCTGATTATAAACAAATGGGAAACAGACGCCAAGTTTTTTTGTTTTTTGTTTTATGTTTAGTTAAGAATCGCTTTTCCAACTTGCCCTTGGCTTCTCTTAAAACCAGGAGTCATCTGGTAATGAACACTGCAGTAAAACTTATCCCAGGAGGTCATACTTCAACAGGAAATAAGCCTGTGGAGATTTAAATCAGTTCTGTGCGGTCTTCCCTTGGTTTGTAACGTTTTCCTGTAGCTCATGTTTCTTTTTCTGAGAATCCTTCAAATTAATTTTTGGCAGCTTAACTTGATTAATTAATTGGGCTGTCAAAAAAAAAAAATTGGGCTTAGGGACAATAGGTTTGTCCAGCCTTATTTATCTTTGCTGGTTTCTTCTTCCGAATCCAAGGCACCTTTTTACCCAATCACTTCTTTAAGAGCCCTCAGTTATTTTATTATAATATTTAGAATCCCTTTTCTCACACATTCTTACAAAAGGGACAAAAAGAGAAGTAAAATGTGAAATCCAGTATATTTTCTTTCAGCCTGCTTACTTTTGAACCTCTCAGGATTTCCAGTTTGCTCATCTTTAAAATGAGGTTGTTGGACCAGATGACCCTAAGATTATTCCAGCCCTAAATATCTCTGATTTTTAATTCATTTATTTTATTCATTCAAGAAACATGGGCCGCAGGTGTCATTCTAAGCCCTGTGCTAGGTATGAAGGAACAAAAAGAAATTCTGGAGGATATTACTGACCTACTGCTTTTAGTCATTTGTATGACTGATTCCAAAGTTTTATGATATACATTTCAGGCCAAATTACTCTATGATTATCTCCACCTAAGGTTAAATGCAGACAGGTTAAATCTCATTACAATGATGATTCCACTCTAATCAGAGGTTTTCTAGTTTCAGCTGCTGGCCCATGTAAATCAGACAGACAGTATAACAGAGAGGACTTGAATGGTGTACACAGGGTGGTGCTTCTCAAACGTCAACATGCTTCAATTACCCAGATTTGAAGTAGGGCCCTGGACCCTGCATGTCAGATAGGAAATGCTATAATTACTGTCAGAGACCACACTGAATAGCAAGGGTTGGGAGATGTTTTAAGGTGTTCGTAATGACAGTTTAAAGACTAGTGCTGACAGCTGTGATGTCAGATGCGTAGGATGGCCTTTTCCAACTCTCAGTTTTTTAAAATAATCCTATTCACTGTAACAAAATTTTTTTCTGTTCTTTTCTTCTTTCTCCTTTCTCTCTTCCCTTCTCCTTTCTCTTTGCTGAATCCTCTCAGCGTTTTTTGTTCCTCTCCTTTCACCCTTGTGTTCATTAACATGAAGTCAGTAATTTATTAATTCAGTATGTGTTTTACCCCCTCCTGTACAAGGCACTGTCTTCGGCTCATGGTGAATACAGACATTAAGACATGGTATTTGTCTGGGAACTTACTCTTTTTGAGATTAGGCATGTGTACTTGTTTATAGTTGAGAGCCTTGTAAGAGCCATCTGTAGGGAGGGAATAAAAACATGCAGCGAGAGTTCAGAGGGAGAGAGCTTTTACAGTCGTGGGATGGGAAACAAATGAAGTCATCTTTTTTTCCACTCTCTGGCCATCTCTGTCTCCCCAGGCTATCCTCTCTTTACTGTGTGAGTGTATGTACCATATCTACAATAGAACAGTACAGTTTTGTAAATTTATTTGGAACCTAGGGTGAGCTGGGTATATGAAAAATGAATTAGATTTGAGCAATACCACAGGGAGGGTGAGAGGTGGTGGGGATAAAAACATATCCGGTTAGAGAACTGAGCTAGAGGAAAGGTGAAGTTGGAGGGAGGACCCAGTAAAGCAGTGGGAGAAAAGGGCTTAGCAGGGTTTGGGGTGTCAGTCTGCTCTACACTGCTCTGCTTATCTGGGCTGCAGTTACCAACTTTTAAAGATCAAATTAACTGGCAGACTATTCAATTCCCCTTAAATTTAAATATGTATGGGCTCTATCTTAAAATACTTGAGGAGGGCATTATTCTCTAAGCTGACAGTGGTGAAAGCACGATTGTCCTGTCTACGAGTTTCCTTGCTGACATTTGATTTACAGCCTTACTTATTCTCAGTTTTATTTCAGATCTTCTAGAAATCACAACTATAAAATTATGTTGAGAGGAAAGTGGTATAGAAAAGAGAAAATTCTCCTGGACTGCCAACAGTCCAGTAGGTACATATTGAAATCCCGAAGAATCAGACTTGATTTGCTATTTATGAAAAATTAAACATGAACATCTGTACTTATATTTATCTACCTATATGTGTCTGTAATCCATTTGGTTATTTATAGGAGTGAAGGACTAGAGATGTGAGTAATCCAAAGTGACAATTTAAATTGTATGTGTGATAATGTGGATTTCATTTGAAACAAAATCATTAACCTGACTTGAAACAGAGTGCTACTTTGTATTTGTTATTGGAAGTATATACACTGTGACTTCTAAAACAGGAAACATTTTTATCACCGTAAAAAATTCCCTCATGCCCTTTTCTAGCCATTTCCTTCTGCCACTCTCCTCCAGAGGCAACCACTTTGACTCCATGTTTCTGCCACCATAGGTTTGTTTTGCCTAGTCATGGACTTCACATAAATGGAATCATACAGTAATACATGCTTTCTTGTGTCTGGCTTCTTTCATGTAACCTAATATTTTTGAGATTCATCTATGTTGTTTTATGTATCAGTGGTTTGTTCTTTTTTTATTGTTAAATTTATTGGGGTGACATTGGTTAGCAAAAATTACATAGGTTCCAGGTGTAGAATTCAACAGTGCATCGTCTATGTGTTGTGTTATGTGTATACCACCCAGAGTCAGTTTGTTCTTTTTTGTTGTTAAATAATGTCCTGTTGTATAAATATACCCCAGTTTGTTTATCTACTTTCCTCTTGATGGATATTTGGGTTATTTCCAAGTTAGGATAGTATGAATAAGGTTATTGTGAACATTCTTTTACAAGTCTCTTGTGGATATATGTTTTCATTTCTCTTGATAAATACCTAGGAGTGGAGTTACTGAATCATAGGGTAGCTGTATGTTTAACTTTATTAAAAAACTGCCAGACAGTTCTCAAAGTGGTTTATATGTGGATTCCAGTTGCTCCACATTTTTAATGTCACCAATTTTTACTGTTACCAGCCTGTTCTATTTTAGCCACACTGGAAGATGTAAAATGGCACCTCATTATGGTTTTAACTTGCCTGTTTGGGACATGTCATATAAATGGAATCACACAATATGTAGTTTTTTGTGACTGTCTTCTTTTGCCCTTATGCTCTTAGCAGTTCATTTTGAGAATCACTGAAATACAGGCAAAGTTCCTTCACAGCTATGCTCACTTTTTGACCTGTAAAAACATACACTCCCTCAAACACCTACACCTACTCACTAAAGAGGAAACCCAAACACACCAAGACAAACTTACCCACTATAGTAACCGATGCACAGAGATAACCCTTTACAGTTAAACAGCTTCTTACCTGATCATGTCTAAGCACTGACATGACTACAGGTATGTACAAGTGAACACAGTTCCTGAAGTGTATGTGAGAAATTGGATGAAAATATGGTCAGGTGGGAGAAAATGATGGCTGAATGGACAAGAGTGAATGAGAGCATGATGACAAGTTAAATTTATTTAAAGTGTATTCTGGTGTTTAAAACAGTGCCTGCAGCTTCCAGTTAAGTTTTCTTAACCTGTAACAGTTCTCTGATATTGTTATATTATTTAACATGTTTGTAGATATGTATATAGACTTGTGGATAGTTTCTTAGCCTATTGCATAGCAATCCCTTTGAGCAGGATATTATTCATCAGTATTAAAATAGGGAATTTGCCTATGGAAAATTATAATCAACAAAATATTTTGATTCTCTAGGTGTGGTGTTATTGTTTTAATGAGTTGCTAAGGAGTATTTTCTTAATGTGCATACTAGTGAAAAGAGAGGAGGCCCCTCAGATGTATGCATTCTAAGTCAGGCATCTGTTCAAGCAGCCCTTACCCTGGGGCAAGCATGCCAAGATAAAACCCCAAGATGTTTTGTTCATGGTGAATTCAAGCTAGTATTCTTAAGTAACTGCTCGTTTTCCCTCCCCCTCCTTTGTTTTCCCCTTCATCTGCCCACTGGGTGCTAGGTCTGCTTGGCAGGAGGGTGGGGGAGTGGGGAGGTGGGTAAGAAAGCTTGATTAGATTGGGAAAAATCGATAAGTATGTGATTATTTGAAAGTCAACCCACATCCCCTGTGGGTTTTTGTTTTTTTTAAGCTGTTTGTTAAGATTTAGATTCTTGGAGAAAATCTCAGAACCATGCACAGAAATGGACTGGCTCAGATTTGCACATTTTCACCTCTGCAAGGCTTTTGGTGCAGGTGGGCCTTTATTTTAGTTCAGCACACCCTCTGTACCTGCCCCTCTAATGAGCCCCCATTATTACTCCTTGTCAAACAGCTCACATCCTACTCTCCTGAGACATCAGATGACATCCCAAGTGAACTGCTGGATGTTTCTGTCCACCAGAGAACAGTGCTTGTCTCTGCATGCAGCCCGTAGCCGGTCCTCCTGCCGTAGCCTCTGTTCTCCCTTTCTCTCCTCACCGCCACACCTGTGGTTGTGGTCTGTATCTCCTTTTGAGTAGGACACCAGGGACACCTCTTCAAAGACATGTTTGAACTGTTCCCTGAAAGATGTGAAAGGATTTGACTATAAGAGAAAGGGGACAAGGGTGCTGTCTGTCAGGTGGAATGAACTGCGATCTGCGGGCAGGAAGCAGGAAAGCCTGGAGCTGCATTTACTGCTTTGCCTGTAGTACCAGGTGTGCAAGGACCACACCTTCCTCCCCAGGTCTCCCCCCTCTACTCCTCCCCACGCCCCCCCCCCATTCCTCCCCATGTCTCCTCCTCCGCTCCTCCCCACTTTTAGCTTGGACTTAGATCTGTTTGCTCGCTGTATACCTCTCCTCCCCGCTCTGTAGCTGCAGCTGTGCTTTCCTGACCACCCACAGTCATCTCTGAACTTCTGTGCACTCATTTCAGTACCATTTTTGTCAGTTAATTATATATTGCCTTGATCTTTAAAGAAGTTTTATGTGTATGTCTCATTTTCCCAAACAGAGTGTATTTATCAAGGGTCTTAGGTCTCAGGGAATACAGAACCCTTAAGCTAGCCCTCTAGAAGGGATGGTGGCAAGGCTGGCCGTTGTGGCTGTCGTCGTTCCGTCTGTGGAGCTCCCTAAAGTGAACCACGAACAGGCACTTGGGAAGCCTCCGTCCTGCTTCCTCTTGTCTTTTGATGAACTCTCTTCCACTTCTTTCTGTGCCTCTGCTTCATTCAAGGACATTAACTGGGATTTTTAAAAACAGTGTGCATTCCAGTATGACCTTGATTGCTGAGCTTTTGGTGCCCTCTTAAATCTTTCGCCTGGGGCAAGTGCCTCCTCATCCTGGCTGCAACCTGGTTCGTGCTCTCCTTTGTAGACTGGCTTTCTCTTGGCTTGTTTTTCCCTTAGATTCGGCTTAAGTGTGACTTTGGCTTTCTGGGATGCTGCCTCCAGCCTGGATGATACATGATCTCTCAACTGAGGTTTTGTTCCCAGTTTTCCAGGTTCCTGGAGAATTGGATTTGATCTGTCTTGCTTGGGTTGGGGGAAACTCCTGTACCAAATACCTGTGAGGGAGGGGGCGTAGTTCCGTGTTTGCTTGGGCTGTGTCCTTGGCAGGGCCTGGGGTAAGGGCGCTCCCAGACAGTTAGTTGGTCATGCCCAAAGAGGCTTGCTTTTGGTACCTGAGGTGAGGGGGGAAGTGACCGTGCCTTATATTTTTTTGTGTCTCCAGATTAACAGCTAAAAAGTAGGTGTATTTCTTATTTAGTCTCTGTTTATTGCTAGACTGATGATTCAGCCATTAATTAGGATGAACTTTGAGGGGAACAGGGTAATCAGTAATATTTTTAGTATTTAAAATAAATTACTAAAATTTGTTTTATCATAATTTGAAAGATTTCCAATTTTAGAGCAAATTTCATATTTTTAAAACATTTTTGAGTACTATTTTAAGTGTCATTTAAAAATGTAGTATGATAAAAATTTTTCCTGGTCCTCTTAAATCTAGTCCTCCAAACTGTTTTAACCAAGATGATTTGGAAACTGTAGGATTTAGAATTCATTGCATCCGGTATAATTCAGTGCTATTGAATTGCCTTCTGAGGTGGTTGAAATTTATAGGCTATTGGTAATTGCATTAAACTGACCCACACTTTTTTGTTTTTATTACTTCATAGTTTTCACTTCTCTTTTGCCTCCAGTGGTTGCTTCTTGTCAGTTACTGTGACGTCAGTAATCTGCTATTAGTGGGAAGTGTGTAGCAATAGAAAAGTAGTAACATGATGGAGAGTGAGCATTTCGTAGAGGCAGTGTGATATGGTGTAAAAAGCATGGTATTTCCGAGTCAGGTGCAAATTCACATCCACTGTTGAGAATTTGTTTATCTTTGAGTAGGTTCTTTATTCCCTCTGAGCCTCAGTTTCTTTTTTTTCTTTTTTTTTTAATTTATTTTAATTTATTTAATATATTTCTTTTTTTTAATTTAATTTATTGAGGTGACATTGATTAGTAAAAATTACATAGGCCCCAGGTGTACAATTCCACATTTCATCTTCTATGTGTTGCATTGTGTGTTCATCCTGCAGAGTCCTCTTTCCATCACCGTGTATTTGTGTCCCTGTCCCTTCTCCCCCACCCGCCTCCCTCCTTACCCTCAGGTAACTACTAAATTATTGACTGTGTCCAGGAGTTTTGTTTCTTTGTTGCTTTCAATTTTATATCAACTATTAAACTAAATTTCTCCATCCCTTTCCCTTATTTTACCCACTCTCCCATCCCTCCTCCCATCTTAAAGAAGTCCCTCTAACATTCTTCGTAGTACTGGTTTGGTGGTGATGTATTTCTTTAACTTTTCCTTATCTGAGAAGCTCTTTCTCTTTCCTTCAATTCTGATTGCTAGCCTTGCGGGACACATTATTCTTAGTTGTAGATCCTTGTTTTTCATCATGTTGAATATTTTCTGCCAATCCCTTCTGGCCTGTAAAGTTTCTGGTGAGAAATCAGCTGAGACTCGAATGGGTGTCCCTTTATAAGTTAACTGCTTGCATTTCTCTTGCTGATTTTAGAATTTTCTCTTTTGCTTTAATTTTTGCCATTTTAATTGTGGTGTGTCTTGATGTGTTCTTATTTAGGATCACCTTGTTTGGGACTCCCTGTGCCTCCTGGACTTGTATGTTTATTTCCTTCACCAGGTTAGGAAAATTTTCAGTCATCATTTCTTCAAATAATTTCTTTTTTTAAAAAATATTTTTATTGTTAGACTTATTGGGGTGACAATTCAAATAATTTATTGATCTCTTGCTTTTTCTGTCTTCCTTCTGGAACACCTATGATTCTGATATTCTTCTGCTTAAAACCGTCCCAGAGGAATCTCAAACCATCCTCATTTTTCTGGAGTCTCACATGTATCTGTTTTAAATGGGTATTTTCTCCTGGCTTTTCCTGCAAATCACTGCCTTGTGCCTCTGTTTTATCTAGCGTGGTTATTTTTATTTCATTTTTCATTTCAGTTAATGTCATTATCTCTCTGGTCCTTTGTAATGGTTTGTAAGTCCTCTTTAGTGCTTGCGCTCTGTTGAAATTATCACTCAGTTCCTTAAGCATTTTTATAATTGTTCCTTTGAGCTCTGTTTCTGATGGGTCATCTATCCCCATCTCATTAATTCTTTGGTTTCTCATTTTTTTGCAGCCTCTCTGGACCCTCCCAGCTGTAATTTCTTTGGTGTTGGCTGCTGATGCTGGGTGGGCAGAGGCCTGTGGGGGAGGCGAGGTTTGCAGCTTTGTTTTCTTCTTGTGGTTCCGGTGGGTCCTTGCAGGGAGTTTGGGCGTGATTTGCCCTGCGCTGCGCGGACTCTGCACTGAGCTTTCGAGTCAGCCCTGTTTGCTGGTCTTTCAGATCATCCTGGTTGTGGACTGAGAAATGCCCACACAGTCCCCTCTCTTCTCCTTCTGTGGTTGTTCCCACTACAGCTCATTACCACCCAGCAGCCCCCACTCCTCTGGGATCCGGAGTGAAGTCCGTCTGCTGCGGTTTGCAGACCGGTCTGCACCTCCTGGGGCCAAAGTGAGGTGGTTGTGGTATCTCACAGCCCCGCCTGTGGGCCCCCTGTTCTTTGTCCCAGGACCAAGTGAGGCCCGGAGCACTCTCCCACTGCCTTCTTCCTCCTCCCTCCCCCAGCGGTAGAGTTCCAAGCAGAGACCCAGCAGCCCTCCTGCTCTTCCCTTTATTTCTCCTTTGTTTAACCTTCTGTCCACGTCCAGATACCTTAATGCAACAAATGGGTTTCTTAGCTGTGATTGTGCGATGTGTAGAAGGTCCTTGGTTGAGGTCTAGGTGTTTTCTTAGTTGTAATCTTCATAGGAGTTTTCCGAAGGGCCCGCTCACGCCGCCATGTTGTTGTTGTCCAAGCCTCAGTTTCTTTATGAAATGGGGATATTATGAGATGTTACATGAGATGTATATGATAAAGTACCTGTCATGTAACATGTACGCAAATAAAAACTGGTTCCTTTCTTTCTGTCTTCATTATATTGGAATATGGCATATCGCCATTATTAATTTGAAAAACTCAAATGGTTGAAAGCAATGTGTTTCTAAGATGTAAGTAAGATACAGATAGTTTATAATCTTTTACAGTTGGTGTCATAAGTGTTAATTTTAGAACTGTTATCCAAAACTCCTGTTTTGGGTCCTTATGTCAAACTTTCAGTCACCTCCTCTCCGCTGCATTAAATTGTCAGTTTCCCTTGTTTGCTACTAAAGAAAAAAATGTCCTTTATCCCTTTTAAAAAGAACCTCTGCCCCCCCCCCGGGGGGGCAGCACACCAAACTTCTTGGCCAATAGAAATGATTTCTAAGACTTCCCTTCTTTCATCAGTTCTGCTTTTTTCAACTATCATGTCTTAAATATTTGAGGTGGTTTTTTTTTCCCTCCACCCTTTTGCCCCAGAACCTGTCTCCACTAGCTAGCTGTATGGCTCTCATTATTTCCAGTAGTTTTTTATGGTTTGGATTTATTTATTTATTTATTTATTTATTTATTTGTATGTGGGTAGCTCCCTGGGTCGGGAATCAAACTCAGGCCGCAGCGCAGCGCCAAAGCCCTAAGCCACTACACCACTAGGGAACTCCTGGTTTGGATTTTATTGTGTGTGTATATGTATTTTTCAAAGGCTGTATTTTGGTAGTTTTCAGTCTCATTTATAGTGAACTGTCCTATCTTACTGTCATGAAAAAAGAAATTCAATCTTTGTACTAGAGGTTTTATACCTTCTATCTTGAAACTCCCATAAAAACCTGTGAATGCCTTCTTCCTGGACTGTTGGATGCTTCACCACCTGCAGATGCTCTAGGTCAATTCACCAAAGTTTATTTTTTTAAACAATTTTATTAAGGCATAATTTACATATCATAAAATTCATCCATTTTTAAGTGGTACAATTCAATAATACCAAATAATTTTTCCTATCAAAAACTCTTTAGTGCGCTCTTTGCTCTATAAGAGGCTCATCACCTTGCCTTTGCCCTTTTTGTTCTCAAGATTACATGTGTTGGGTTGTGTGCTGTTGCTCCTGGCTGTCCCCGGGTTGCTTACAAGGAACCCATCTGCTGGTTATAGCTTCAGTTATTCATTCTGGATATGATAGAACCTCATTGAGGACGAGGTTCTCTACAGTTGGGACACAGGCTCAAAGTGGTGAGGAAGTGCCATTTTCTTGAAGAATGGCTCTTTTCTGCCTGATTGACTGAGGGAACTCTTTCTCCCTTAGATATTCTCTACCTGATGAGAATGATTGCATCCTAACTCTAGGGCATACGAGATTTCTTTGATTTGGGTCTATATTCCCCACCTCCCACGAGAGACATCAAGACACATTATGCAAATAGTAGGCGGGTGCCTCTTCAACCATTGTAACTTCTGCATGTTAGTCCGAAATTAGTTTAATTGCTGTAGGAAAACTTGGTATGTCCCCAGGACCCTGAGATTGTTTAGAGTGAAACCAGTGGTATCGTTAAAAAGTCACGTGTGCTATTTCTCTGAAGGTGTGTGTAACATGCCTTCACTGCGTAGGAGTGAGGCATGGTCCATTGAGGAGCATGCAGTCATACCAGTCAGGGCACTAGAAACCCAAATCAATGAAAGGTATTGGGGC
This sequence comes from Lyroderma lyra, assembly GCA_004026885.1. Taxonomy (NCBI): domain Eukaryota; kingdom Metazoa; phylum Chordata; class Mammalia; order Chiroptera; family Megadermatidae; genus Lyroderma; species Lyroderma lyra. The sequence continues at coordinate 193,425 of PVJL010002209.1, read as the reverse complement.
AAAATGGTATGTGCACCCCAAGTGTAGTTAACCTTCAGAGTAGAAAAGAGAGTAATTAGGGTTGGAGGAGTTAGGAAAGGCTTTGGAAAGAAAGGATTTGAGCTATGAAGGGTATGCAGAGTTTGGATAGGATGGAGAGGTGAAATTTGGTGATAGTCTAGTTAGGATTGTTGAAGAAAAGTGCACACTATGGTGGGAAACAAATGAGGCAAAGGGGTGAACCTGAACTTGGGATATTTGTGAGACCCTGAGGAAGCCAGCATAATTAGAGAAGAGGATTCCTAGTAACTCTTTTTTTGTAAATTCATTTTTGTTGTTAGACTTATTGGGGTGACATCTGTTAGCAAGGATTACATAGGTTTCAGGCATACAGTTCTACAGTGCATTGTCAACTTGTTGTATAATAAGTTCACCACCTAATGTGGATTCTTATTGAAAGTAGGAAGGTGGAGTTTTATCACCTAAGAATCTGGCAAAATACAAATGCCTTAAAAATAAGAAAAGTTTCTAAGCAAAGGAATGAAATCTAAAAGCACTATTTCAGGAAGCATAGTCAGGTGACTATGATCAAGTTCTTCAGAGCAGGAAAGCAAGAGCTTAGAGTCAGGCAAGGAGTGAGTTTGTCCCCTGGGGAGAGAGCTGGTAAAGCATTGTTTCTACTTCCTCTCTTTATGAGACTTTAGAGATTTTACCAGGTATTGGAACTATTCCTGGAAAGGGACAGGTTCCAGAGATACAAGGCTTTGAACACCTGCACAGACTTCAGAAAAATTAAAGTTATTTTTCTTGATGTTTTCTTAGGGTAAAGAAAAAAAAAAAACACCCCCGAACTGGCCCTAATCCCAGGTTCAGAGTTTCAGTTATATAGGGGTTTTGGTCCTAAGCTGGAACTTAGGACAATATATAATTATATGAGGTTGGATAGTTAATTTTATGAACTCATCCTAGAAAAAGTGCTACATGCCTCATTGCTGAGTATCACTATGGTCACCTTCGAAGTACTCCCTTTGGGAAGCTATGCACCGATGCCAGTGCTTGGTCTACCCAAGGTTATGCTGCCAGTGTAAGCGTTTGGTGGCAAGTTCATGAACTTAATTGTCAGATTTTGGGGATGATGACAGTTCTGATGGCCATTCCAGAAAAAGTTCCAAAATTGCTATGAAGGGTGGACTAGGCACTGGTGTTGGTGCATAGCTTCCCAAGGGGAGTACTTCAGAGGTGACCGTAGTGATATTCAGCAATGAGGCATGTAGCATTTTTTCTAAGATGAGTTCACAAAATTAATTATCCAACCTTGTATATCACTTTAAATGATTTTCGCTATTTATCTCATAGATTGTTAATTTTCTTCTTTATTAATATTCTGAAATTTTTTAATAGGACTCTGATAGCTAATGCTTTTTGTTTTGCTTTTCCACCAAAACACTTTTTACTATTACCTGGGTGTGGCATGCATACTTCATAAGTCAGTATTTGCTACTGTTTTTTCATACACCACATCAAAATGCAACAAATGATTTAGTGCTTTAAATTAAAAGTAAAACAAGTGTACATGATATAAAACCCAAAAGGAACCACTGGAGATATAGTGAACACTCTTCTCATATCGTCAGCTCTCCAGTTTTCCTCTGGTTCTTATGGATCCTTCCAATGTTATTCCCAAGGCAGTTTTTAAAAGTTGAGGTATATTAGACTTTTAGATTTGGAAGGATGTTAGGGGTCATTTCTTTACCATAATATTTATTATGATAATAGAGAAAAGTAGGTCAGATTTGGGGAATGGATATTGATGAATAATAGGGTTGGGTGGCCCCTCTAAAATTCTTTAGAATCACTACCTAAAACTAAAGCCTTTATGAAAGCTGTTTCACACAGGCCTCATTCCTAAATTCCAAATCTGTTTTCCTTATTTTAAAGTTTTTCTTTTTTCCTAATATATTCCAATGCTTTGCTACTTTTGAGTGTCTTGGTTTTCATATTTCATTAAAATAAAGACAGTAGTTGGATGCTTTTAAATTTATTTTAAAAAGAGAAACTGAAGTAAAGAACAAGGCAGAAATGAATGTGCTACTTTAGTATTTTTATTGTATTAATAAAATTTATATTTAATTTTGTGATTAAACTTTTTTGCATTTATTCCTAAGATTTATTATGTGTTGAGAATTTGTTTTCCTAGAAACATTTCTAATTTTATTATGAGAAACTAAGAAATGATCTGTACAAATTGCTTTATTTGGTAACTTTTCAGGAAAGCTTTTATTAATATGGTCATTCCACTTTACCTTCTTTTTTCTTTATTACTCAACATTGGTCTATGTTTGACTTCATTGTTTGCTTTTTTTGTTGTTCAATCTATCTATTCTGGTTTTTCAAGTCACTTTCCTGAAGTATTTCACTTTATTGTTTTTGTGCTTATCTAGCATGATTCAGCTTTCGTATTTTTTTGTCTACTCAAACATTGTTCATCTGGCAGTGATGAGGGTAAGTTACTATTTTTTTCCAAGGTTGGGTTCAAGAGTGTTTCCTTAAGATCATAGACTGTTAGAGCTAGAAGATGCTGAGTTCTTTGAGCCTGGGACAAAATGAACAGGCTTCATCCTTTTGCTACTTCTCTCTCATCTGTTAGGTGGTGGCTGCCCGAGGACTGAGGCAGAATTTGCACCCACGGGGCAAAAGTCTGATTTGCAGTGTCTGTCGTAGACATGGAGGACTTTATTGTCAGAACCGGGGCCATATTTTGGCTATTCCTCGTGTAGCCCAGGAAGCTGAGGTGTGAAGGGACCTGCTGAAAGTCACAGCGCCCTTAATGGGTCTCCTGATCTCCCAGTTCAATGCTAGGACTTTTTTCTCCCAAAGAATTCTGGTGTTTCTTCTGAATTTCGTCTGTTTTTTCTCCTCGAGTGAGAATTGAATTATATTAGGCACTTAATTTGTCAAGTTTGTTCGGGAAAGACTCGGAAGTGTGCATCAGGCAGTCTTAAAAATAGAGAGGACTCTCCTTTTTCTAGCTAAGAAAAGGGGCTTGAATTACATCTAGCTAAAATTGAGGACTTCTTTTTCCTTTATTTTTTAGACTATAGGTTTTCCCATTAAATTTTAAAAACTTGCTACTCTCTTATCCTTGTTACAATCCACCCAGACCCATCCTCCACAAAAAAGGGAAAAGATTGAATTTTATTAGAATTAATTTTATTAAAGAGATGATTGGTTCAAAATCAAATCTGGTCTTAAAGGATTAAAACACTAGTAGAATGAGAGGGTAGGGAGATAACTTTAAGGACTTTTTATTTTCGACATTTATCTTCTGTACTTTTCGACATTTGGGCCAAGATCGTGCATTTTTTTTTTTTCTTTTTGTGAGGTTTCCTGACCAGGAATTGAGCCCAGGCCACGGTGGTGAGAGCACCGAATCCTAGCCACTAGGCCACCAGGGAACCCCTAGATCGTGCAATATTTTGTAATTACAAATAACACAATATACAATGCAAATGACAACAGTAGCTGTATACTGTGTGTATATTAGTCTTTTTTTATGATCATTGGTTGGGAAATCTTTGTATTAAAAATAGCCTCTCTGACATTTCCCACATACTATGGGCATATTTTGATGGTTCAGATGATTAGTTCTTATAATCCCTTAGAGCACTTTCTTGCACATTTTGTCAAAACCTTACCTATTTTAAGTTTCTAGAATGCTGGGACAACTCTCATGCCTGGTTAACTGTTAGCCATCGCATCTGTAAGTATTGCTCACTTCAGTTGTGTACATCTTCATCTAGGCACTTTGTGTTCAGAATAGTTGACTTCTCCCAGGGTAGTTTCCTCATTTGGAGGTCTGTTTTTTTATATAAACACATTTTCAGTTGAAGAATGGCACACTTCTTAATCATTACTGTGGCACAATTGTTTTTACAGGGTAGGGTTCTGTATACTATGGATGTAAAAGGAGAGAGGAGAAAGAGGAAAACATCCCAGTCATGGATTTTTTCAGTGTACCACTTAGGCTGTACTTAATGTTGGAAGGAGAGGGTCTGAGGGAGAACTAGATTTATTTTCACTATAAGCCCAATTGTGCTGGTCACCACTTTTGTAAATTGATAGAGAAAAATAGCGCATCAAAAGAAACTAAAAAGGTATTAAATTTGTTCTTACATTTGGCATTAGAGCTGCAAATGAGTGTTACAGTCTCTGTGCCCTGTTTGTGCCATATCTTTGACTCTCGTGTTCTCTTAAATTCCAGTTTGAGAAACATTTATAAAGTGGGGCAATAGAACAAGAATCTGTTCTATGCCCTTTTTTTCTCAGATCCTTTTCCTTTTATTCCCATAGTCCCTTTCTTTTTATGTCCCCCCACCCCGAACAGTACATTAAATGAGAGAGGCACTTAGTAAATGTGTAAAAATATATATTGGTTTGAAGATGAGGAAATTGGTAAGGTTGAAAAAGCGGAGTTTTTCATAATGAAGGTAAAATCAGGTCTGAAGCCCAGGAAATTCAGAAGGATGAAACCGAGGAAAAATGTTACCGTTTACGTTTCGTTCACTGCGTGAAGTTCAACTTTCTCTCAGCACGACTTCTTTTAGACCAAGCCTACTTTATTTTAGGATTTCGTGTATGGTGCAGTGCTTACTAACTTGATGGATTAAGAAAATTCTAGCAAGAGGAAGAATGAATCATAGTGATACTTCCCTTTGGGAGAAAAAGAAAACCCTCAAATTAGTCTGTTACATACTTGGAATGGATTCAGCGCTCTGATGGCTGGCTGAGCACTGATAAGCTTTCCCTGCAGGCCGCCTCGTAGCCTATTTGGTTTTGTCCACATCATGACTGGTAGGAGGCTCTTTTAGGTTAACCAGCAGTGATTAAAACTTCTGTAAATTATTATTACCCTGGGAGACTTGTTCATCTGACGTCATTTCTGTTTTAAAATATTTTGTTTGTAACAACCTTTTAGAAAAGCTTCAAGATTTCCTAATCCACCCATTCTGTTAAGCAAACAAACCAAAAAAAGAAAAATAAAAATGACAAAGAAAAGACTGAAAGTCATTTGGTACTGAGAAACTGGGTATGCCAAGAGTATGGTGGTGCTTGTGGCATTCATCTTTGGTATGCACATACTGGGTCTCTCTCTGACCTGGCCTTGTATCTCTGATCCTGCAATTGCACCAAGAAGATTTTTTTTAAAAAGAGGGTTGTAGGCTAGGACTGCGGAGCTGGTTTGGCTGCTTTGAGGCAGAAAAGGAAATGGGGTATTCACAAAGTCTCTCAGTAGAGTCTTATTGAAAGATTGTTTTTGAAATGTTATGAGTAACCTGTTAACTAGTTTCTTGTAATAGTCACAGAAATGAACTGGCTGCTTTCTTCTTTAAGGTTGCCCTCTATAAGCCGCCTCCAGTTAAATCTGTTGTTTGTTTTAGCCCTAACAAGATTTGTGGGGCTGCCCTCAGACTTCAGACATTATTTTCTTACCTATGTTTTTGGGATCTATAGATCTCATTTTTAAAGTTCAAGATGGCATCAATAGCAGTGGCAATGAAAGACAGGACTACTTAGCTAATCTCATACTTGAGTTGGTTACTTTCCATGGAACTTTTACATAGAATGATCATCACCATTTTCTCAAACTTCTTTTCTTTTTTTGGGGTGGGGAAGGGCGGGGGTGGTGGTTCCACGGCTGGGAATCGAACCCAGGCCGTCGTGTTGAGAGCTCCGAAGCCTAGCCACTACACCACCAGGTAACCCCCTTCAAACTTCTGTCTGCAAAGCAACTACCTCACTCAGATGTGCCTACATTTGGGTTAACGGTAGTATCCCAAGAACTCCACAAAAACCATTATTTAATGTACTGTCTTTTAGTCATCATTGTGTAGAAGAGTCAGTGAACCAAACAGAAGGATAGATTTAGCATCCAATTCATTTCCTTTAAAAAAAGTCTTTCTTACTATAAAAATAATACACGTTATACACAACTAAAAAATAGTTTCATTTTTTTAGATTTTTTTTTTTTCATGGTTCCCTGGCTGGGATGTTTAATTTTTTAGAAGTTAAATACTGCATATGTAGTACTTTGGATGCAGTGGACACAAAGTACATTTTTGGTTATAATTAGTGTTATCTAGAATCATAAACTTAGAAAAAGAAAATGACCTTATGAGACTCTTAAAACTCTCTTGCACTTGAAAAATCTGCTATATGTCATCACTGACAGATACTCATACTCAGGCTCTGCTTTTAACAATGCTGGGAAGAAATAGTAGATGACTTTCTTTACTGTAGCCTTCTCCATCAGAGAATGTTGCTCAGACCAGTGGAGGTGACACTCAAGCCTAACATTAAATAAGAGAGCAGTTAGATGTCTCAAATGTTAAAATCTCCAGGCAGAGATAATTTATTTTAAAATTGTTTCCAGGTTAATTCTGAAGCCAAGTCTAAATAAAAATGAAGAAGGAATGTTGATTTTTGAATTTTTAACCAAAACAAATTGAAGCAGGTACTTATGAAGTTTTTGGATAGTGCACCATATCCAGTTCAGAAGATTACATGGATATTTATGTAGATTCTAGAGGGAATATTTTGATCCTATCTACTAGAATCTAATATATATCAACATTGAAATAATTATTTTAAAAAATGAACATATGTAAGTGCTAAATATTTTCTTTGCCGTGAGACTACTAGTTAATAGTTGGTATCTGAAATGAAAAAACAAAGTTGAATTTAATACTTAACTATAATAAGGGAGAGCTATACTAGCTAGATCTAGGCACTGTCTCTGAGCAAAAAGGACCAATTCCTTATACAGGGTTTTTGGTATGGAATTCCCAGAGTGGCAGACTTTTCAGGGCCATAGTGACATCATCTGTAGAAGAATGATTATATATTTGGATGAGTCTGTTGATTGGTTGTGTATTAAGGATTAAGGAAGTCTGTTAGTTATATGCAAACTTAACTCTTCCACCATTTTTCTATGTTTGGATCTTAGAGAAATCTTTGGTTACATAGTGCTCTGTCTCCATTTTGTGCAAATACATCATTTAGGTTTGTCCTGGTGCATGTGAATTGACGAATATAAATGTAAACATGGCATCTGAAATTTTACAACAATGCTTCATCTTAAGTGATCCAAAAGATCTAGAATATAGCTTTAATTTTTTAAAATTATTCACATAGAAAGTTAAAATTTTAAATGCCTTAGTGAAATGAGATTACTGAGAATCCATCGGAAAATTAGCAGGGACCTGAAAATCCAGTGTGAAAAATAAAGGGGACTCTAGAGATAAGTAATATATGAAAAGGAGGTTGGTTAATGAAATGAAGGCTTTGGGCCTAGATTATTCCAGGAGTTTTCCAGTTTTCTTCTGCTAAGTGAAGTCAGGTAAAGCAGTGGCAGAGTGAAAAGGAAAGTATACCTTGACAACAACCCCTATAGACTAGGGAATCTGTGAGTAGGGCAAGATAGGCTGCCCTACTCAAGAATGTGAGACCTAGTTGTCAAAGTTTACACAATGTGAATTCTCTAGAGCAGTGGATCTCAAAATGCAGTTCCTGACCAAACACCACCACTAAGGAGTATGTTAGAAATGCAAGTCCTCAGCCCTACCCCAGACCAGTCAATCAGGAAACTGGGGGTGGGGCCAGGAATCTGTGTCTTAATCAGTCCGCCCAGGGATTTCTAAAACTTGAAAACTGATACTCTGAAAAGTAAGGTAAGGATGAGGAATTAAACAGTTTGAACATACCAGAATTTCAAATTTAAAATTTTTCTTCTTCCTAACTCATCTGGCAAACTAATTTTTGCATCCTTTTTTGGAGGGGTGGGGGGTAGTTCCCTGGCTGGGAATCGAACCCAGGTCGTGGCATTGAGAGCGCCGAACACTAGCCACTACACCACCAGGGACCCCCCCGAATCTATTTTTTAAAAAAGATAAACATGATATAAAAATGGGCAGTAAATTCCTTACTGAATAAGGAACACCATTCTAATGAGTAAACATATGAAAAGATGCTCAACCTTATCATAATTCAGCAAAATGCAAATTAATACCACAGTGAAGTACAATTTCACATTCACCAGAAAGGTCAAAAATAAAAACTGATAATACCAGCAATTAGTAAGGATGAGCAACATGAATTGTGATGTACTGAATCTTCTAGGAATGTAAGTTGATACAACCACTTTGGAAATAGTATGACCTTACCCAGTAAAGTGGTGTACAAGCATACCCTTCCCTACTAATATTCCTAGGTTTGAACAACTTGGAGAAACTCATGCACATGTATACCAGGAAATAGGTAACACGATTGTTTATAGCAGATAAATAGAGGGGGTAAGACTACAAGTAACTCAAATGTTCATTTATACAATTGAATAGAAATGAAAATGAAAGAAGTACATCGCTAAGCATCAACTTAAAACAATGTTGGGTGAAGAAAAGGTTACCGAAGGATACATACCGTATAAAGTGCAAAGGTATATTTAAGGTAAAACTGTAGAGGAAAGTCAGAGTATGAATAATTCAAAATGTAGTACAATGGCTACATCATTTGGAGAGGGAGAGTCAGCTGGCAAGGGGACATAAGAGTACTAGTAGTACTCGCTTGCTGAAGCTGGGAAGTGCCGTCACGTGTGTTCATTCAGTTATTCTTTATGCAGTAGTACAAGCATGCTTTGTATGACAGATTTTACTGTAGGATTAAGGGCAATCTATTGGAGTAAACTGTGGTAGTCACTCCAAAGAATGTCATGTTCCAAACCTATAGAACCCGAGAGACGTGTACATACATTGCCTTTGTTCCTAATACCTCATTCCTGTTATGTTGTCCATCATGGTGCCTTTTTAATAGGAGACAGTTGAATTTATGGCCCACACTGGGGTACTTTTGAGAGTAAAGGAGAGGGACACTCAAAATAATATGTATTTCTTGAAATATTTGTTGACTAAAAAACTGACTTTATTATATACAGTCATGTGCTGCCTAACAAGGGGGTAAGTTCTGGGAAGTGAGTCATTAGGGGTTTTCTTTCTGCTGAACATCATAGAGTGCACTTACACAAACCTGCGTGGTACAGCCTACTGCACACCTAGGCTGTGTGGTGTAGCTGTTGCTCGTAGGCTACAAGCCTGTGTACATGTCACTGTAGGAAACAATGTGAAATTAAATCAAGCACAAGAGAAATGACGCAATCAAGAGATGCTGGAAATACAAGATGCATGAGGCTGCTGCCAGAGTGACGCGGCACACTGTTTTACAGCGAACTTCTTTTTTATGAAAGAGTGACAATAACAAGTCTAGTAAGCACATAAACCAGGAACACAGTAATTTAGTCATTATCAAGTGTTATGTAATTGAGTGTGCTGTGCTTGTGTGCGGCGGGCAGCACTGCGGGTTTGTTTACACCAGCACCACCACAAACCCATGAGCAGTGCGTTGCACTTTAATGTCATAATGGATTCAACGTCAGTAGGTGATAGGGATTTTTGAGCTCCATTATAATCTTATGGGACCACCCTCGTGTCTGTGGTCAGACGTTAATTGAAACAGCGTCATGTGGAAAATGACGGTACTATACACTTCAGGAAGTTATGTTAAACTACTTGAAAAGTTGTTATCTTTTTATTGATTGTCCAAACATTAGAACATAGCACGAGCTAAATAATTACACTTGTATTATGTGTATTCATAATGCTTTTTATCAATTTCTTACTCTTGTCTGTCTCAAGTACCATGTCATTGGTATTTTTATGAATGGAATATTTTTTCAAAATGGTCTTATTTTTGAGGAGTAACAAAATGGTAGCGTAAGAGGAACCCCTGAAAAACTCCCGTGGAGATTACAAAATGGTCTTATTTTTTGTTTTTCTCCTCCTAAAGTTGCCTGTCACTTCATTTAAAATTGCATTTTGTGGTTAATATATTTAAAAGTACTCATACTTTCTGTTGAATCTTCTCTGCAGACTATATTACTTTTAATTGAGAAAATACACTCAGGAGTATTTGGTAAGCTTGTTGGAAGTACTAAGTGAAGGTTTACCAAACTTAGTAATGATAATAATGATTTGTTGTGAGAAAAAAACAAAAACCCCCAAATCTAGGATAACTACCAAACTCACGTGGTTCCGTAGAACAGGTACAACCCAGACCTGTCTTGGGCAGTTCCACGAGGTGCCTGCAGTTGGACATCTGTTAGCACAGTTCTTTTCATTTGCTTTTTACTGGCCCCCGGTGGTTGCTAATCAAGTCACTAGCCTACAGACCCCTGCGGTGAACCTTCTTTTCTTCTTAGGAGATGAAAATACATAAAAGGATCCATAAAATGTTACTGGTTTGAGGTGAAAAATATATTAGTTAAAATATTAAATTGGGAAAACATGAGGGGAGGGTGAAGTTAAAGAAAATATATCCAGACTTTGAAGTACTGGGTATTTTACAGCCAAGAAAAAATTTAGCCAAATCTCTAAGGATTACTTCTCATTTGCATAAGGAACATTTTATGAGACAAAAATGATCCACATACATGGCTAGAATTTATAGAACTACTTTATTTTTACTTCACATTTTTGGTGGGGCTTAAGTTTCTTTTCCTGTAGAAGAGCCCTGCGGATTGAGTCAACCATAGCTGTTAGGGAGACACCCATACAGTGAAGAAAAGGTGAAGGAAGGTTCTTTCCTGTAATCAGACCCTCCTGACCCACATTGCCAATTAGTGGATGATAAATCCCAGCATGGTTTTGAGTATTTTACTGAAACATTTTCTTTAAAAACACAGTAAAAATATGTTTTTATTGCACCTTTTCAAGATTTTTTTTTTTTTTTTTTTTGGTATGTGGGTAGCTCCCTGGCTGGGAATTGAACCCAGGCCGCAGCGCTTACAGCGCCAGCGCTGAAGCCTTAAGCCACTATACCATCAGGGAACTCCCGCTCAAAAAAAATTTTTTTTACAATGCAAGAGGCCACTCCTCCCCTGAGGAGTGTATTAATATCCCCTGTATTAATATTGAGACAGAAAATAATGTTATGTGCAATTTACAATAAAACAACTGTACCTTAAACATATTGTGCTTAAACAATCATTTGAAAGCCATTGATAGAAAAAGTTGTATTTTGGCACGTGTTATAAGTTCTTTCTCTGTAAAACATCAGAAAATCTAAATTCTATCGATTAGACCCTTTAATGGATTTGAATTTTATTCCCTGCTACCCTTCTTTTATTCTGTTTTTTTATTTTTTTGAGGGAGGTCAACAAATGACAAAAGGTAAAGGCATTGACTGAGCCATAGAAAAGGGTAGTGTGTGATATATGGTCAAACAATATATAACATTTGAAATTGTATTTCATTTAACTTCTAATAGCTCTTAAGTAGGTGGAGATATTTCAAATGTTTTTGTTTTTGTTTTTGTTTTTGTTTTTGTTTTTTCCTCCTCTCTGTAGCTTTAAGGAAAAGTAGAAAGCACTTCTGACTGTACTGAATAGTAAAAACTAAGTGACGTGTAAACCATGGCACTACCATTCAGGAAGGACTTAGAAAAATACAAGGACCTGGATGAAGATGAGCTCCTTGGAAATCTGTCAGAAGTAGAACTGAAACAACTGGAAACTGTTCTGGATGATCTTGACCCTGAGGTAGGTGCTAGCTAATGAAGAGAATGAAATGTTTCAAACACTCTGAAATGAAGTAACTCTCTACTCTCTTTTGAGCAGTTAGCTTTTTCTGTGACTTTCTCTGGCAGCCCTATATCCAAATGGACTTTTTGCTTCCTTTCTGGTTCCCCTCCTTCTTCCTCCATATCCTTACTGGCATGACTTTTCTCCAACATCCTTAGTTTAAACATCTCCTGAAATTTTCTCAGCTTTAAGATACTGTTTTTCTCTGGGTAAGGAGGATTGTTTTTGGTAAAATGCAGCAGATGATTAGCTCTCTGATGTATGCCAACCTCTGTGCCTCCTCAGAGCTGCTGTACCAGGATGGCTACAATGTAGATGTCTCTATAAAGTTCTTTGTGCCTTTTAATCTACCTGTGACCTTTCTGGAAGATGCTGACCAAATCAATAAGTTCCTAATCATTGGTAGTATAGATCTAAGTGGATTCAGCAGTACTGCAATCCACGTGAAGCAGACCTGAATATGTATATATATGTTTTAACTTGCAAAATTGATGTTGTTTGTTTTATAAATGATACAGGCTAAAGGAGAGACCCTCGACCTTTAATGTTATTCCCTGGTATGTATTGGAGGCTAGGGCAGTGAGGAGAGAACCCTAAAGTTGTGGCTACTTAACCTGAATGTAGTGGTTATTTGCTCAGCTTTTTTTTCTTTACTAAGTTTTTTATGCCAAAACATTAATTTTTTATTTATTTATTTATTTTTTGGTGCCTTTTGGGATTGAGGTAGAATTTGTTTTATAAAATTATTCTTGTTACTACTTCACATTCATTTCTTGCTGAGATGTTTTTGAATCTTTATTGAGAATTCTACTCCTTTTCTCAGCATGACTTTAGCACTTGGATAATGTATTTGTGTCATAGATCAAATACCTTAACCATATTTGTTACTTTCAAGAAAAGTTTCTAGTACACCTAAATCTGTGGGAAAACTCAGGATAACAATACTGTTTTGATCATGTCACAACAATACCTTCTACACTCAGTTCAACCTATTAGACCTATTTGAATCAAATGATGGGAACCTAAGAGTTCATCTAGTTCAATGTTTCTCAACCTTGGCACTGTTGACATTTAGGGCTGGATAATTCTTTGTTGTGGAGGCTGTTCTATGCATTTAGCAGCATCCCTGGCCTTTACTCATTACGTGCCAGTAGCATAACCCATTTTAAAAACATATGTGGAATTTTGTTTTAATCAGGTATGGTAGCATGGCAGATATGGAGACAACTGTCTTGAAAGAAACTTTTATTTCTTAACAGTTCCCAGCTGCAGGAGGCACACCAAGCCACACAGGGCCACATGGGGAAGCACCTGGGTTGATAAGAAGGCAGAAGAAACGAGAAACAAGCATGGCCTGGAACCTTTATTTTGGTAGCCAAGGGAATGAATGGATGAGCCAGTGTAGGCAAGTTTGAGCAACTTTAGGACTGGCTAGTTTGAATAAATTCAATAGGCTCCTGTCTACAGGAGTGATCTCCAGTTGTCTGGGACTTGGCCCTGGATGATTTAGGGGAGAAGTAGTGGCTTCTTGTGTGAGAAATAAAGAACGTGATTGGGGGAATGAGCTGTGGATTGGTTGGTTTTCATCTGAAAGGCCTGCTGGTGGCAGGGGAAGTTTGTTTGCTTACCCCTAGGAATTAGCTGTCTCTGAGAGGGTCAGTCTTTTCAGGATTAGTAAGGCCCCCAGGATGTCAAAGCATCATAAAATACATTAAAAAACAAACAAACAAACATGATTAATATGCCCTTCCCCCCAGTTGTGACAACCAAAAATGTTTCTGGACATTGCCATTTGTCTCATGGGGACAATCTCTGGTTGAAAAACATTGATCTGCAGCTTGCTCACTGTTTACAGATGGAAAACAAAAGTTGGGTGACTTGCCTCAGTTCTTACAGTTAGGGAAAGAACTGAGACTGGATCCCTCACTTCCTGACTGATCTGATCCCTGGCAGGGTCTAGTGGTCTTTCTGTTAAACTACAGTGAGTCCCCTTCAACTCCTGCCCTGTGCTGTAGGCCTAAAAGCTGATGGTTTAGATTTTCTTGTTTGCAAACCCATGGACTGCTTTTTGTATGGGGAGGCTTTAGTTCTAACCTCTGGATGTATTTTGCCAATTTCCCAACCCTCATTGCAGCTCTCCCAGCCTCAAATAACAGATATACTGTTGCTTGAGACTAGAACAGTGATTTCTGTTGACAACATGCCACTTGGTGAAGTGTTTTAAAAGAATGCCATTAAAGATCAGGTAAGACAAGATGGGAAGGGTGGTAGTGGTTACTTCAGCCAGAAAAACACCCCTGTAACTTACAAAGTCACAAGGTAGATGAGAGCAGATGAAGATTGGATATATTTGGAGGGCTGTTTTCCTTAACTTACGCTGTACTTAGTATATTTATTAGCTAATTTAGGCATTTTCTCGGTAGCCAACTCAGGCAGAAGCTTCCCCCCCCCCCCATTTCCAAGATAAGTATGTTATTACAACAAAATTTCACTGCATGGGAAAAACATGCAAAGTTTAGTCGCAGTCACTGTAATATTTTTATCTGTGTAAGTAATTATGATCCATTAACTTAAACTGCACTACTAATAAAGCTTGGTTCATAGTTTTATAGCCTCCAAAGCCAGTTAGCTGTCATTTGTTTTGTAGTCAAAGACTGTATTGTGGAGCCAGGAGTCCAGCTAACATATCATTAAAAATCCATATGTCTCATATGGGCTTGAACAGGTGGAGGGAATAAAGCAACTTCATCACTACCACTAAGAAATAGCAGCTATGTACATAAATGCCTTTTTGATGGTGAAGAGTAGTAACTTCTATTTAATTTGCCTTAATGAGCATTTTTCTTTAAAAGTATTCTCAAATGTTTATTCAAGAGGTTGTAACCTATAGATCCTAGATATCATGCTAGGCTTAGGGATAGAAGAGTGAACAAAACAAATGTGATCTTTGCCATCATAATGCATGCCATGTTAACATAAGAGTATATAATGGGAAGTCAGGAAAAGCTTCCCTTGGGAAAATGGAGTCTGAAAACTGAGTAGCAGAAAAGGATGGACAGAGCATTCCAGGGAAGGCCTGAGATAGAAGAAAATACAGAGCAAGTCCAAGGGGAAACAAGGGCTAGTGTGCCAAAAATGGAGAGGGTGTGAGATGAGGCTAGGATAACCTCGCGGGGTGGGAGTGAGGGATGAAGAATATCAGTAACTGATCTTGGTGACCAGTTAGGAGTCTAATGTAATATTCCATCCCAGTTTGGGTCATAGTTTGAACCAAAGTACTGATGTTGGAGATGAAGAAAAGTAAACAGACTCATGAAGTTTTTTTAGGAAATAAAAATGCATAGGACTTGATGGTTGATTGGGAATGGATTCCTCATGTGTCGCTCTTGTCTTGATTTCAGAGTCTGAGGGTAGAAATCTTGTGTTTCTTTTTTATGTTCCCGTAACACAATTTTGTGTTACAAAAACATTCCTGATAAAGGGTTAGGAATAAACCCACTTTCTGTTCTTTATACTGCTTTCGTCTTTATAGACGAACTTTCAGTGTAATGCGTACTATTGGATGTCAGCAAATGGTCAAAAGTTGAAGTGCTATATTTTCCAGTAATAAAATGAATATTTGTTATTATTATCCACATAAGATCACCCCAATGAAAAATTATAACACCCATGAGATGACAGCATCATTGCCAATATTGGGAGGTGTTGCAAAAGAAGGGTTGGCCCTTTTGTGTGACTTCTCTGGCTGCCTCCCATTTTCAAAGCAAAGGAATACCCAGCAATAGTGAGACAGGGCAAGATCATCTCTGACTTTTGACAAGCAAAAGGATGGAGCACACATTGTCTAATCACTGCTTGCTATTCCTGGGCTTAGTGAAAATTCAGAGTAGGGAACTACAGGAGACAACTTCAATCCATTGCCTTCCACTCTTCCTCCACTCTCACTCACTTCATGCACTCAAAAAAACTGTGGCCATGTGTAAACCCAGGGACATAATTGTTGCCATGAGTGTCTCAGTGTCTCCTTGGCACATGTGTAGCAATGACAGTGGTTACTACAAATACACCCTAGTGCTGATATATGTGCACATACATGCACATAGAAGTTGAACCTTTCACATTGTGTTTAAGTACAAAGATGTAAACATTAATCTCCTGATATTCTACTGTGTGGTATACTTGTTTTTGTTAATGAGAAAATCTTTACAACGAAATAGAAGTCACTATGAAGGACTATAATGTATGTGATCATTTAACATTCTTTTCGAATGGAATTATTTTCTGCATATACCTATATGCTGAGCTGTTATTAAGCATTAAAAATCTATTTTTATTACCATCTCAGGGCATTTTAAACATAAAAGGTATTTCCTAATAATAGATGCCTCCCAAAGAAAATGTGTAATTGCCTATTTTAATAGAAATGTAAGTGAATTCTACATAATTTTAAAAAACTTTGGAACACTTTTACATTGCTGCCTTAAAATCCTGTAATGAAGTATTTAATGCCTACATCACATGCTAGTCTACAATTCTTTCATATCTGAATAATCTATGGAAGCATATAGCGTTCTTGGTGGTCATAATGGCTGATTCATTCTCCTTGGCAGAATGCCCTTCTGCCTGCAGGGTTCCGGCAGAAGAACCAGACGTCGAAGGCTGCCACAGGGCCGTTTGACAGAGAACACCTCCTTTCATACCTGGAAAAGGAAGCTTTGGAGCATAAGGACAGAGAGGACTATGTACCCTATACTGGCGAAAAAAAAGGTAAACACAGAATATTGAAGTCATTATTTATAGCACTTGATTTTTCTTTTAATAGATAAGTCTGGAGAAAATCATATTTTTAGAGGCATATCATTGACAGCCTTGAAGATACAGTAGTGTTGACTTGAAAATTGTTAGGAAATATGGGTACTTCATTTACATTTTTCATCAGCTTGGCCCGTAAGTTCCTTCTTAATGATTTGTTAGTGAGGTTTCATTACAATGATTTAGTTCTTTGCTACTGTTAACAAATAGGAACATGTACTGAGGTAAAATTTTTAATTCACTAGTGTAATATAGAATGAAAATGATGTCACAGTGCTTCTAACTTCTGTATTTACAATGGAATGCCATAAAATAATTCAGGCCATATCTTCCAAGACCCTTTGTAAAGGATATCCTGCAGTCTTCATTAGTAATTCATAGCTTCATAATCATTACTTTTAGGAAATTTTTCTAATCCACATCCTTCTCATTGCAGATTTTGACTTTTTAAGTAGCCTCAGTGGAACCTGAGTACAGCTACATTAATTTTAAAGGTTCTATATACAGAGGGTGCCAAAAATATGTATATTTTAAGAAAGAAAAAAACTGTATTAAAGTTGTAATACTCAATATATACTGATAAGAAAAGATGAATACAAGTCACGTTCTGCAATTACAAGAGGTGCTCAAAGTGGTTACTGTCGGTATTTATGTAATACATAGATAATATCTCTTAAAATGTGTGTGCATTTTTTTTGGCTCCCCAGTATACTAATATTAACATGATATATGTTAAGTTTCTCAGCTTTCAGTACAAGTTAGCCTAAGAAGCCAGATTCTGCTTGCATTCCTATGTAGGATACTGTGCGTGGAACACTGAGGAATGGTGGCAGTAGTAATCGAGCTGCAGATGAGCTCATTCAGGCACTGATTTTGCATCTGACTTCTTAGTGATCCAGGCAGGAGGAGTGGGGAGAGCATAGTGCTTTATCTGAGTGAGGCTTTAGGTTTTTATTTGGGAAGGAGGCCCTTTTAAACAATTTGGTCACAGGTCTGTCACATGGCCACCCTAAGCTGTAAGAGAAGCCAGACACTTTATTTTAGCATTCCAGCTTCTGTAATAGAGAAAGACTAATGACTGACTTTTGAGTAGGTATTCCACCAGGTCCACGTCAGGCCTTTTAAAATGGATCTGTCACCCCCAACCCCTCTGTTCTTTCTATAGGCCTCCATCCCCCCTCCCCATTTCTAGTTGAGAATCACCACCTTGGCTACTTGTGTTAGTCAGGTAGTCATGGTTCTCCAGAGAAATAGAACCGAAAGGGTTGTGGGGGTGTGTGTATGTATATATATATAGAGAGAGAGAGATTCATTCTAAGAAATTGGTTCACATTATTGTAGAGACTTAGTAAGTCTAAAATCTACCAGATAGGCCAGCAGGCTAGAGACTCAGGGAAGAGCAGCAGTTTAAGTCTAAAGCTGTCTGCTGGCAGAATTCCTACTTGCTCCAAGGACTTCAGTCTTTGTTCTCTCAAAGCCTTCAGCTAATTGGATCAGGCCTACCACATTATAGCTTTACTCAGAGTCTACTGATTTAAATATTAATCTCATCCAAAAATACCTTCATAGAAACAAACAGTATTTTATCATATACAGTAGACTCTCCATTTACCAGAACTCAAAAAACCAGCAAAATTTTGCTAATGAAGGACTAAAGAAAGCAACATGGTGAGAATTTCATCGGGTTCTTTTTGATTTCTCAGAGATAATGAACTATTAGGAAGTCAGATGTTTATCTTACATAGATTTGATGCACGAAGTAAAATTTTTACACAGTAGACGCTCCATTAAGCGGGACTCAAGCAATCAGCACTCCCAGGCTACCGACACAATTTTTGCGTTCCTGTCATTTATCCGGCATCTACCAATCCCCATGGGTGCCAGTTAACTGAGAGTCTGCTGTCTCTAGGCACCATGCCCAGCCATATTGGCTCATAAAATTCACCATAACCCTACTGTTAGATGTCATGTTGCTCAGGTGTTTGGGGCCAGAAAAAGATTTGAAAATCAATGCATCATTTTGAAGTATGGAGAATCATAAAGATAGGCAAAAGCATCAGTGTTTGTCATAAAAAAGACTACTGACTATATTTCCGTCTGTACAACCATACTTATAATACTACTTATAACTTCAATCCTGTTTATATAGGAGAGCATAATTTTATGAGAGTAACTATTGACTATTCAGCTTTTGGACTTAAGAAGAAGAATGGAGGTAGAAACAGAGGGAGAGATTTGAGAAAAAAAGAGATGGCAGAAAAAAAATATGGAATTTGAGGAAAGAAGAGAAAATAAGAGGTGTGAAAGAGCTGAATTTATCCTAAACTGATCCAAGAACCTTCCCTGTGTGCTATTGTTTCATAATCTCCAGTTACCTAGGAAAAGATCTTAGAGAATTAAAGGAGGTAAGAAAGAAGGTAGAGAAGAATTGCGGAAAGTAAGAAAATATTGGAGTTGAAAAATGATGGAGCTGAGGAATATGGGCAACAATGAGGAAAAAATGCTGTATTCCTAACTATAATTTTCTTTCCTTTTATATATTTTAATTTTTTAAAAATTTCTCACTTTAGGTTTTAGATGTGTATGAAATAAATGGAAATGGTTGAATTAATTAAAATTAATTTAAAAAGCAAGTAAATTTGCATTCACACAGTGTTTTGTTTGGTTTTTAAATATGTTCAGTATTTTTATTGTCACTTTTTGGTTGTATATGTTAAATACTATTTACAGGCAACTATGATGCAGTGATTAAGAGTGGCATTTTTTAAAATTATGAACTTTTTATTGAAGTATGACATCTTTACAGAATATACACAGATTAGGAAGATACAGGTCCATGAATTATAGAGTGAAAACACGCATGTAATCACCGCTCAGTGCAAGATGTTATCAGCACCTCTGAAAGGTCCTTTTGTGCTTCTTCCCAGTCTGTTCTTTTCTTTCTTCTTCCAAAGATAATCACCATCTTAGCTTCTAATACGATAGTTTATTTCTGCCTGGTTTGAAATTTACATAAATGGAATCATACATTTTGGTTATCTGCCTCTTCTACTTCATACAGTTTTGAGGAGAACCAAATTTGTTAAAGGGTACAGTGAAATCACTATAAAAATCCTTTACAGTGTAGTCATTGTAAAAGGTCCTGTGGTGATATTATAACCAAACAAGAGATTTTCATTTTCTCTTGGAGGAGTTGTCTAGAACCAGAGAGATGAGTTTTTGAGTTTCAAAAATCCATCAGATTGAAGCAAATACTGCCACCCTGGACTGAGTAGAGAGTCAAGACTTAAAAGCCACGTTACAGTGCCATAGACTTGAGGAAGGGCAAACTCATTTTCAACAGTTGGGAACTTTGGTTGTAGAGCTCTACTTTGAAATATAGCTAAAAATCAGCTCTAATCTTCTCAGATCCACCCCAAATTAGTTAGCCTTGGTAATCCATAGTTACTGACATGCCTTCCTTTCTTTGGGTCCCATCCCCAAGATCTTGATCACATTCTAGAAGATCCTCAGAATAATTCTTCTATATTATTAGCATACCTCCCAATCAAGGTAAATGTGAATTCCCTCCTTAGCTCTGAAAATTTAGAAGCCTTGTTTTTTTAAGATGCCTCTCCCATGACCCTTTATCTTGAACACCAATGTTAAGTCTGAAATTTTTTACTTAATAACTTATTTCACAGGAGATAAAGGATGCCTTCCCAGATGGTCGAGATTAATTCTTCATAAAACAGTTGGCAAACCTCCCTCTCATAAGAAACAAAAACATTTTACTTTTTTGGTGTATTTAAAGCAGTTAGAATTCGTAAAATGTGCCATTGGTCTCTAAATAAAGCCGTTAGAATTCGTAAAATGTGCCATTGGTCTCTAAACTAAATCATTTTTCATACTAAGATGACTATTCTCGGAGTTCAGTACTTGGTGGCAGTATTAGCTTTCTGTGCCAGGAATGTTACGGTGATGTCACCCAGTTCCTTGAACACCTTCCAAGCTATATGCCAAAATCACATAGTAATCCTGTAAATTACTCTTAAAGATCAGTCAGATGACTACTCAGTTTTTTTAAAGCAAAAATTTGGGAACCACTAAAAGGAACAGTTATCCAATCATTAAAGTCACACTTTCTCATTCCGAGACCAATTAAATGATTATATTTGTTATTCTTTCACTTAAAGGTACACCTCTTTCTGAAGCTAAAACTACATGGACATAGCGTGATGGAGGGAGTCCCCATAAAACTGAAAATTGGATATTTCAGGATTTTTCCTTTTGACCAAAAACAAAAACTCTATATACCCATGCCATATTTTATCTTTCTAGATCATCTCAAAATGTTTTTTAAAGCTCTGATACACTAACAAGGACACTTGAAAGTTGTTATATATAGATAAATTAGCAATTTGGTGATTTGTAAAATGATTATTTGTAATTGTACATTTTACACAATTGAAAGTATTATGTCAACATCTGAGAAAGAGGAATTAATCCTAATTAAGTGAAATTCAAGGCATTATGTTTTTGGTGCATTTGGGGGGAATATTTTGTCCTATATACCAGTAAATGTTCCTCTTTTAATAGTGTAGTTTTATTAATAGCAAAAGTTATTAGGTAGCTAGTGAGGCACAGCTGATAAAAGATGTGTTAAGGATTATTTTTAAGTGCATTATTTATAGTAGAATTCACAATATATATCTGTTAAGTTTGTCTAAATCCAACAGGCTAATAGTAGGAATGGTATGGTATCCAGTAATCTTGGCAAAGATTAAAGGAAATGTTTTTCCTGTGAGTCTACAAAAGGAAAGAAACCAAAGGGTTAAGAAAATTAAAAATAACATAATTCCAATATATATTTCTTTTACTTGAAGACATAATATTAAAATATTGGAAGGCTGTTTACCTCTTTCCCCTTGAAATTTTGCAAAATATGTAACTTGAGTCATTGAGCAAGATATGAGTGAAAGATAATGTTCATCCAGCACTTTGTCATTCCTGAAAACGGTGAAAATGCGTATAGGTGTACCTATGTAGCTGATTATTATTTACCATTATATTTTTACATATCTCAAGTATTCTGTCTCCAAGATGTGTGAGGCATGAATTTGACTCTTGGAGTAATCATATTTCTTCTTGTTTTTGCTTTGCTGGAAATCTTCCTGCCCATTTCTAATATTACACTTCACCCTTACCTAGCCTAAGATTTTTTTTTCCCCCGGGTGTCCCTTATTTTGCAAATGGTCCAGAGCCACCTTGTTCACTACACTCAGGTGCACCAGTAATTCCGTTTGAGCCACTGACTCACTCACAAGCTACTCTCTTGCTTGTAGACTGCAAGTGCTCTCTCCATGTCTGTCCACGGGGTGGAGCCATCTATGCTTTTTGTTGTTTTCCCTTCTCCTCCTTGAGAAAGAAATGCCCTTGGATTACATATTCCCCACCCTGCATACTAAAGGTGATTTTAATCACATTGCCTTAAAGGAAGGATTTCTCATATACTTTCCTAATTTTTTATTATATATACCTTAGCTTTCTAGAAAACTTCAGTTACTCTTTTCTGAAAGAGGCTTTTTCTTCACCTTGCTGAATATGTGATTTCTTTGGAGGAAAGGCAGACCTGATCCCTTAGGAAACCAGAAAGATGGTGCTTTATAGCCTTCCTAAATCAACAGGATTATGTAACTGCCTGAACTTAGTGGAAAACTAAGTTCAAGGTCAAGACTTGCTCTTATTTTTTTAACTCGTATCTTGAGTTCTAAATGTCCCTTACATACTACCTCCAAAACGTTGTCTTCCCAAGCACTAAAGCTGATATTTGAAATGGGCTGCTTAAATTGATCATGACATCTCTTTTTCAGACTGTCATTGTGTCTTTTGAATAATTCACTCATTACCCCTTTGAAGTAAGGGGTTAGCTAGATGGATTTGTTCATTGCTCATGCTAAGACATTGTTTTATTGGGAAACTCCTTAGATAACTGTACCCCCTCTGGATGTTCTTTTCCCTCCAACATGTCTGTATATAATTTACATACCATAGAGTATTGCTTTTAATTGTTCCAGAATCACTCGGAGTCTCTGTTATTAGACTTTTTAAATTATTATTAATTTTAGGATGGTTATGTTCTCTTGATGATTTGCCCATTTCATCCTTATGAAATGACCTTCTTTATCCCTGGTAATATTTATTACTCTGACATATCTGCACTGTCTGATATTAAAATAGCCACTAACCTTGCTTGCTTTTGATTAGTGTTGGGAGTTCCCTGGTGGTGTAGTGACTAAGGCTTCGGTGCTGTCAATGCTGCGGTCTGGGTTCGATTCCGAGCTAGGGAACTACCCACATTTAAAAAAAAAAAACAACTTTTGATTAGTGTTAGCATGGTATATCTTTTCTATTTGTCCCATTAGTTCTTTGTTCTCTTTCCTCTTTTTTTAATATCTTCCATGTCTCTAACTTTTTGAACATGTGAACTATAACTATAATAACACTACCTTACCTGCTAATGTTATTACCTGTTATTGTTAAGTCAGTTTTGATAGATTGATTTTTCTTATGAATCAAATTTTTCTGCTTTTTTGCATGCTTGTAATTTTTATTGGGTATCAGACATTATGAATTTTAACTTGTTGGATGCTAGGTATTTTGGTTTCCCTACCAATATTCTTGAGTTTCATTCTGGGACACAGTTATGCTACTTGGAAACAGTTTGATCCTTTATCGTCTTGCTTTTGAGATTCAGTGGGTGAGACTGGAGCAGTGTTCAGTGTAGGGCTAATTTTTCTCTGCTACTGAGGCAAGACCCTTCTGAGTTCCTACCCAGTGACCTGTGAATTACGAGGCTTTCCTGGTTGGCTGGTGGGAACACACTATTCCCAGCCCTGTGTGAGCTCAAGCATTGTTATCACTAATATTTTCAGATTTTTTTTGCCTTGACCTAAGGTAGTTTCATCACATACATAATGCTGATTGATCAGTACTCTGCTGAATACTAAAAGGTGGCCCTCTGCAGATCTCCAGGCCCAGTCTCTATGTAACTCTCCCCTCTCTGGTACTCTGTCCTACAAATGCTAGCTGCCTTGATCTTTGTGGACCTCGATTCTGTCTCCTCAGTTGAATTCCCCAGGTTCTGCCCCTGTGTCGTAGCCTGAACACTCTGCAGGTTGTAAGCTGGGCAGTCATAGGGCTCACTTTATTTCTTTTCTCTCAGGGATCTCTGTCCTTTATTGCCTGATAATCAATGTCTTGAAAACTTTTATACATTTTGTCAGTATTTGGGTTGTTTCTGTCATGTGGGTAAATCCTGTCCCTAATATTCTATCTCATCCAGAAGTGGAAGTCTCCAGAATCATATACCATAGATATTCTATTTCCCCAACTAGATTATATATTTCCTTCCCAAAGGAAAGGATCTCATTGTCTAGTATATACAAACTTACTAAACATTTGTTGAATAAGTATTTATTGATGATCATATTGCAATATTGAGCAGGTGTCATGTATGTTGTTGGGTCAGAACAATGCCTTTCTAGGATCTGCCCCCCTAATCCTTTAGTTTAGTTGATTTGAGGTTTGTGTGCTTCCTATCAGAAGGTGTATCCTAAAGCTCCCTGTGGAGATTATAGTGGCCTAGTTGCCTTAAATCTTTTCTCAAACAAGGTAGCTTATACATAAACATACAAACCATAAAATTAGCTAGGGCTTTTCACCTCTGTAGGAATGAAATAACTAAGAGCCATTTCTGTTTCTAGTTATTATTACACTTTTTATGTACTTAGCAAGGAGGGAGCTAAGAATAATTCTTAATATTGTGGAGGTTATAACTTGATATCAGAACAAAAGAGATGAGAACTAGTGAATAAGGTCCTGGCAATAAAATTGTTAACGTGGTTTACAATATCTCTTACCAATTTTGGAACAATGATTAGGATCTTGGCAAGATATCCCCCCCTTTTTTTTCTGGCACAAACACAGGTTTGGATAAATGCCATGCATTTAAGATACTGTTATATGAATTCTTATCTTGGTTTCTTCTCTGTTTCCTTAGCTGCCATTATAGTTGCAGAAACATTACTGAACTATTTTAACATTCTTAGCAACCAAGAGTCATAGCCCTGTTTTTGTTTTGTTTTGTTTCATTTGGGGATGGGGCGGGGCATGTCATTTCATACTTGTCTGAGAGATTTTTTTCTAATCTAATCTTTATTTTCATATTTTGCCACGATGTAAAAAAACTATAATTTCAGTTTTAAAATTCAGTTTTGGATTATGCTGTGTTAAGTAAGAAAATTAAAGTTATTTAGGTTGTAGAAAGCTGTCTGCTGAAGAATAGAAGTGAATATTTTCTCAGACATGTTATTTTTTAAATAAATACAAATATTAAAAGTTGTAAGTGAGGGCTTTTTTACCATATTTAAAAAAGAGGAAAAGTAAAATTAGATTACTCATGGTAATCTTTTTCAGAGCTATAATTACACAGATCAGTGCTTATCAACCTGAGTAAATAAGAATCAGAATCATGTTTGTAGACAGCTTTTTCAAAAATATCCGTGCCTAGCTGATCTTCATCCCCTGTGTTTAAGAACCACTGCTGTACATACTTGGGACTGTATGGTTTTCAGACCTCCTTAGTTTGTTAGTTTGGTTTGGAAAACTCTGTGTGTGTCTCTGTCTCTCATATGCACATATAAGAAATTCCAGGGGAAATAATAAAGAATTAACAAGTAAGTGTATCATGTTTATTATATACCAGTTCTATTATGTGTGTAAAATCATTTTATCAGAATGAAATTGAGATTTCTATAAAGAATAACCCATGATTTGAAAAAACACATCATAAGCAGGATTATCATAGTGAAATGGAACACTAATAAGTGCGTTAACAGATGGTTTTGGATAAAAAACTGTCAGATTTCACCTTTCCCTTCCCTCTTCAAGAACACACACACCTTATGTAATACGTCTACATCTAATAAAAGCCTAACATTTCACTCATCCTGCCAGACATCAAGGACACAAATCAGATTAATCATTATAAGGAAGATCTATTTATCAGCATCTCATAGTAATTACGATTGTTAACTTTAATCAATACAACACAAATTTAAATTAGCAAACATCTTTAGAAAGACATTTCTGTTAATGGAATCGAACCAGCAGTCTGCTAATGATGTATTCCTCACAAACGGCTGATTTTGACTAAAAAGCACAAACATGGTGTCTGGCTCAATGTATTTTAGAAAAATTATTTTTCTCTTTGCATTTTAGGGGGCCAAACATAAATTTACTTAGGAAGACCAAAAAAAACCTATATTTTATACATTATCTCCTTAGTGGTGGGTATTTTTTTCAACATCTTTATTAAAATGCAATCCAAGTTATAAAATTTATTCATTTACAGCAAACTTGTCCAAACGCGGCCAGCGGCCTGCATGCAGCCCAGGACGGCTTTGAATGCAGCCCAACACAAATTCGTAAACTTCCTTAAAACATGAGATTTTTTGCGTTTTTGTTTTTGTTTTTAGCTCATTAGCTATCTTTAGTGTTGGTGTATTTTATGTGTGGCCTGAGACAGTTCTTCACATGTAGCCCAGGGAAGCCAAAAGATTGGACACCCCTGATGTACAGTGTACAATTCAGTGATTTTTGTTACATTCTCAGAATTGTGCAACTGTCACCACAATCTTCAATTTAGAACATTTTTATCATCCCCAAAAGAAACCCTGTACCCATTAGCAGGTAACCTCCATTCCTCAATCTATTTTCCAGTTCAAGGAAAACACTAATCTACTTTTTTTCTCTCTAAATTGTCTATTCTGGACATTTCATGGAAGTGGAATCATACAATATATATTTATGACTGGCTTCTTTCATTTAACATTTTGGAGTTTCATCCATGTTATATCATGTGTCAATGCTTGATTCCTTTTTATGGATGAGTAATATTTCATTGTATGGATACCACATCTTATTTATCTTTTCATTAGTTGATGGACATTTTTATTGTTTTCACTTTTTAGCTATTAATACTGCAGTGAACATTTGTGAACAAGTTGTTATGTAGACACCTGTTTTCATTTCTCTTGGGCATATATCTACATATCTACTAGTTGAATTGCTGGGTCACGTAGTAACTAACAGTTTGAAGAACTGCAAATCTGTTTTCGAAGTGGATACTCCATTTCACATTTCCACCATCAGTGTATTAGGGTTCCAGTTTTTCCACATTGATGCCAACACTTGTTTTTCTTTTTGATAATAGCCATTTTAGTAGGTGTGAAGTGATAACTATTGTGGTTTTGATTTGCATTTCCTGACTGAATAATGATAGCATTTTTTTCATGTGCTATTAGGCATGTGATATCTTCTTTGGATAAATGTCTCTTCAAATCCTTTGCCCATTTTTAAATTGGGTTGCCTTTTCTTTTTTTTTTTTCTTTTTTTTGGTATGTGGGTAGCTCTCTGACCGGGAATCGAACCCAGGCCGCAGCGCTGACAGCGCCAGCGCCAAAGCCCTAAGCCACTACACCATCAGGGAACTCCCACCTTTTCATTATTGATTTGCATCAATCAGTATTTGATTTATTATTGACAAATACTTTTTATATGTTCTAGGCATGTTACTTATCAGATAAATGATTTGAAAATTTTTTCTCCCGTTCTGTGTATTTCTTCTCTTTCTTGATGGTCTCATTTGACCCATAAAAGTCTTTTAATTTTGATGTAGTCCAATGTATCTATTTTTTCTTTTGTTATTATATCTTAAAAAAAACCAACAACAAAATATTGCCTAATTCAAGGTTATGAGATTTATGGTTTTTTCTAAGGTATTATAGTTTGCACCATTTGTTGAAAAGATGATTCTCAATTGAATTTTTTGGTACCCTTGTAGAAATTCAGTTGACCATAAATATGAGCATTTATTTCGGGACTTTCAATACTGTTTCATTGATCTAAGTGTCTTTTTTTATGCACCATTCACTATCTTGATTATAGTAGGTTTGAATTAAGTTTTGAAATTGTGAAATATGGGTCCTTCAACTTAGTTCTTCTTTTTCAAGATTGTTTAGTCATTCTGGGTATTTGTATTTCCACATGAATTTTAGTTTCACCTTATCATTTCATGCACATAATCAGCTAAAATTTGTTAAATGTTTGTTCAAATCTGTCAGTCAATTTGGGGAGGGCCCCTTAGATTTTCTATGTGTAGTACGAAACTTAAATTTACTATTTTATCTTTTCTTACAAAAGAACTTTTAATTTTTTGTAACTAGATTTTAAAAGATAATTCTTGCACTGTTAAACTAACCGTGAAAAAATATGCGGTAATTACTTTCTATATTGTTAAAAAATACAATATTGTCTAGGCTAAATACTTTACAACAAAACCTCTACATACAGAGAAATTATTATAAAAAGGAGTGCCAAGAGAGGCTCCAAACTATTTCAGAGTTGTATAAAATAATAGCAAAATTCTATGTCACAGAAGAATTTCCATAGCCCTTGAGAGTTTTGTTTTGTTGTTTTTCTGGTGAGATTCATTTTGTATTTGTAAGTATTAGCAAAATTTATATATTGAGAAAATTTAGATATGAATAATACCTCTATGGAATGTGGATGAGGTTCTAAAAATAAACATTTAAGATTTTCATACTGCTTTAGATTCCATTGGTCCCTAGAATAAGACATGGGCAGCTATTCAGTAGTTTATGTGGTTTTGTTTAGTAAGTAAATAACAACCCAGGGATTCTTGACCATGGCTGCTGTGCATTAGAATTCCTAGAGAGCTTTTGAAAATCCAGATGTCCCATCCAGCATAACCAGACCAATTGAATCAGAATCTCTGATGATGGGACTCACACATCAGAATTTTTAAAGTTCTCTGAGTTGAATCCAGTGTGTACCCAACATTAGAATGACTGTCATAGATATCTGAAAATACTGGTGAGCTTGAACTCAAGAAAATGTAATTATACTGAAATGGCAGTTAAAGGCATGCCGTCTGAATTATATGTCACTTTAATTATAATGTCAACCACTTTGGAATTCTCAGGATGTAATGATTTGAATTTACCTTTGTGAACCAATATTAAATTATTACTTAATAATTACAAGAACTCCAAATTTAGAACTACGAAAATCAGTTATGCATATCACAATATGGAGAGGCATTTGTTTGAGTGGAAAAGTCCACTGGTGAGGAGTTAAATTTGAAAGCCACCAACTTATTGGGATAAGCACTGGACTGAATGTTTAGGGGTCTGTCAATGTTCTGGTGTTAATTTTGCTATGTAACTTTGAAACAGGGTATTTAAATTCTACTTTATATAATGGGGTATTAATAGTTGAACTGGAGGGGTCACCAAGTTATTTATTTAAGAAATTGGATTGCCTACTATGCTAGGCAAGGATGCAGGGATGGATAGCACATTAAAAAGCTTGAAAAACTCACATAAGACAGACAAACATGCAGAATGTATAGTATAGTGTAGTTACAGTGAAATGTTCAGGGAATTAAGGGACCACAGAAATGTACTTTATCTGGTTCAATATTGGGACAAACACTAAAGTTGCCTATTCTGCAACCATTCACAAATCCCTTCTTCCTTACTGGTAGATCTATCTATGAAATACACTGCACCACCCTTGCAACTGAGACAAGGACATGTGACTTAGTGCTGGTCAGTGAGACCAGAAGAGAAACCTACTGGGCAGTTTTCCTTATAAAAGTTGACAATTAAGAAAGTACTCCTCTCTTACTTGAGAATCTACACTTCAGTGAGATCACCAGGTGAATGAGATGCACGTTAAAGCTTAGAATCACCAGTTTAATCCACTTTTAATAGGGTATTCTGTTACATGCAGTTAAAAACATCCTTGCTAATATAAATACACTGGATTGACCAAGTACCATTTATTAAATAAGAAGATACTTGACCATAAAGACTTCTGATTCAGATGGAGAAAGTTGTAAGAGATGTATTCTCATCATAACAAGCAATATAAGCTACATAATCATAGTTAAAAAAAAAAATAACAGCAACAACAACAAAACACAGCCTGAGGACACGAATCTAAATGACTCCAGAAAATTGCAAGTCCTCCATAAAAGAGATGATCCACCCCTGCTTTCCTTCCTGGCTGAAATGTAGGGAAAAATAGGAAACCACCATAGAGAGGGGTAAGGAGAGATCAGCCTAACTTTTAACAAACGTTTAATGACTTTGGAAGGGCTGGCAGCATGGATTAGAACTCAGAGAAGCCCTAGTCTAGTGCTTCCCGCTAGAATTTTCTGCAGTGATGAAAACATTCAGTATCTGTGCTAGCCAGATATGGCTGTTGAGCACTTGAAATGTGGCTAGTGTGGCTGAGGAAGTGGCTACTGCATCGGACAATGCAACCCTAGAGATAGAGTGAGCCTGCATATCCCCTAATTCTTGCTACAGGTTCCATTTGGTGTTAGATACACTGCTCCAAAAACAGGGGCAATGAAGCAGAGCTGAGAGAAAATTCCCAAGGCATAGATTTTCATTGTGGGGAGACCAAGGAAGAGCCAAGAGAGTTGAGAGAAATCCCTTCCAGGCCATCCTCTACTTCACAGACCATAGAGCAGACAAGACAAGAATGGGACTGCAAGATCTGCCAGGGCCCCAAAAGCAGAGGGTGGGACTGGAAAACAGAGAGAGCTCTGTAGTCACCTGAAAAGATGGCAGCCTGGACTGTGTATTGGGAGAAATCTCTCACACTTCACAATTCAGAAAGTAGGCAGCTCAGGAGATTGCCCGAACCTCACCAGGGTTCTAACCCCAGGCCTTGCTAAAGAGAAAGTCCTGATCCTGCCCTCTGAAAGTTGGGCACCAATGAGGAGCTGAATCAAACTAAAGTTACAGCCAAGCCTGGGTTCAGTTGATTCAGCCCCAACTTAAGGGGCATGCTCCTTCTGGGAATAAATATAATTTCCTTCAGTTTCTGCTATACTTTTATATAAAACACAAAGTAGTTTTTGTTTTGTTTTGTGTTTAAGCGTACAGCACCCCATGTTCCCAGGGAGTTTCCAATTCCAAGTACTAACCTGGCCCCACCCTGCTTAGCTTCTGAAATCAGATGAAATCGGCATGTTCGGGGTGGATGGCCGTAGACCAAAACAAACATCTTAGGACACAGGTGACCCATTGTCAAGAAAAGAAAAGTCGATAGAAGACCTAGAGATGACCCTGATGTTGGCGTTATCAGTCGAGGACTTGAAAATAACTATGACAGAAATGCCAAAGAATCTGGTGCACCAGGTACACAAACACATGTAAAGAAATGAGGAATTTTGGCAGAGACATAGAAACTTTTTTTAAAAAGAACCAAATGGAAATGGCTAAAATATAAAATAATATGTAATATCAGAAATTAAGATCATTTAGATGGGCTTAGCAAAATACCTGCCCAGCCTTGACCAGATTCCTGGGAGCAGTTTGTATTGTGGAAAGACTCCTTATGGTTATACTGACTGATAACTTACCTTGAACAAGAAGTACACAACAATCACTGCACTAATTATTATAAGCTCACAAACATTCCTTTAGATAAAACACTGCATAGATTCATCAGGCCACGTATTCTCACGTATTTCGTGGTAAAGTTTCCTGATAGAAAACAAAGTGGGCACTTCTGTGAATCCTTATCTAGGCCTTTCCAGATCATTTCGTTAGAATTTCCACCTGTGTTTGGAGAGAAAGCAGAGGCAATCTTGGTAAGCCAGTTCTCACCACGTGTGAATACATCTTGTTTGGTCAGCTTGTGCTGCAGTTATGTCATTATTTTCCACTCCCTTCATATTTTCAACCTTGCACTGAACATATGGTAATAAGATACTGATTTTTAAATAAATACTCAATTTTAGAATAACTAGTTTATTAATAGGTAACCTTGTTAGTGTGCATCGAGGCCTAGAGGAACAGTGATCAAAAGTTTCAGACTACAACAGAGGACATAAAGGAATTTCTCTGCAATTAGAACTTGAATTTCTGCAATAATTGCCTCTGTCCCCCAAAGGACTGTAACAGTTTTTTGCTTAAGAATAAGAAAGTGAATTCTGGTTTGTTTGTTTTTTAATCTCTAAAATTTTATGGATTTTTTTGTTTATTCTTTTTATTCATTTATTTTTTCATTCAGTAATTGAAGAGTAACTCATAATTACTCCAAAAAGAGCCTACCTATATTTTCCATGAATGGGAAAATTTCTTTCTTTCTTTCTTTCTTTAATTCCAACTTGTATGGCCAAAATATTGCATTGGTAACTTACAAATACATATTGAAAATGAAACAAAATTATTGTTGATGTTAATCTTGACTTTCTATTTTAGCTTCAATTGCATATACTTTTAATAATCTTTGTTAGAGTAAAACGGTAATGAGTTAATTGTAGTGGTGAAATTAACAAACCACTTTATTTTACAGGAAAAATATTTATCCCTAAACAGAAACCTATACAGACTTTTACAGAAGAAAAAGTATCTCTTGATCCAGAATTAGAAGAAGCTTTGACCAGTGCTTCTGATACAGAATTATGTGACCTTGCAGGTATCTTCTAAAACATCAATTTATGAATGAGTGTGCAGGGGAGGGGAGTATTGGCACAGACCTAATACACATTATGCAAATGCTTCCTTTGTCTAGCTGTTGAATCAGTGACCACATATTTGGCTTTGTATTTTAATACTGTAAGTCTAATATGAGGAATTTCATTTCTTTAAATTCTTTCAATGATGAAATTTTTATGTTAATGGAATTTATTGCATTATTTGGAATCTTTCCATGTTGCCCTTTTTGAAGCTCTTTGTTAAAATCTTTTATCAGTTGGTGCTCAGCTAGAAACTGTCCCTTCTGAGCATTGAAAAAGAGTCTCCAGAGTCCACAGCTGTCCCATTTTATCAGAAAGATTCCAAAATGGATAACTGGAAAGCAGATGAAACAGTCAGCTGTGAGCTATACTTAACCACTTTCCCAACTTTTCTGAGTGTATATGGAGCACTCCAGACCTCCCTGTTATTTTCATTATTGCTGGTTTCGTATCTAGAGCAGTGATTCCCCATCTACCTTCACACACACCCATTTTCCTAGATAGAAAAATATGACACATGGGAAGTTTTAGTTCCAAGTAACCCTAAGAATTAACGTTTGAAAGGAGGAGTGATGGTTCTTTGGAGGACCCAGGAAAGGGACAGTGAAGGTTGTGGAGCCACAGCTAGAGCAGGTGTCTTACTCCTGAGGGGCTGAGGACTGATGCATTTGTAAGTGGTGCATTCATCAGAGTGGAATGGGCCAGGGCCACACTGTAACTTCTGCTGCATTTATGCAAAAGGGCATCAAAAACCAAAACCAAATTTACTTCTGTCATTTTTGAGGAATGCTACTTTAATTTTAAATATGAGAATTCAGCTATGTTTTTAGTATCCTACTCCTAGCTAAAATACTAATGTAAATTAATATGAGAGTTAACAAATGTAAAAATAGTGAAGGTTAAGATGAAAATCTGTCTTCAATAGCATGATATTGCTAGAAACCTTGTGACAACGATGAACAGCAAAAATAGATCGTGTCTTTCTCACTTAGCCACCAGATGGAGCTAAGCATAGACTTACAATTTAGGTTTAGGCTGGCTCTAGCTATATGTATCTGAATTCAGAAATGTGGAGAAATCTAAATTTGTAAATGTGGGGAAAATAATAAGGGCATTGATGAGAAAGAGATTGTAGGTGATCTTTAACCACCTTGTCTCCCTGTTTTTGGCTACAACATCTGTATTGAGTAGGAAAATGTCCAGAGAATATTATAATCATTGGTAGAAATTTTTGGTTGTAAAATGAATTCTTTATGTTTAAAACTGATGGAAATAAAAAATAATTTTCTTTTTCTACATTTATAGCTATTCTTGGGATGCACAATTTGATAACAAATACACAGTTCTGTAACATAGTGGGAAGTAGTAATGGTGTCGACCAAGAACATTTTTCAAGTAAGTACTTACAATGCTTTGTGAATTCCAACCCTTCGTTAAATATATTTTGTATTCTCCATGTATCAACTTCAGTATATGCATACCAAACATTATGTATATGTACTGGAAACTTAAGATTCTAGTTAGATAGCATTGACATAGAAAACCATTGTAAATAGAATATTAAGTATTTTATGCTTAATGTGTCAGCAAATGTAATAGGAACCACTCTCACCTCACTAAATAATACTAATGCTAAACAGTATAAGAGTTAATTAAACTTGGCTTTTGTTGACACTCTTTTTTTCAATGTTACTGGTTTTCAAGAAATCTACAACAGTGCTGACAAACTACATTATAAAATGAGATTCAGGAGCAACCACAGAACTATTCAGCCCCCTAACCTGTCAGTCTAATGCAAAGTATTAAATAGCCTAAAGCAAGGCTTTTTTAAAATTTCATTTCAAGGATGCTTGACAGTTACCAAAGTAATAAATACTGTTGAAGCACATTTTATCAATACCAAAGTGTATAAGAAGTACAATATCTGTTCATCGCCACCAGGCCTTCTCCCACACTCCCAGCTCTAACTGGTAGCTGCATAGTGACATCTCATCAAATATGCCATCACTTTCAAATTATGGGCCTTTGTTTTGCCAGCTCTCTTAAAATGACAGTTAATATATTTATTTGAAAGTATCTTTTGAAAAACAGTTCTGAGATTTGCAAGCAGAATACAGTGCATTTTACACATGTGGAATATCTGATTTACTCCTATTGTCCACATGAGAAAATCAAATTTCAGGCATTTTTTAAAAATTAAAGTACAGCCAAGCTAGTACATGAAAATAAGCATACCAAACCCTCAGATTAAAATTACATGATGTAAAATCACAGGCCATAGGGGGTGAATCACTGGTACCCAGAGACATGAGTAAAGAAGCTTTATCAGCCTTGTCTCCGTTGTTCATTGCTTTGCAACCCCTCCCTCCGATAATATAGGGAACAGAGTGGGTACCTAATAAATATTTTTTTAATAAATCAGTGAGAAAGTGGATACTTTGCTTATGAATCTGAATGAGAAGTTATTATTGCCTTACTGTATCAGCTTCTTTCTTACCAACCCTGTCCTAGCATCCCCCTCCCATTTGACACCTACCTTGACCAGACCCTCCTAACCATACCTTGAATTTAAGACAAACTCTTCCAGACCATTATGCAAAAAATATGGTGACTCAGTTGTTACAGAGTTAACAAGGTTTGAAATTAACAATTTGGTGTGTATTCTTCTAGACTTTGTACTGTGTTTATGGAAACACATAGGTATACATGCTATACATAATCTTCTGGGTTTTTTGTTTTTTATAAGAATGGGGTCATACTATAGATATTTCTTGCAACTTAATTTAAAAAAATACTATTGGCTGATTTTTTTGAATGCCGACTGTGGGCCATGTTCTATGCACAGCTCTTAAAAGTGACTTGTTCTCATTTAATACTTAAAACAATTCTGTGAAAAAGGTATTATTATTATCCTTAATTTGCATGTGGAGAAGCTGAGCTTTTAGAATGATTAAGTAACTTAACTAACTTGAATGTCACACATTCAGCGATGAGGATTTTAACCCATACTAATATAGTATATCACTTAGGATTATACCGTGTTTCCTGGTTAGTACATATAAAGCTACCCAATTCAAACATCTGGATAACATTCCATTTTATGAAGGTTCTGTAATTTGGCCATTTCCCCTGTTTTTAAAATTTTGTTGTAGAAATGTTCAAGCATACATAATAGAAGAGAAAATAATACTTAACATCACCCAGCATCAGCTGTTTTTAACATTTGCCAGCCTTCTGTCCTCCGTCTGCCTCTCTCCCCACTCCCACTCCTTCACTTCTCTTTTTTCCTGAAATATTTTAAAGCAAGTTCTGTTCATTTGTATTACTTTACCCATAAATATTTCCATGTATGTCTTTCCCAGTTAAAGACTTTTATTTTAACATGCCATATCAAACTTAAAAATTAACAATATTTTCTTCATATACCCAGTCCATGTTCAGACTTCCATATTTTCTCAAAAACATCATTTTGCAGTTGGTTTGTTCAAATTAGGGTCCAAGTAAGGGTCTCAGGTTACATTTAGTTGTCATTTATTATGTTTCAGTTTTTCTTAATTTCTGAATGAGTTTCTTTAACCTCTTTCCCCTTTTCTTCATGCCCATTTATTTCTTGAAGAAACAGGTTTGTTAGTAATGTAGACTTTCCACATTCTGGATTTGGCTGATTGCAGCCTTGTGCCTTCTTCATTTTACATGTTTCTCTGTCTCTTATGTTTCTGTAAACCATTATTTTCTAGAAATTAGAAAATAATGAGATTCAGGTGCAGTTTTTGGTTTTTGTTTGGCAAGAATGCTTTCTAGGTGGTGATTGAATCACATTAGGAAGCATATCAAGTCTGGTCATTCTTCTTTGGGAAATGTGTTAAGATTGATCAGTGGGTTCAAATGTTGGCAAGCTGAACCATCCATTTAAAGTTCCCCATGAACATTTCTAAATGACTAGATCCATTATTTCATTAAGGCGCAAGCCTCCTTAAGTCCATACATTCTGTGGAGTAGGGAAAGAAATCTTTGGTTTTTGTACAATTTAAAATTGAGAAAGAACTTGTTCAATTTTCCATTCAGTGAGGCAAGCTCTTTTCCACCCTCCTTGATCTGCCATCTTGACGAAGACTGCCCCACTGAACTAAATTATGCCCCCTGGCAATCTATACCTGTTCTAACCCAGCCTTTCAGACCAACCTGAAATTTCTCTCTCCTCCTTCTACAACATAAGTCTGAAAACAATGGGATACTTTCTTTTAATATATACTTCCAGGCTAAATGGAGTAGACTCTCCATTAACCGGAACTCAAGCAACCAGCACTCCAGGCCGCCAGCAAAATATTTTTGCCAGTTTGAATTCCGGTTAATGGAGAGCCTACTTAGATTTATCCGGCATCTTACCAATCCCCATGGATTCCACTTAACTGAGAGTCTGCTGTATATCCAGATCTTTCAACTGTCCTCAGAAAAGTAATTTTCAGACCTCTGTCTAAGTTGATCTCAGGATGGTGTGTATGTGTATGTGTACGTGCACACAATATTTGAAAAGAACAAGGTATCTGAAAGGGAATTCATTGAATGACTAAGCAATATACCTTGTCTTAA
This sequence comes from Lyroderma lyra, assembly GCA_004026885.1. Classification (NCBI taxonomy): domain Eukaryota; kingdom Metazoa; phylum Chordata; class Mammalia; order Chiroptera; family Megadermatidae; genus Lyroderma; species Lyroderma lyra. The sequence continues at coordinate 156,754 of PVJL010002209.1, read as the reverse complement.
GATGAGTTTTGCTCCTAAAATCTAGAGGAGGGCAGATGGGAAGAACTAAGCCAGGTCATGACCCTGTCAGTCTTTCCTTGTCAGTTGTTATTAACCTTTTTGTGGTCACTTGCATCTTTGAGATCTGATGCTATAGATGCTTTCCTCAGAAAATGTACCATAAAAGTTTGACTGGTGTTCATGGACCACCACATACACATTACAGCACACTTGTATCTCATTACAGCACACTTGTATCTCTTTGATAGTTGTATCCTGGCCATGTGTGTAGGCATAGTATTTATGGTGAAGGATTGGGGGTAGGAATGAAGGAGGGCAGTAATTTTTGGAATTGCTGCCTCAATAGCTTTTCTGTAGCCATTACCTCTCTGTTCCACTAATCCCTATTCCTACTCTTCTTCCTAATAGGGAGCCCTCCCCCTTTCCCACTGTGTAGTGCTCCCCATGGGAGGAAGAGATGATATACTTTCCAATCACCTTTCTTTTCTCATCAGGGCTGTATTCTTTCAAGTGTGATTCTTACTGTCTTTATAGTAATTATTAGTCAACTCTCAGACAAAATGAAATGAGCTTTATCATAGTTGAGCTTTATCTTATACATTACTAAAAATAAATGGAATCATTGATTTGTGTTGTCAAATATATTTTGGTAGTAAAGATACTTGTAATACACCAAGAGGCAGTGAAAATATTCCTTTATGAAGGCTGATACATTGCAAAGAAATATTTAGTTATGTTTGGTATATATTCAATAAAATTTTATTTGAGTGCTTTAAATACATGTCAGCACATAAAGGATCATTTAGAAACTGGGGAAGAAACTTTTAAATTAGTTCTACTGAATATTTGTGTGTGTGTTATACGTGTTAGCAAGTTAATATGTGCATCCACTGTAATAGTATCAACCAACAAGACTCTTGCTCTTCTTGTTACTACAGATGTGGTAAAAGGTGAAAAGATTCTTCCAGTATTTGATGAGCCACCAAATCCAACCAACGTTGAAGAGAGTTTAAAGAGAATTAAAGAAAATGATGTTCGTCTTGTTGAAGTTAATTTGAATAATATAAAGGTAGGCATACTAAGCAAACAGTTTTGAATTGCTTTGAGTCAGGTAGTTCTAGGATGAGAGCTGAGCAGTTTTGATATAGTATAATTCTTTCTACTTAACATTTTTGCTCCTAACAGCATGCTAACACAGATCTCTTTATATTTAGAAATTAAAGTATTATAATATTATTCTGACTTGGTTTTTAAGGAGTATCAAAAATGTCAGTATGAATCTATGGCTTCCAAAGTACTACCTACTTTTAAGAGCACTTACTCTTTTGGGTTTTGGTTTTTTAATCAGGTTTCTTAAAGTATAATTTATATTTAGTAAAATTCTCCCTTTTTAATGTACAGTTCTATGGATTTTGACAAATGCGTACAGTTGTACAGGCACCACCACCACAATCAGATACAGAACATGTCACACCCTTTTGTCACATTTCTCTGCCCCCAGCTCTAACCCCTGCCAATCACTGATCTGTTTTCTTTCCCTATCATTTTACCCTCTCCAGAATGTCATATAAATGGAAGCATATAGTATGTAGCCTTTTGAGTCTGGCATCTTTCAGTTAGCATAATGCATTTGAACTATTTCTATGTTGTTAGGTATTAGTGGTCTGTTCCTTTGTATTACTGAGTAGTGTTCTATTTTATGGATATGGTGCAATTTGTTTATCCATTCATCAATTGATAGGCATATGGGTTGCTTCCAGTTTGGGATGATGATGAGTAAAGCCACTGTATACATTCACGTGCAGTCATGTCTTGTACAAACATGTTTTCATTTCTCGAATAAACACTTTGAAGTGCGCTTTTTGGGATCTTATTGGGGTATTTAAAAATCAGCTCTTCCTTGGAGTAAAGAAAAAAGAAAAAAGTTACAAGGACATAGGGATAATTAATTACCAGAGGGTATTTCAGATTATCCCTTGGGTTTTGGCCATGGTATAATAGCTTCATTACAAATTCCTCATTTTACATGTTGATTTATCTGAATTTGGGTGGAGGAAGCTTCTGGAAATTATAAGAAACTAGGGAATAAGATCTCTAGTGGGTGTTTCTTCCTGTGAGTGGAGGAAAGAAAGCCTTGGAAAAAGCTAATGTCCCTGATTGATCACTGATTTTATTAATTCTTTAAAAATTTAGTCCTCATATAGCTCTGTCTCTAAATTAACAGTAATGATCTGAAAATAACAAGGCTACAGGGAATTGAAGTCTTAGTACTAAAGGGAAAAATTAATGCTTTTTAGAACTATATCTTTCCACATTTCAAGTCGTGTAGGATTGATCTCTTTTACTACTGTGCAGTTAAACTAAAGGACTGGGAATAGTATGTCATCTCCCTCCAGAATCATACTCATTAGAGGTGGCCTTCCACATCTTTCTCTTTGTAGAAAACAAATCCACTTTGAATACTGAAGTGTTGACTTCTTATGTCAACACTTGATATGAATAATTCAATGTAGAATAGCAAGAGTTTCTTTCATCTAAATGCTGGAGAAGTTGATGATGTATATATACTGTGCTCTAGGCCAGCATTTTGTGCAAAAGTACCATTGTATAGAAGTCAGATAGATATGGAGGAGACTGGATTATTTGTAGACTCTGTGTGTTTATATGTTAATTTTTGTGTATATTTTCATAAGAAAGGGTAAATGCAAATATATTTGATTAATGAACTGAATGTCCTGAAAACTGAAATGTAATGTTTCATATTATTGTCTTTCAAGAATATCCCAATTCCAACCCTAAAAGATTTTGCGAAGGCTTTGGAAACCAACGCACATGTGAAGTATTTCAGTCTTGCAGCCACACGGAGCAATGACCCTGTTGCTGTTGTAAGTATGCTATCATTGATAATATCGAAATTCTGACTACATACCAGGTATGTATGTCACAGAGGTGGCTAAGCTGTGATTTAATGAACAAGATTTACTCCCTTTTTTCGATTTATGTTTGGCTCACTTTTAGGCAGCACATGATTTACTGCTCTTTCATGTTTATTTTTTCATGTATTTCCTATAATTTTTTAAAAACAAAAATGAAGTCATACAGTATATTCTGTTCCGCAACTTAATTTTTCACTCAACAGTAGTTCTTAGAGATCTTTTCATATTAGTACGTAAGTTCCACAGTGTTTAACATCTGCAGAATATTCCATTGATGAATCTATAGTGTTAGATTTTTGTCAGATGCTTTTTCTGTCTGTTGAGATGATCATGTGGTTTTTGTCCTTTACTCTAGTATATTACATTGATTAATTTTTGTGTATTAAATAAGCCTTGTATTCCTGTGGTAGATGCCACTTAATCATGGTGTGAACATTTTTCTTCACTTGGCTTTGAGGACACCACTTCCTCTGATTCTCCCCCTCCCCCCTCACTGGACATCCCTTCTCTGGTCCCTACACTGTTCCTCCTCTTCTCCTCAGTCTCTAAGCATTGGAAAGGCCCAGTTGTAGGCCCTCTTCTTTTCTCTATCTACACTCACTTTCTGAGTGATCTCATTCAGTGTCATTGCTGTATATTATCTATGTACACTAATGATTCCCAGTGTTATTATTTCCAGTCTGTACTTCTCTCCTGAACTCTATGCTCTTGTCCAGCTACCTACTTAACACCTTTACTTGCCTAATAGACATGTCAAATTTAAGTCCCAAACCAAACTTGTAACTTTTATCCCATACCTGCTTCTATCACACTTTTTCTTTTCTCACTAAATGGCCACTTCAGTCCTTCATTCGCTCAAGGCATTTTCATAACTACCACACTGATCTAAGATGCTATCTTCTCTCACTTGGATTATTGCAATAGCCTCTTAATTCAGTTGCCTGCTTCAGTCATACCCACCCCAGAGCCAATTCTTCAGACAACATTGAGACTTATGTTTAATGATCTCATTCCTATACATAGTACCTTCCGGCAACTCCATATCCCACAGAGAGTAAAAATCAAAAGGTTTCCATGGCCTACGCATCCTTACGTGAGGAGACCTCATCTCCTTTACTTGCCCTTTCATTCTACTACAGACATACAGCCTTCCTCAAAAGTGCCACGCATGCTCCCAACTCAGAGCCTTCACACTTGTTCCTCTTACCTAGAACTTTCTCCCTGAAGATACTCCACATCTTCACATCATCACTTTTGAGTCTTTGCTCAAATGTCACTTTCTAGACAAGGCCTTTCCTTATCCACCCTGCATAAAATCACAACCCCACCCCTACCCCCAAGACTCCCCATTGCCTTTTATTTCCTCCTCTCTGTCCCTTTCTACCATTTGATACTACATTTTGCTTACTTGTTTATTTATTATTTGAACCTCTACCACAGACACACTAAAATGCAAGTTCTGTCAGGCAGGGACTTGTGTATGCTTTATTTCTGAATCTGTAGTATAGCAATTATCAATAATAAGCCATCAGTAATATTTGAATAAAAGTGTGTACAGAAAATGAATAAGGGATTTGTTCCAGGTCACATAGCTAGTTGTTGCTAATAAAAAGTAGAAGGTACAAGTGTGTAGATATCTGTCCCAAGTTCTTTCTAATATTCCTGCCCTCCTCTCCCATTACCTTTCCTTTAACTTGTCTTTCACTTTAAGCTAAATCTTACCTATAGTTTCCGGAATTTGACCTTGCATTTGACCCCTTGAAGGGGCAGTTTCATATAAACTCACACTCATATTCTTATTTCTTTCTCTCTCACTCTTCCCTCTTCTCACTTGCAGGTTTCTGTTAGTTAATTAATATGGTGCTTATAAAGCACGAGCAGTACCACATCCTGTGAGAAATGTAGTGGAGGCAGATGGAAGACCTAGCACTCCTTGAGCAATTGAATATTTAGTTAGCCTCTTCTCTGAAGTCTTTGTGCTCCTGCAGCTCTAGTTACCTGGGATTGTTTTTGGCCTTCTGCCTTAGGCATTCCTATTGTTCTCTGCCTTGGAAATTAGTCCATAATTTACCCTTATTTTGGCTTCACAGTAAGCCAGCTGCATCAGGACCCAAATAAGAAAAGATGTTCCAAAGAGACATTGATGAAGTTTGTCAATATGCAGACAGAAAGTATGACATAGGGTGTGAATGAACCTAAAACTGTGCATAGTAGTGGAAAATGCTACCAACAGAGAATTACATATGACAAGAAAACCTAAAGATTGTGGCAGGGTGCATGAGCATAGTAGATACATGTGAGACCTATGAGGTAGGTATCAAGCTAAAACAATCTAATGAGAAACATTAAGGCAGTTAGGTTAATTAGTGTATTTGTTTATGGCATGTACAGTATGTAATAGGTGCTGTCACATTATAATCTCCAAATATTTTCATTAATCTCTAGGCTTTTGCGGATATGCTGAGAGTAAACAAAAGTTTGAAGAGCTTAAATATGGAGTCCAACTTTATTACAGGAGCTGGGATTCTAGCACTGATTGATGCTTTAAGGGATAATGAAGCCCTCACAGAGCTCAAGATTGACAATCAGGTCAGTGTTCTACAGTGTAGCTTTGAGGAAGCTACAGCCCACATTGTTGTGTAGGGCCTGGGGACTCAGGAGGCCATGGGGGGACTTTCAGGGAGCCATTTAGGAAGGTGGTAGTATGAAAGGGGATGAGAGGACATTTGAGGCATCCAGAAGATTAAGTTAGTATATGTTTTTTGTACTCATTCTAAGTATATTCATAGAGTTGTGTAATTATTACCACTATCTAATTGCAGAACATTTTCATTACCACCAAAAGGAACTCCATACCCATTAGCAGTGCTCTTCACCCCTCCGACCATCCCCTGGCACGCACTCATCTACTGTCTTTATGCAGTTGTCTATTTTGGACAGTTCATGTAAATAGGATTCTGTAACGTATGGTCTTTTGTATCTGCCTTTTTTTGACTTAGCAAAATGTTCTGGAGGTTCATCCAGGTTGTAGCATATATGAATACTTTTTTTCATGGCTAAATATTCTGTTACATTTGCATTATTTCCTACTTTTGAATATTAGGAGTAATGCTGCTGTGAACATTCTTATACAGGTTCTCATATGAGTATGTGTTTTTATTTTTCATGGGTATGTACATAAGAGTGGAATTGTTTAACTTTTGGAAGAATGACCAAATTGTTTCCCACAACTACACCATTTTACATTCCTGCCAGCATCTTTTGAGGGCCCCATGTTTTCCACATTCTTGTCAGCCTTTGTTATTTTCTGTCTTTTTTATTAGTCATCCTATGAGTATGACTGATGTAGTGGTATCTCATTATGGTCATCCACAGTTTTTTTTTATGTCTGTAAGATGTATACTAAACTTTAAAATTTTGTTTGTTATGTATGTTGTAAAAATTTGGGAAATTTAAAAAGACCAACAGAATCAGCATGTACCTCAATGTCTTAGTCTTTGAAAAGTATTTTGAAAAGCATTTTGCTCCAGTTTATTAACACTGTTCTATATTTCTGATTATTTCAGAGGCAGCAGTTGGGAACTGCTGTAGAATTGGAAATGGCCAAGATGCTCGAGGAAAATACAAATATCCTTAAATTTGGATATCAGTTTACACAGCAGGGACCCCGAACCAGGGCAGCTAATGCTATAACAAAAAACAATGACTTAGGTAAGACATGTGCAGTATCAAATAAAATTTCTGAATTGATATATTAGCCATTAAGCTAATAAATTAGAGGAACTTTTTTACTTTTCAAATAAATTTTAATGAAAAGATTATTGGGCCTTTGTTTCTAAAATCTGTAGTCCTTTTTATACTGATTGAATTTGAGTTCAGTTTAAGTGAAGTTGTAGTGATTATTGAGGTGATTAGTGGGTACAACTACTTTCCTGCAATCATTACATAGCTTTAAGCAAACAGAGTTTTCTACAACAAACATTACAATAAATGCTTTCTGTAACAAATACAGTAGATCCTCTGTTAACCAGAACCCAAGCAACCAGCACTCTCAAGCAACTGGTAAAATTTTTTTGCCAGTTGCTTGAGTTCCAGTTAACAGAAAGTCTGCTTACATTTATCCAGCATCTACCAAACCCTGCGTGTGCTGGTTAACTGAGAGGCTACTGTATTTTGTTCCCAGCTACAAGTCACCCTTCGGAGCTATTAAAACAAAGACTTCAACATTACAGGAAAGTGTTTGGCCCTTTATCAAACAGGCCTAGAGAGAAATTCAGTTTTATGTGATAAAATATAGAATAGCTATGATTTTAACCCAGGTCTTAATAGGCAATGATATGTAAATGTTTGCTGAACTGAAAGAAGCAGAGCTTTGTGGTTCAGGGTCACCAGTCCATGAAGAGGATAGGGGTATATGTGCCTCACATATATGCATTTCCCTTTACTCTGTCAGCTGAACTGTTAATAGTAGGCTGACTTCTTTGGCAGCCAAAGTTTATGGTAGCCAGCTGTGACCTCACCACATGACCAGGGTCTAAGATTTTTATTACTTTGCATTTGTTTTGTCAGAGCCCTTAGTGGTTTCATTTTATAGGAGACAAGAGAAGGAAAATTTGGAGAACAGAAGCAAGTCACTTTAAAAACGACAAAACAGTTTTTGGTATGTTCTTTCACATACTAAGGAAACAAACTGTAGTGCCTAATCAGAAGAGCATGCAAGTTACTTCTAATACTTTCTCATCCCAGCTGCCTGATTGTCATTTCAAAATTTGACACAATAATTTATTAATGATTTTAATGGAGGTGTAAACTTTTTAAATAAACAAATGAGACAGGCATAGTGACTTGAAGGTGATTGCTAAATACTGTTTTGGATTTCAAGCATGGCTGTGTAAGCACAGGTGAGCTTAGGACACATAATTCTCATTTCAAAGCCCCTCATTTCTCAACAGGTAAATGAAAAGGATGAAGGATGTGAGATGGTTTTATTTTAATGCCCATATGGACTGGAAACAGACATTTCAGTTTTGTACAACTATAACTGGATTATACAGAAACTTGTTTGTAAGAAGCAAGTTAACACTGTACAAACACAGTGATTTCTAACATCCTTTCATTTTTCTCATAGTTCGCAAGAGACGAGTTGAAGGAGACCATCAGTAAGACACCAAGGTATAACCTTTGGAAGACTTTGAAAGGCCACCAAGGGTTCACATGAAGTTGGTGATATCAGATGTAAAGTTTTCCTAGGTAGAAGGGAAAAGACTGGAAATCCTTTTTTTTTTTTTTTTTTTAACCTACATGTATCTTTTTTCTAGTTTAAATTGTTACCTGTTTCAAATTTTAAAATCAATAGTAGGTGATATTTTATATTTTAAAGTGTTATTTTTACTAAAATCAACTTTAGCTTAATTGAGTTGTTTATGATGGGTCTTGGGTTAAAAAATGCAATTACAGAAAAGTTTAGGAAGTCATGGAGAATAATATGAACACTTTAAGGACCAATCTTTTTTAAATCAAAAAGGGACACTGCTGATACCAGAATTGCTGTTATACCTCTTAGGTACAAGGCTCTACAAAGCTTTCCTTATTCTAGGACATGGAGACTTTTCCATGTTTTAAGAATACACGAGTGTGCTTTTTGTTTCTATCAGGAAAACATAATGCCAGAATTTTAAAACAGACTGACTCAAAACCTAGTCATCTGTGTAGCAGTAAAAGCAAATCTCAAGGTGAAAGAAAATGGTCGTCTTTGCATTTCAGGTTACTGTACTTGTCTGATGTGTCTTAGCAACACTTAGAGTTTTAAAAGAATAGTGATGTCTAAATTCATTACAGGTTATCATTTTGATAATGTGGGCATTATTAAATTTTTGTGAAAACTCATAGTAAAAAGCACCTGAATAAGAAAGCTCATTTCTTTCTTGTAAAAGGCATATAGCCAACCCTCGGTTATTTAGGGTTAAAAAAAACAACTGTTGATTGTTAAATACATGAAATCAAAGATAAACATGATGGAGGTTAAGTCTGAGGAGCATGCACAACAGTCATTTAACTGATGGTATGATTACTGTGAAGTAAATTAGAAACTGGCATGCATATAAATCAAGTGTTGCACAGCATGGTAAGTTTCTTTACGCAATGCAGAATTCCAAAATGGTATTTAATCAGCACTCACTATAAATTTTCCAGCCAGTAAAGAAAACTGCTCTTCTTCATTAACCTAATTTTTATTATTTGTTTCCTTTCTTCTTGTACTTTTTTGTCCATATTGTGTAAAACTATTTCTCATAACAAAAGTTGTCTTCCCATTACTCCCAAGTATGAAAGGGAACGCTTGAACAGTGTGCTGTGCTGGGAAGACTTAACTCCAGAACCACCCGTGCAGTAGAGCACTTAGACTTGTATCCATGCCTGTTTGAGGGCAGCCCCTGAGCAGGAGATGGTGGAGCCATTACAGCTGCTGAAGGCAGGGAGAGGCAAAGGAATCCTGGCCTTAAAAATGCAGGCCTGGTTGTATCACTCACAGGGAGATTTTTCTAAAGGGAAGAATTTTGTTTCAGAGTAGCAGAGAGGTATGTTGTTAATTTTTTAAATTACCACTTGTCTGCCCTTTCTGATTGGGGTGGGCAGTTTATCCAGTGAGCTAGGCAGCTTCTTGTGTACTGTGGTAATAAGCCTACTTAACAGGATGTGTTTGTTTCTTTGAATCAGTGTTCAGTGTTTTAAAGGGGCCAAAGATTGACTTTGCACTATTGCCTTTCAGTTATAGGCTACTGATTTTTTTTAAGTTAGCAAGTGTCTCTGTCTCTCTTTCTCCATATACAATTTGCAAATGTACTTGATTTTAGAGCCTGCAGTGTTCCAGCAGGGTGGGGAGCCAGCATAGAGCAGGTATATGAGGCTTCCATTACACTTTCAGCAAGGCTGCCTTGCTTGCATTGTCCTGTAAGCCAGTACATTAGTAAGTATGTTACTCCTTCCTCTCATAAGTTGTGTGTGTTTTTTTTTAAATATCGGTAGGTGAGAACTTACCTAGAATTGTGTATCATACTTATAAGTAATATCTTTTTCACTTACTATTTATCAAAGTATGAAGAAGTTGAGTCTTACTTATATCATTCCAGTTCTGAGTTACAACAGTTCATTATATAATTGAAGAAAAGATTTCTTCATAAATAAAGTTAAAGATGAACATTCATCTGGTTGAAAGCAGAAAATCTTTCAAGGTTGTAATTACAAGGAAGAAAATTAATGTTTACTTTGATCTTTAACATCTGGCACCTCTTAACCTTTTAGTAACTTTCAGAATTTCTGTATTGCTCTAAAATTTGTAATAGATTAGGGTTGATTTTTTTTAAATCAAGCAGTCATGATTTTTAAACTAAAGATGTTCTGGAACCTTAAAGTTTGTAGTCTAAGCAATTTAAACCTAATCTGGCTATCTAATCAAAGAATATTTTTTACATTTTTAAATTGCTGTTTTTTAAAAGCTTTTAACTTCCCATTTTATAAAATTTTATATTCATATTTGTCCAAAGTTATGATTTTTCCAGTATGTCTACATGAAATTGTATGTATTTTTAAAAATCATATTAATTACTAATATTGATAACATTAAAATGGATTTTGGTGCTATATATTTGTAGCTAAAGCCTAGTAGAAGTCTGAAGGTGAAATGCATTTTCTAAGGGTGCCTGTCATTTAAAAGACCAAATAAACATTTTGTGTTTAAAAAAATTAGCAGATTGTTAGATATTTCAAGAATTACCTTGATTGTTACATTGGAAATTCTTGTTATTTGAATGAAATAACCCACACATTTGCTTTATGTGGTAGGTGCACTGTGGAAAAGTTACATGTAAATACAACCTTGTAAATTGTTTTTCCATTGACAGTATATGATGTGTTTTCATTTAAAAAGGGGATTCCATGGTATTAAAAAAAATTCGAAAAAGTATCTTTTGATAAAGTGTTAGTCATGTTCTGTTGTACATCATATTTAACTCTTGCTGCCATTAAAATAAGATGAAAAGATTTATGAGGTTTTACAAAATCTTAACATTTTTTAACTCTGTGTTCCCCCCGAGGGCTGCCTTGCTTTTTCCTGGAATCCATAGCAACTTCTATTCTCTGCAAGTTTAGTACTGTCCAACTTTGCTCCTTCTTACAATGTCACTTCACTTAAAATTTTTTTTCTAATTTTATTGAGATATAATTCATATATAACACTGTGCTAAGTGTAAGGTCCAAGCTTGTCCAATTCACAGCCCGCAGGCTGCATGCAGCCCAGGACGGCCTTGAATGTGGCCCAACACACATTCGTAAACTTTCCTAAAACGTCATGAGATTTTTTTGCGACTTTTTTTTTTAGCTTATCAGATATTGTTAGTGTTAGTGTATTTTATGTGTGACCCAAAACAATTCTTCCACTGTGGCCCAAGGAAGCCAAAAGATTGGACACCCTGCCAATATAATGATTTAATATATGAATTTATTACAAAATGATCACAATAGTTTAGTTAATATCCATCATCTCATGTAGTTAAAAAATAGTTTTTTCCTTATGAGAAATTTTAAGATATACTCTCAGCAACTTTCAAATGTATAATACAGTATTGTTAACTGTAGTCACCATGCTATACATTACATACCCGGTACTTAACTCTTTTTAATTGAAAGTTTGTATCTTGACCACTTTCACCTATTTACCCCATTCTCACCCCTGTCTCTGACAACTACCTTTTTTAGATCCTCATATAAGTGAGACCATATAATATTTGTCTTTCTCTGTCTGACTTACTTTACTTAGCATGATGCCCTCAAGGCCACTTCACTGTTGAATAGTATTAACCAAAGACATGGCCTCCACGAGAACCGACATATGTGGATGAGCCAGAGCAACTCTGTTTGGTCCCCTCAGACAAAGCCTTGTTTTAGATTTGTCTGATTGAGAATACTTTTTAAAAAAGAATCAGCATACATACGAGGTTGGACAATTAATTTTGCGAACCCACAATTAATTTTGCGAAAAAGTGCCACATATCTCACTGCTAAATATCACTATGGTCACCTTCGAAGTACACCCCTTGGGAAGCTATGCACTGACACCAGCACCTAGTCCACCCTACAAATCAATTTTGGAACTCTTTCTGGAATGGCAGTCAGAGCTGTCATCGTAACCTTGCCAAGGTTATGACACCTTACTGAGTTATTGGTGGCAACTTCACGAACTTATTGTCAGATTTTGGATACGAAGATAGCTCTGATGGCCATTCCAGAAAAAGAGTTCCAAAACTGCTTTGAAGGGTGGACTAGGCTCTGGCATTGGTGCATAGCTTCCCAAGGGGAGTACTTCAAAGGTGACTGTAGTGATCAGCAATGAGGTATGTAGAACTTTTTCTAGGATGAGTTCACCAAATTGTCTGACCTCATACATATGCATGCACATAGACACTGGGTAAAAACTTTTATAATTAAAAAAAGAAACCTTTAAAATTTCAAATACATGCCCACTTCGTTTTTCAGTTTTTTAGATAAATTATATTTTTAGTTATGTTTAAAAGCTTGAAGATTACCTTTGTAACAGTGCATCATTCTGTCACATGAATTATTTAAATACATTTTTAATACTAAAATATCTAAAATATATAAAAATAAAGCTGTAGATATTTTATTATTTCCATTTTTAGAAATATAAAAGCAATAAATTCTATAATGATGTTTAAATATTACAAAATATTATTAACCTGGTTCATAATAGCACAGTGAAGTTTCTTATGAAGAATATGTATTAGAATAGTATAGGCATTTAGAACTTACCGTTTCACACTGGGATAATTTTAATAAAGTTTATCATATATCCTGTAAGACTTGGACTTTTTGAAAATCCCTTTAATTTGTATGTTCTGAAGTTCATTCCTTACATACACACCTCTTCAAGAACAAGCTTATTATTTTCCCTGAATTATTCTATCCCACCCTATGAAGTTAAAGCATATAAATTTCAATACCTGAACATTTTTACCCATAAAAATAGTAATTTGTATAGTTCAGTCTAATGCTATCAGTACTAGGCCAGATCTGCCCATAAAATTGAATTGAGTCAGTTCACAAATGTGAGGAAACAGGGTCCTGTGCATTCTGGACTTGATTAGGAGACAGTCCTGCTAAAAAAAATAGTAAAGATTATTTTTTACAGTAAAGCAAATACATCAGTCACCTATCTGTATCTACCACCTAAGAGAATATCAGTGAAACATATAATGGATTTCAGGAAACTTTTAGGGATAAATATCAATTTAGTATAAAACGTTCACGTTCTGAAACTTACGGGAATAAGGAAATTCCCCTTGAAATGTTAATGTTGGCTGGCCCTCTGAGGATGGCTGTTGGGTGACATTCACTGAGAAGAAGCCTTGATGCCTGTCCTGTTTGGTAAGTTGGAAGCTCAGGCACTTGAGTTGTCAGGTAACTTCAGGTCAAGTCCAAGTGGCTGTGGTGCCAGGAACTGTGGCCATGGGAAACAGTGCCTTCGTGCTCAGCCCAGTAGCACCCTGCTCTTTGAGGTACCAAATAACGGGTAGCTGACCACTTGTGGGTCCAAAATCGCCAAACATCTTTTGTCCTTCAAATGTTAAGCTTTCCTGCATGTCTGCAAAAGTGCAGGCCCCAGAAATCCCAGCCCAGCTGCCCCACCCAGTCCTGTTGGCAGACATAGAAAGCCAGCCCCTATAAAGGTGACCTGAGTGACATCAGCATTATGTCAGAATAAGAAGACTCCAATGATGCTCCCCTTAAATTTACAAATCGGACAATTATAATTCAACAAAGGATCATCTGCTCAGTACACAGACATGCCTGAAAGATCCACATGTTGGGACATCCGGGCGTATTAGAACGAGTAGGGGGCAGGCAGGCAGGAAGGACAGGGACGGTGGCAGCAGATGCATTTCAGCACCTGCCGTGTCCCCAGCAAGCACGGTAACAGTGGAGAAGTTGAGCTGCAGCCCTAACACTATAGTGGAGCCTAAGAGGGGCCAAAGCAGTTTTCCCTCCCAGAAGAGGCATCTCCCTTCCCCCTCCCTCTCTCAGCAGAGCTGGGTAGAGGTGGCTGGGAAGCTTTAAACAAAACATTAGTGCCAGCAGCCATTACTGGGAAGTGGCGTGGAGCCATGAGGTCACGAATTGCTTTTCCTGCCCCACGTTCCCCAGCAGAGCAGGGCAAGGAAAAGCAGGTACGCTTCAAAAGCTTTAAACAACCCAGTGTGCCAACAGCTTCTGCTGGCGGGGGAGGGTGGGGCGGGGAGTTCGGGAGCTTCCCTCCCACCCCGCACACCACAGCGGAGCCTGGTCAAAATGGTTGTTTCCCGGAGCAGCACAGTAGAAAGAAAGTACCCTGCCTATCAGTCTGCTGAATTGTTGAGAGCAAAACTATCAAAACAAAATAGTACCTAAAATGTTCAGGCATAGAATCCATCAAATACCATGAACAACCAAGGTAATTTAGGAGCACAGAAAGAAAATGAAATGTCTCTGGAAACCAAAGTCAACGTCACGAAAGATGGTAATTTAAATGACAGAATTCAAGACAGCAGTTATAAAGAAACGTTATATAAGAAAACTCGGCAGTTCAGTGAGCTCAGGATAAAATGAATGAACATAAGAAGTATTTGTTCATTAGAGTTTGGAACTATAAAAAAGAACCAAACCAATTCTGGAGCTGAAGAACCAAATTCTAGAGCATCAAGATATATGCACCCCTGTGTTCCAAAAATGAATTTTCTAAAGTCACACACTTGCTTCTGAACATTTTTTTAATTCACAATTAGGATTGTGCAAAAGCAACTCAATTCATTTCAATCAAACCAAGTTGTTCATTATTTTAAAACAAACTTGAGAACAACACATATGATGAATGCACAGTTTATGTGTCTGTCATCTTCTTTCTCTTCACTCCCTGCTTTCCTATTTCTGGAGGGTCCACCTCCTGGAAAGATGGGAAAGATAAGAGGTAAAATTCAATATCAAATGTTTCTGGAAATTTTGTCTAAAGTGGCTCTGGGCTGATGCGGGAGGGTGGGAGGAGCCAGCCCTTCACATGAGAACTCAGCCCCCCACGGGCGGCCTGTGTGTGCAGACACCGCCCCTAGCAGGTCAGGCAGTGGGAGCCCAGGCTTCCCCTGGGCAGTGGTCATAGCTGAAGCACTCTCCCTTCTCACTCTATGCTGACTGGGGTTTCTCTCATACTGGAAATACATTACTCTGCTTCCTTAGCACTTTACTTTCTGTGTCTAAAATCCAGTATTTTAAAGCTTGTTGATTTTTTTTTTTAAAGACTGCTTGTGTTTTCTATACTTTTCCAGTATGTTCTTAAAGTTTTAAATATATACTCGTGTTTTTTGTATGAAAAATAAACACCTCCCTTATACACGTGACCAGTGTTTGCTGAACATTTCTGTTACTGCAATGTTTACTTCTATCTGTATCTCTAGAACATAGAGTGGAGCACGTTAAGGAAGAAAACACTGAAGGAATTAATATGGCCTATCTGTAACACAGGGATTCACTTGTATGGTTAAGACTTGAAGTTTCTTTGCACTTGTGATCTCTAAGTGGAAAAGGAAATAATTTAATGGGAAACTATTTGAATAACATGGAAATGAAATAACCTTCCACTACCATTATATCCAAACAATGATGCCAAGACCCCACAATGAAGCATTAGGCACCCTGCTCTCCCACACTGAACCATGCCTGATTCTCTAGTGAAGACTCAGTGTGTCTTAAGGGTACCTTTCACACAAACCTTGCAATCTACCTGGCATACCCACACTGGCCGGTGTGTCCTGTAAACTAACACTGTTCAGCACCCAGCGAGAGGTCTCCTCTGAGCAGCCTTCTAATGCCCATCCAAGCAGAGGTGTCAGACCCTCCCCTGGGCCACTCCTAGTCTTGTTACTGCACTCATGTCACTAGACATCTGCTGTGCTCCTGAGCTGTGAGCTCTTTAGAAGTTGGCTCCTGGGTCCAGGGTAAACCCCTTAGAATTAAATTTGCTTTTACCTCATCACTGGTGAGTTGCTTTGCTCTCAGTAATCTTTGAGACTGATTTTCTTCGGATCCTTCGTCACTGTCTGAAGAAGAGATGCTGGCCTCTTCCTCTGAAAGCAACGGAACTACAGACATGAGACTGACCTTCCAAGATGAAGACCCATTTGGTCCTGAATTTTTTGTCTAAATAGTACTTCCCATTGGGCATTTTTCCTTGAGGAGCCAACAGTTTTTTTTTTTAATTTTGGTGAGAAGGTATATATAACTTTCACACATGCTGAAATGACTTAAATTTGAGAGGTTTTGTTGTCAGAGAGATGTCTGATCTCTTTAAAATACCCAAGAGGCCTTCAGCATACATTTTCTAAAAATTATTGGGTCCTTAATTATACAAGCAGGCAAACTGCTTGTATTACACAGTTCCCTCCAGAAGCACATAAATTATTTAATGGATTTTCTTTATCTTGTGGGTACCTGGTTTTCCCAGCTAAGCTTTTCTGTGAGAGGGTGACCCTAACAATAACAAAACTAAACCGCTTTTGTACTGTTGTCGTAAGTAAATTAGCAGCAGTGCAGGGAATAACCTGCCAGAGCAGAAGCAGGCCGTGCAGCCTGAGGCAAAAGGTTACCTCCACGCCCGACTCACCTCCCGGTTCCCCTCCCGGTTCCCCTCCTTGCTGGTTTTTAATGGCTTTCTCGCCTTCCTCCTCCTCATCATCATCACTGCTGGAGTCCCTGCAGGGGGCACTGGGCCACTGCTGGGTCTGCTGGTTCTTCAGACGGGTTGTTCCCTGGTGAGTCGACCTCAGACGCTCCTCTTCTTTCTGTAAAGACGCAAACACTTGAACTTAAAAATGCACTCCTTTACTCTATTGCCTTTGTCTTCGGAGTACAGGTCTCTCCACTGCCGCACGTGTTACCACGCATGGGTCGTCGTCTTTGGTTCCAAGGTGTGAAGGCAACGCAGGGTGAAGAGGCAAAGGCCCCGTCATACCAACCACCCACCCCATCGGAACTGGGGCACACGTGGCCTGGGGAGCTGCGGTGCCCCGTGCTGCCAGTCAGAGCACAGAGAGCAGCGGCCGGCCAGAGCAACGCCATCCACGCGCAGTGGACACCCCAGGGAGGCTGCTTCCGTTCGCCCTGAGACAGACACCTGACTTGCCCCGGCTCCACCAGACTACCATAGTGCCCGCCTATTCCTGTCTGGGCCCCTCAAGGCAGAGAGCGCCTCACCGCTCCTGATGACAGGATGGGAAGGTGTTGGGGGGGTCCCTGATCCCCAAAGTAGAGCCTTCCTCCCCTTCCATCTGCCTGGCAGTGCACTTGTTGGGGTTCACAAGGGAGGGCCAGTGTCAAATGAGTCACAAATGTCCTTCTGACCTTCCTCTATCACTTCCTATCTGGCTAACACAATGTGATACCTGTCAAAGGCTAAATTTTTTAAAAATTATCAGCTCTCCTCTGAAATCTCAGAGATTGAAGAGAACACCTGAATGGTTTGCTGTGTCTCAGTGGCCACGGACGTTACTCTGGTGAACCACACCTTAGAAGGTTCAGCTGGCTCCCTGATGGCGACAAGAAATGAGCTGGTATGGCAGTAAATGGTGAGTGGGTATTCTGGAAAGCACAGGTCTTAATCCCCCAACATCCCAGGATGAAGTGCAGCCAACGTACCTTAATCTTTTCAGTGCGCCGGCATTCAGGATCACAACCAGCGATTGGTAAGATTCTAATCTTCTGCGTCCCTGAGCACCTCTTAGCAAGTGGCAGGGTCATCTTTCTATGTGTGGCATAGCCTACAGAGTGAGGTCTGCCGAAAAATGGACAAAAATGTCTCTTCACTAAGAACATTTGGAGGCAACGACACAGCACCCGCAGCTGTGGACAATGACCACTTCCCCTCGAGCAGAGCAGGGAGGCGGGGCCGTGGCCTGGCGTTTCTGAACCCCCTCATTCTCTGGCTCCCCGAGAAGTTCCTCCCTCTTCCCCACCTCGCAGGAGAAGCTCGGGATGAAATGACAGTGGAATGGAAGGAGCAGAGGCCCCCAGCACAGTCAAGGGCTTTTACAAAGAAAACCCTGATGAGAATCAGAGAGGGAAGAAATGTGAAATCTCAGTTCCGTGAGGGAGGCGTAGAGGCTAGAAGATACAATTTAAAAACTGAAGGGGGCTCCCTGGTGGTGTAGTGGTGAGGCTTCGGCCCTCCTACCGCCATGGCCTGGGTTCAATCCTGCCCCGCCACCAAAAAAAAAAAAAAAATGAAGCTGAGTCCATCTGAATAAAATTGGAATGAAGGTCAAAGCAAGGAGGCGGATGACAGTCATGGGCGGTGGGGGAACCTCACGACAGCGTGGGGACAATAACAGAACAGGAGGCCCTGGTGCAGAAAGCAATGCATTCCTGACTAAAGGAAGGCAGATTTTAAGGACATCAGAAGAAAGGGTGACCCTTCAGAGAGCCTGTGACGGAGAGCATGGCTGTAGAGAGCGGGGAACGTAAGGAGTGAAATTGTGCTGGGCAGTCAAATGTCACCCCAACGTGGAGCATGGGGCACAGTGAAAAAATAGCACACTGTAGAAGTCTTTGTCTTTCAGAACGCCATTTGAGAAGGGGTCATCCTTGCGAGGTTGGATTTGAACATTTATTGTGCCAGGTCTCTGCGCTACATGATGTTTATGTATTACTTGATGTAATTGATACAACATCCCTCTGAGGTGGGTGTAATCTCTATTTTACAGATGAGGAAACGAAGAATTGGTGAGACTGAGACTCTCAGGCTTACACAAACAGAAGTAAAACACGACCTCAGAGCTGTCCATACAGTCCTTAAAACAGGGTGAGATTTATGTATCATTTACATGCCATAAAATGCACTCAGTATACACTTAAACAGGTTTTTAATTTACCAAGTTGTGCAAGCATTACCACAATCTGGTTTTAGAACTTTGTCATGACCTCCTAAGGAAAACCTGTGTGAACTGCTGCAGTCTTTTAAGTGCTCCACTTCTCAAGGACAGCCGCACAAAGGACAGCAGGGCCGTGTCCTTAGAGGGAAGGTGTGAGAAGGGGCCGCAGCACGGGTGTGCACAGCTCTGCACACGTGTGTGCGTGGGCTCAGCGGCAGCCTGTCGCCATCTATTACAGTTCTTCTCTTTACTGCATGGACACAGCCAAGGTTCTCATGACCAGCTAGCTTCCCAGGTAAATGTCAGTAAAGGGAAGGGACACGCTGACCAGCAGAGCAGCACGGACAACCATGCAGGCCTCTCACAAGGCGCCCTGATCAGGGTGAATAAATACACTGCTCTTCTGCTTTACAGAGCAGTCTCGTGGGGGTCTGACAGCTGGCTTCCCGAGCGATAGCAACTTGCAGGAAAGGTGCAAGCTAGTATGACAACCAGACCATGTCCTCGGTGAGTTGCACCTTGGAATTACGCCATCATGGCCGAGTCAGGTTTGAGGTGCAACCTGTGAACCTCGTCACTCTTTAACTGCAAACAACAATCAATATGAATAGTTACCTAAAGGTGAGTTTGGATTTAAAGACGGCTTGTCCCAGGAGACCGGTGTCTTCTCTGACAAACAGGTGGTTATGGTTGCCCTGCACTGGGATAGTGTAGACGTCGAACACTTCACTGCCTACGTGCAGGGACAGGCTGGAAATGAGGAACGGCTCAGTTACTGGGGTGGCTAATGAACCCCCCCTACAGCTTCCATTCTCCCCTGTTAGGGGCACTTAAAATACTGTGGATCCGCAGGGCCCTGTCCTCACTGAATTCCAAAGGAAAACAAAGGAAAGATACTGCAAATGACTATCTCCTTTCAAAGCAAACGGTGATAAAAATCCATCCTCCTTTCAACTTGAAATATAATTGTTTTGCCATTTTCTCACTCTCTACCACTTCATTAGTAAAACAGAAGCCACTTTGCAAAAATATCAGTGTATCGTGTTGAAGTGCTCCCACGTGGGAGCTACGTCACAGTCATCCCCGTCCCCCGCTGGGCATTCCAGCACTCCGCAGGCACTGTGTGCTCACCTTCCATCTGACCACTTGACTATCCGAGCGTTGCTCTCTTTAATTTTGTTTCCTTCTTCATCCCGGCGTACCCTCCACCGTATAGTATTTTCTACCTGGTTCAAAACACAAAGGTATGAGAACACCAGTGTGACGAACTGCATGGGCTCTTTTTCTCAAGTGACTTACAAACATGGACCAAGAATTGGTATGTAGTGAGACAAGAAGCTTAAAAAAAAAACAAACAAAACCATAAACAACTATGAGGCTGCACTGGAACCTTCGTGTTACAAATACCCAACGATACGGATTAAACTCACGGGACATTTTGTTTAAATCTTTTCTGAGCCCCAGTTCACAGCAGTGGAAGTAGAAGAAGCTAAATAGGATGAGGATGCAGGTGATACCAACCACGTCAAGAGCTCCAAGGGGGAGAGGGTGAGGCTTTGGGTCCACATGAGGTAGGCATTTAAAACTCAGACCTCTACCTATTGCAGGGTCATGTGAAGGGCTCTAAACCCATTGAAATAAGGACTAAAAAAGTACCCATCCACTTAATAAGACAAGGAAGCTCTGGGCATTACATTTAAAACATTTTTAAAAGAATAAACAAGAAATGAACAAAAATTAAAACCCGAGACTCGTGCTTTGCCCTGTTTTTTTTTAGTTCAAATTCACCTTACCCACGTGGTAGGGAAACCCGAATCCCAAAACTTGCATACAAATGGATCCTGCCCACAGCAACCACTGGGGCTCCTGGTAGAAGCACATACGAAGCCCCATTAAAGAAGACGACACCCCCGTGAGATCGATGGCAGTGTTCTGCCATTCCAGGCCATCTCTGGAGGAGTGACCTAACGACAAGGCCTCTTTTTGTGCATAATCTGAATTTCCATGAAGAGCCTGAGATATTCCTCCTGTGGGAAGTTGCTAGGATCTATGCACCACAGAATGTGCAGGCAGTTCCACTACAAAGCTACATCATCATTCTGAAGGAGGTGGCTAATGGTTTTGAAAAATTTAATCTTCTGTCAAAAAGTTGTAACTGCCAAAAGAAGGTTAGAAATGTGACAGTTCTACAGGGATTTTTTAAAAAGTTATGTACCTTCTCCCCTAAAAAATATTCTGAAAAGACTTCGTTTCTTGTTCTAAACAGCTATTTGTTGATTGAACAGTATACATAAAAGATCATTACATAAGCTCAAGTCTCAAGTTACAATCCCTGCATTTTACTTTATAAAAGGAAAAACTTAAAAAAAAAAACAAAACAGGAATAAAATGGAATGGTACCTTTAATTTTAACCTGGTTCTATCTTCCTCATCAAGCACTTTATCATTTTCAAATTCATCTTCATAATACCGAGGATCAAAAGGTCTAAAAATTGTATTTTATGTCATTTTAGCCATATTTAGTAATGAATATGATTAATACTATAGAATAATAATCTTTACAACATGCACCAATATGTTAAAAAAACATCACAGTACACAAATCACTTCATATAGAAACTTCAAGGAAATATGCAAATTACTGTACTTTTTGGAAATTTGACTTTAAAACATATTACATGAAATAAAATCCAAATGTGACTAATAATTCACAGTCGTCTTTGTTCGATAAAATATATCTTCTAAAGTATTTAGGTGACACTGGAGCTGCCTTTCTGTATTTTTTAAGAAAAGTGTGTTCAATTGCACAAGGACTTGGACTTGTGCTCCTCTGTGAATACCACCAATCAACACGGTATTGTCCAAAATCACCGTCTTTTCTAGATTCATGATAGATTTCGCCCTGAACATTTGCGATTTCTCTAGCAAACGTTCTCATTTTCATTTTTCAATTTTTCAGCTATAATTTATACTAGTGAAAAATACCTCATCAGCTGTGATGTCTGTTCACTTATTAAAAAGTGCCAAAATGCTAGAATTATTAGCATTAAGACTCTCACAACAATAATTCAAATTTCTACCACATCCTAAACGTTCTTCAGAGTTATTTGTAGATGAGAGATCTATTATCTTGTCGTGAACCAAATCATGATAAATAAATAAATTGACATTCTATGTATTTTTATTCAATATCTTGAAAAAAAAAAAACTTCAATCAGTTCTCTTACTTGGGCTCTATGATGAGAAATTTGGGTAGCTTAACAAAGTACAATTCATTTCCTAAATCAGAGTTGATATTGGGAATTTCTACTTCTATTCTGGTTTCAGGAATCAGCTCTTTCTCCTGCTGGTCCTGAGGCAATCCACATTCATCCTAAAAGAATCAGAACGTGAGAGATTGAAATAACATTAGGATGCTCTAGCTCTCCTCCATACTAGGCAGATACAGGTTTGACAGGAAGTAAATTCAGATACCAGTTTAAGGCTAAAGCAGTTAGCAACCCTTCCAAAGCCTCTCCCTAAAATGTCATCCTCTCCCCCACACCCCATGCAAAACAAAAACATAAACAACCCACCACGGGAAACAAGCTGTTACCTGGGGTGTGGGGCATGTCTATTTTGCTGACATAACTAGTTTGCATAAGATATTTAACAACAGAAGTGTGAAATCATCCTACCCCTCAAGTAACTATTAAAATCAGAGAACGTCAGATAACATACACTTCTTGGCACAGGTTTGAGTAACTTTTAAATCAAAGGTTTTCAAATTTTAAGTCCTCACAGTCCAGCCCCTAAAGTCTGACATCAACCTAATTCTGAGCAGTTCCTTCTGTGCCCTCTAATATCCAGAAACTCTCAACAGAGCTAAGAAAGTCACCCATTCATGAGTTGTTCGTGCCCACTCTCTACATGAGAAGCAGACCTATCAGCTTCTAGAACATTTTTCTTAGCTTTGAACAATGGGACCAGTTGAGACTAGTGATTGTACTCACAACAGGCTGTTCTGGAATAGATGGTTGATGGTCATCACTCTCTGAAGAAATGTCACCTATGTCTCCAAACAGATCCATGGTTGCACGATAATCTTCAGTGTTGGGGGGAAATGCACAGTATTAATTTCTCTGACATGTTCTTCACGTAGTTCTTAGCCTATCATTTCAACATAGCCCCAAGGTTCATAAACCGAATCTCTACAAAATTAACCTCAAACTGACTCCCCGAGCCTGGCCCTCGGAAGCCTGACAAGAGCATCCATGGAGAAGGGAGGTGACAGTGTTGGAAGGCAGAAAGCAAAGTTGCTGTGACAGCCAGCTTTCAAGATGATTTTCAACGATCCCTTCCTCTGGTGTTCTTGCCCTTGTGTGGTCCCCTCCAGCACTGCATCCTGATTGGACTGTGTGACCAACAGAATACAATGTCACTTCCCAGGCTTGCCCATGACATTGTGGCTTTTCTGCTTTGCTCTTTCTCTCTTGGGTCACTTGCTCTGGAGAAAGCCAGCTGCCACGATGTGCTATGGAGAGGGGCACGTACTGAGAGACTGAGGCCTCCGGCCAAGAGCCGTGTGAGTGCGCCGTCTTACAAACAGATCCTTCAGCCCCAGGCAGGCTGTTAAAAATCCGGTCTCTGCCATTGTCTTGATGGCAGCCTCGAAAGTGATGACCCTGAGCCAGAACCACCCTGCTAAGCCATCTCGGATCCTCAGAAACTGTGACATATATTAAACGTTTGTTGTTTTTAGCTGGCCCTCGCAGGGATGTCGTTGGGAGAAGGTGATGGTTGGTATGCAGGTCACAAGAAGTGTGTACCCAACACACTTACTTCCCTTAGCCTTTGGAGTCTCTCCACATAATGCCAGGGAAGCGCTGGCATCTCAGTTCATCATGTGGAGACAGCCATTGAGTTTGTTTTAACCAACCAAGCAGAGAGCCACGCCCAGCGGAAGTGCGAACATACCGAACCCAGAAGGTTCAGTGTGCCCAGCTCAGTAAATCTGGCCCAAACGAGTGTTACGGTCTGTCCTTCATTTCACATTCTTAGAATCCACTTCAAAACATATTCCCCAGGCTTCTGCCTATATTTGTTAGCAAAATCTTATCATTCTTCTGGTGTATAAGCTCTTCCTTCTTTTAGTCAGTTTGTCCTTTCTTTACCAAGGTATGACAGGATCCTAGTGAGGGGTCCACTGGTACAAAGGGGGTCAGACAGTACCAGTTGGGCGTGTCGAGGAGGGACACTGCCCCAGGTGATGTTATTGCAGCATTTCCGAACACTGGTTTCCTCGGACAGGAGACGAGCTGCTGCTCACAGGCAAGGGAGGCTCAGAGTGACCAGGGAATTTCGAAATTTTTTCAGCTTTATGAGTCCAAACAGATCTCCCCATGACTAGTTTCTTTCTCAAATCACATGCCCTTTCACACCAAAGACTTGAAGAGGCTGTGAATCTCATTGATGTGGTGATTTTACAACTACACAACTAAATGTGTTTTGATTTTCAGCTACTTCAGCCCTCTGACTACAAGATAGGAGACTCTTTTCAAGCTGTCGTGAGTGCTCGCACTGTCTGCCTGCCCATGACTTCAACTGAACATTTTAAAAGGACTAAACTTGTTACTTTCTTTCTGTAAGTACTTGGGGGCTGTGTGTCGGGGGGACTAGAAGTATCCATTCCACACTGCAGCCTTATGGCCACAATCATTGTCTAACAAGGGGAGCAGCCATATGAGCCCTCCACCATAGCGGGTAATCTTGGTTCGTGGAGCCACGGAGCACCATGGGTGACCACCATGGGTGACCACCAGCCTCCCATTCCCCAGGGCTGGGGAGCGCAGACCTGCGTTCAAACCCAAACCAATCTACACATCTCATCTCTGAGGACACTTTTTCCTGCGTTCTTCAGTCAGGAACCAGTTGTCCATACAGACAGAATTTAATATAAAAATGAATTGTAATTTGGTTTGAAATTGTTTAGTTAGGTTACAGAAAGTACCAAAAGACAAGGGATCACAGAAGTAGCAAATTCAAAGAGTCACTTGCAACTCCTAGAGATGAGGAAATGAGAGGTGGAATTGTTAAACTTAACAAAACGTGTTTTCCAAAGGGCCCCTTGGAGCTGAAACTCATACCTGAGTAGAGAAAGTATCCAGCTGGTACTGCTGGCTCCCGGGGGGGGCACAATGAAGCCGGCTCGCCAAGTGTTAGTAACACTGCAAACTGGATTGAGCTGCTGTGGGAGGGAGCTGTCTCCTCTGGGGTGAAGAAGTGTTGGTTGGCCCCCTTAATAAAACTTCAAGTCAACAGGAAGCCCCCAGAAAGTTTCCTAAACAGGAAGGAGTAAGCTTCTTTGTTATCCAAGCTTCCAGTCTTCCTATAGCGCCCCCTAACAGGGGGCCGCTGGCAAAACTGAAGTGTGATTGGCCCCAGCATTGCTAACTTGGTAAAGGGTGGGTTCGGACACACGGAAGAGACAAGAGCTTAATAATGGACACCCAAGTGTCTAGCAGTGAAAAAACAAAACAAAACAATGTTGCCTTGGAAAGGAGAGTCAGAATGGAAGCTCTTAATAAAAGCCACACACAGGAGTTTCAACTTCGTAAGCCAAGTAGCAAGAGACTAAAAGGTTTTTGAGTTAAGTGACACAATGGTGACTAAGGACCTTCTTCTCAATGTCACTTTTTCTATAACCAGGCTTCAGGTAAGTGTCCCACAGCCACCACTCCCAGATGGGACTAAGGGCACTAGGAAGGAAGTGGGGTAGCATTCATTCATAAAGGAAAAGATTCATGTATGCAGAAGAGCATTGCAGAAAAGACAAGTGTGTGGTGGGTTTAGAACATATCCACGCGTTCTCTGCCATTCCCACCATCGAGGAGACAAACTTCCCTGCCTTTGAATATGGGCTCACACTAGTGACACACTTACAATGAACAGAAAGCGCTGGATTTTGATCTGACATTCGCTTCTAGTCCTAAAAGGTGGTAACCAGAAAAGGTGATAGAGCTCACACCCAGCTCTCTGCAGGCTCTTGAGGTGCTCGCCTTTGGAAGTCAGCCAGCATGCAGTGAGAAAGCAGGGCCTGGACCAGGTAAGACAAGTGAGATACTTACTTTGGGTGAAAAATATAAGGGGTGTCAAATCTCAGTGCTCAAGATAAATCATAATGCAACATTTAAAATTTTTGTTTTATTTTGTTCTTTAGATTCCACATGTGAGATCATATTGTATTTATTTGTCTTTCTCAATCTTAGTTTACTAAGCATAACATCCTCTAGTTCTATCTATGTTGTCGCAAATGGTAAAATTTCGTTCTTTTTTATAGCTGGCAGTACAATTATCTTTTAAATTCCATGAACAAAATATCAGATTTTAAATAGAGAATCCATCCAGCTCTGTACTTGTGCAACTCTCCTCACTTGCCTTACTTTAATCCCAGCCCCGTCAGATCCTGTCTTTATGTAAAATGTTGACATCTGGTTCATCATGGATTGTTTTACATTAAAACAATGTTAAGATGAGGTCACGCTGGATTAGGGTTGGTCCTAACCCCACTGACTGTCCATGGACAGAGAGGGAGATCTGCAGATGCAGAGACACAGAGCATACACACAGGGAACTACACCAGGCAAAGAGGGAGTTATGCTGCCACAAATCAGGGATGAGAGGGAGTCCCTCGCAGCTCAGATGAGGCAAGGATGGATTCTTCCCTAGAACCTTCAGAGAAAGCACAGCCCTGCTGACACTGGATTTAGGACTTCCAGGCTCCAGAACTAGAGAATGTATTTCAGTGGTTTTAAGTCACTCAGGTTGTGGCACTGTTGCAGCAGCCCTAGCAAACTAATACAATCACAGAGGCTTTTCCTGGTGTTCCTTTAAACTCTGCACCCCAGAAGAAGGCCTCACAGGACCGGGCCAGGAGGCTGCTTTGTGGGGATGGGAGGAAATGGGCGGGGCGAAGCTGCAGGAATTCACTAAAACCTACAACTCAGTGTAAAGCGTTAACAAAATCAACTTCTGTGGGAAAAGTTAATTTCTCGAACAGAGACTTGTTTTTTAAATATTTTTATTACAATTAAAATTACACAAAAGCAAATCAATTCATTTCAATCAAAATAACATGTATACATCATATTTATAAAACAAACTGTACAGTAAAATATATAAAATGCTTTCACATTTTGTATTTCAATCATCATCTTCTTCCTCTTCATCACTGATCACATACTTCTTATGCTTTTTATTTGATTTATCATCATCTTCTGCTTTTCTCTTTCCAGAAGGTTCACCTTCCTAAACAGATAAGATTTTTTTAAATCTACAAGTCAATGCAGGATTATTTCTACCAAGGCTTATCAGGACTACTCTGAGATAAATGACCTTCTGAAAATCCAAAATAAAGTAACTATTTTAATAAGAACCTTCACCAGAGGAATAAAAACAGAGGTCAAGGGGTTCCCTGGTGGTGTAGTGGCTAGACGTCGGCGCGCTCAACGCCATGGCCCGGGTTCGATTCCCAGCCAGGGAGCCACCCAAAAACAAAATAAAATAAAACAGTGGTCAAGGACATGTCATGGCCAGTTTCCAAATCTACAAGTACTCGAAGGTACTCAAAAATGATAGCTCTACAGAGCAATTACAAACAAACCATAAAGAAAGCTGAATCCTGGCCATGGTACTTCCCTTTCCACTGCCTTCCGATTTCTTTCCACATGGTTCTTTCCTTTTTCCAGTGTTTTTTTTCTTCCTGTTTTTCTAAATTTGAAGTAATATAGATTTCCTAAGGATTTCTTTACTGCTTACAAAAAATAAGAGAGGATAAAAAGCTCTGTTTCCCCCCTCTTTTGTGATTTAGACCCTGTTGGGGAAGGGAAACAAGCATTTCCGGTTCAGCTACGTGTCACTGTGCTACCCACTTTCACACCTGTTATTTACTGTAATACAACAACTTTACAAGACAGCAAGCACAAATCCTACTGAACGTGAGGGAACAGGCCCAGAAACATGAGGGGACTTGCTCTAGGCCACGTAAGTGGTAAAGGGAAGCCCCAAGATTTGATAATCCAGTTCATTCTAATCTATGTGCCCTCTCCCCTGAGTATCTGGTGATAATGGTGGTTCCCTGGTACTCAGGAACTTACGGTCTGAAATCTCCCCTATTATTTCAGAGGCATATCCAGGATCACAGCGCTTAGACAGGGTTTTGTGTGCATAGAAGAGAGGGGCCTGGAGCAAGTAGGAGTCCTTTCCTCCTCTCCCATTGTAACCCACAGCCAGGACTTGAACTCGGGGAACAGAAGAGACAGTGGCAGGAGTTGGGAGGTCCAGGCAGAAGTAAAACTTTGTTGTCAGGAAAGAGAAAGGGAAGGGTACAGGAAGATCTGGCCAATATCTGGGTGAGGAGGGTGGAGAGTGCCTCCTATAACAGACAGGAGGCGTTCACAGAGGCACCTCCTAAGTCAGGCAGTTACAGGTGTGTAATTGCTCAGCCCTGAAAGAGGCTGTGTGATGGGTCACATTTTAAAATCTCCTTTCGGAGAATACTAGGTATGAAGAGAAATCCCATGGCACTTCTCAGTCTTCATTCATACTTCCAGCTTGCCAAGAAATAAAGTAGCATCTGCTTAGATGAGGACTCCCCTTTGCCAACAGTCCAACACACTGTAAATGCATCATTAAGATATTTCCTATCTAATGAAAAACAAATATGCTGCAGATGATTTAACAATTTGCCTAATTATTTTCCATAGCATGCCACCTCCAAGAATGATTAGGAAGTACTAAGTGTTGTGATTAACAAACACTAATGCAAGAAGAAATTTCTGCTTCACATGAGAAAAGAGCTTACAGAGGCTCATAATTCACAGAAGGCCAAAATATCAAAATAACTTAAAATCGTGGATAACGGGAACATAACATTTATTTCCTAGGTGGCAGAACAATCTTCCCACTAAAAATAACTGAAGGTGGGAAAATATAAGCAAATCACTGTGACGGCAAGAAAATACGGTATTCTCAGAGGCCGAAAACGAAGTGAAAGCAAGAACCCACAGAGGGTAAGTAAAGCACTGAAGCCGGGATTCTCCTTAAAGACATTTACCAAACTGTGTGACATGAACATGAGCTTTGGTTTTTATGCCTTACAGGGTGCTGAGGACGGGAGGCAAAGGCCAAGTGCAACAGGTTAGTAGCAGATCCCAAGACTACATCTCTGGTATAAAGGTGAACCAGAAATGAGCCCAGGCCCATTTCTCCGAAGCAGGAGTCAACACACTTTTCGGTGAGGGGCCAAATGAGAAATGTCTTAGGCTTTGCGAGACATAAGATTTCTGTTGCAACGACTCAACTCTGCCACTGTCACAGGAAAACATCTACCGACAATACAGAAATGAGTATGAGCACGTTCCAATAAAACTTTATTTGAAAATAATGGGTGGCAAGCCAGATTAGGTGAGTGGGACACAATCTGCCAACCCATTCTAAATGACAGCAAAAATCATTTCTAATCTCAAACATTAGGACTAATTGGCAGGGGATTAAAAACAAAAATAAAAAATTTCTAGGGAAAGGCACAACCACAAGTCAGAACTCATACTTCAAGTAATCTAAAAACCCTTCTTCCAAGAATATAAAGTGGTCCCAAGCAGCTGCTGCCCTCACCTTTGGAGACATTCATCAATCTGGGCCTCAAAAATTTCCAGTGATTTGAGCTAAGTAAGTTAATCATTTAATCACAGAGTACATAGAGAAAAAACTCATCACGAAATAGAGCCCACAGTAAGTCCTCCCTGTGTGATAGGTTCTGCAACTTTAATCCAAAGGACATATAGAATGAAACCAATTTACCATAGGCCAACTGACATAAACAAGAGTTAAATTTAACTTCCCATAGCATCTCATTGTTAAAACAAAACAATGTCGAATGAAACATTATCCATGGACCTTTGTAATGGGCAGTAAAACCACAGGAGTAAAGATTTCAGACATTAGAAATAGCACACAGAAGAGGTTTAAAATATTTAAAGACATAAAAAGGAGAAACTGAATATATGACTTAGGGGCAGGAGTTTTGAAAACTGACCATTCTGAAAAAGAAACTAAAGCTCTAGAGATGAAAACTCAAACAATTAAAGTAAAAACTCAATGAAAGATATTAACCCATTTCCCATTTAGAAAAAGAGAACCGTGCAGCTCGCTGCCGCATGCATTTAATGTTACATAAACACGCTCTGAGGCTGAAGCACATCTGACTGGTTTTCAATGTGAAAATAAAATATAAAAACTGTTCTTGGAGTTATTTCTAATTACTGATTTAGCCAAACCTTGTGATACAATGAAAATAGGAGGATGTAGAAGGGAGATGAAGCAGGGTTATAAGAAAGCTCAATTCTTATCTACTAGTAGATGATGTTTGAAAGTAAAAAAGAGTGGGGTGAAAAAAAAATTTAATTATAAAAAATAAGTCTTAGAGAGGTACTATATAGCCTGGTGACTCTAGTTAATATTGTATCATACATGTGAAAGTCACTAAGAGCTTTAAAGATAATTTTATTTTTTTTGGTTAAATTTAGTGAGGTGACATTGGTTAGTACAAATTACATAGGCCCCAGGGGTACAATCCTACAGTGCATCATCTATGTGTTGTGTTACGTGTTCATCACCAAGAGTCAGCTCTCTTTCTATCACCACATATCTGAGACCCTGTCCCTTCTCTCCCTCTCTCCTCCCCACAAACCCTCAAGGTAACCAATCACTGAACTATTGACTGTGTCCATGAATTGCTGTTTCTTTGTTGCTTTCAGGTTTATATTCTCCACATATGAGTGAAATTATACGGTTCTTGGTTTTTCTGCCTGATTTATTTAACTTAGCACGATGAAAGATAATTTCATTTCATTTCATTTATTTATTTATTTATTTATTTTGCTTTTTGGTATGTGGGTAGCTCCCTGACTGGGAATCGAACCCAGGCCACAGCACTGAGCGCCAGCGCCGAAGCCTTAAGCCACTACACCATCAGGGAACTCCCTGAAAGATAATTTTAAAGATGAAATCCTTAAAGTTCTCATTACGAGCAAAAAAATTTACAATTGTATGTGGTGAAGAATGTTAACTGGACATTGCAGTGATAATTTTCACAATACCAGGATGCCAAAAATATTTATACATATTTTGAGAAATGTTCTCTATGTATTACTTTTTG
This sequence comes from Lyroderma lyra, assembly GCA_004026885.1. NCBI lineage: Eukaryota > Metazoa > Chordata > Mammalia > Chiroptera > Megadermatidae > Lyroderma > Lyroderma lyra. The sequence goes on along the minus strand of PVJL010002209.1, from coordinate 125,660 downwards.
AAGTTGAATTGAATTATGGCAGCAATGTGTAATACGACATTCGCTCAAAAGATGGCATTAATCAAATGGCAGGACAGTCAAAGAAAATGGCAAAATCACAGTTGTCGTTCAAGGAGTGCAAGACCATTTTGAAGTGGTATTTGCAATTTGAGAAGGAGAACGTTGTCTGAGTTTTTCCCATGTTCTGCTGACTTAACACCCCTTGACTTCTACCTATGGGGACCTTAAAGGATGTGGGGTACTATAGAAAACCAGCTACACTGGTGGTACTTGGGAAGAAACTGAAGCAGCATGCACAGTGATACAGGTGGGCACTTTGGTCAACGTTGCTCAAGTGTCTGGATGCAGATGGTAACCACTTTGAGCACCGTTTGTAACTGCAGAAGTCAAATGTGACTTGTATTCATCTTTTGTTACTGGTATATATTGATCTTTTTTATATTTATTTTTAAATATATTGAGGTGACATTGAATAACCAGAATGATATTGGCTCCAGGTGTACAATTCTTTTTTTTTTTTCCTTTTGGTATGTGGGTAGCTCCCTGGCTGGGAATCGAACCCAGGCCGCAGCGCTGACAGCACCAGCGCCGAAGCCTTAAGCCACTACACCATCAGGGAACTCCCTGGTATATACTGAGTATTACAATTTTAATAGTTTTTTTTCCTTTCTTAAAGTGTGTATACATTTTTTGGGCACCCTCTGTGAATAAATATAATCGATCAAATCATTATTTTGTACACCTGAAACCAATGTTATGTGTTAATTATATCTCCAAAAAAAGACTTTAAATCTCAGGACCTGTACTCTCATAATTTGAAAAGGACAGTGTTACAAATATAAGTTAAAATATTTTAAAATTACTTTGAAATAATTATTTTAATATTAGAAATTTATCATAATTTACTGAATTATTCAATACTATTTCATCTAAGTAAAAAATCAGATTTTTCTACCATAAGAATTCTTTCTATAACTTAAAAACTATATTGAAAAGAAAAAGAAAGAAAGAAGAGATACACCTTCTGATCTACCCACACTGAATGATTTCTAGTTCTCTCGTGGAGCCTTGGTATCTAGGGGCCATGTGTGTTTTTTCACAGGCCTTGCAATCTACCTGGCACGCCCACCCTGGCCGGTGTGTCCTACAAACTAACACTGTTAAGCACCCAGTGAGAAGTCTCCTCCTCTGAGCAGCCTTCCAATGCCCATCCAAGCAGAGGTGTCAGACCCTCCCCCCTGGGCCACTCCTAGTCCTGTTACTGCACTCGTGTCAGTGATGTGTGTACACGTCTGCTGTGCCCCTGGGCAGTGAGCTCCTCTTTATTCCAGGAGCTGACTCGTGGGTATAGAGTAAACCACTCAATTAAATAAATTTGTTTTTACCTCATCACTGGTGAGTTTCTTTGCTTTGAGTAATCTTTGAGCTTTGTCTTCTTCTGATCCTTCATCACTGTCTGATGAATAGATTCTGGCTCGTTCCTCTGAAAGCAAAAGAATAAGATTTGTGAGTGACTTTCAAATACAGTGATCTATTCATTCATGGATTTTTCTTCTGATGAATATCTTTAGTTCCTTCTGTACATTTCCCCAGGGGAAGCAAATAATTAAAAATGTTTTGATTTAAAGATAAAAGTTTAGACATGTTGAAATGAAGCACTTACCCTCTCAAAATACAACAATGGTTCATCTGACCACTTTAAATATTAAAAAGGCTGTGTGCAAGCTCACTAAAGAGACAGACACTACTTTTCCAAAATAAACTATTAAAGCCTGAGTCATTCTTTCATGGAGGATAAGAGTTAATTCCAAAAAAGGCTTTGAAGATAAAAGCAAGAGGTGGTTTCCTGGTCCAGTAAAGACCATTTGTTGCCAGGCAGACATTTCAAAAGCAGGTGCAGATGAGCAACAATCTGCTCTGATGCTCCAGCCCAGGGGAACCTCGGGGTGGAATAAGAGCAGCCCCCTTTAGACCAACCCTCTTCCTCAGAACCCGGTGTCTTCCCTTCTCCCTACCCCCTGCCTGATTACTGGATAGAACTGAGTGTTAATGAGCTTGTCTGTTAGGTTTTCAATCTCTGGTGAACTACATATAACTAACTCTCTTCCTAAAAGCATCCTCAAATTTTTTTGTTTTTATTTTGTTTTTTATAGGTTTACTTCCACAATTAATCTTTTCTGTGGGAAATCAGCACTAACAATAAATAAATGGTCTCTGTACTATATTCCCAAGCTATAATAATAAGTGATAGGTGATTAAATAATAGGTAAGAAGGAAGGAAGGTGTAAAACCTCACCAGAACAAATGCAGTCATCTGTAAGAAAAGGAGAAAGGAGTTTTAGAGGACAGTCAGAGAAGGGGAAATTTAAATGTTCTTAAAATTTATCACTCAACAGGGAAAAAACTGGGATGCACAGTCAGCCATGGTATACCTTACACTGACCAGTGATTCCCAAAGCTATAGCAAAGATAATCTGGGGAGGATTAAAGCCTCATTTTACAGACGCAGAACACGATGGTCAGAGATGTGAAGTCACAACAGGCTCAGGTGTAGGTACTATTATTAATACGTTGCTTTTTGTTAATAAGTTAACAGGAGGGAGGTCTTGTAATTCCCAAAAAGTCATCCAACTAAAAAGTGGCAGAACTGAGATCTGAGCAGGCAGGATCAGGAGCCAGCCCAGCCTCCTGCATTCAGGTTCAGTCTGCTCTTCAGCATTGTCACCTTGCTACTGGCTGTGGGGAAACCTCTGGATGCAGCATTGTGACTGAGATAGATGCCGGAGGAGTCAAAGGACCTTGGCTCAAGAACTTACCACGTGGCAACTATGTGTCTTTTGGGCAAATTGCTCAACCTCTCAAAGTCTGTTTCCTCAATAAGAACAAGACAAAAATACATCTTGAGGGCACTCTGCTGATTGAAGAAAGTCAGAGAAAGACAATACCCTATGATCTCACTTATATGTGGAATCTAAAAACAAAACAAAACAAAAAACACCCAAGCTCACAGACACAGACCAGACTGGTAGTTGTCAGAGGCAAAAAGGGTGAAGGGAGTCAAAAGGTACAAACTTCCAGTCATAAAATAAATTAGTGATGGGAATGTAATGCACAGCAGGGTGAATACAGTTAGTAATAATGCAATGCATTTTGAAAGCTGCTAAGAGAGCTAAAAGTTCCCATCACAGGAAAAAATTTTTGTAGCTTCATATGGTGACAGAAGTTAACGAGACTTACTGTGGTGATCATCTCATAAATATCAAATCACTATGCTGTACACCTGTCATATGTTAATCATACCTCAATAAAAAAAGAACATGACAGTAATAGCAACTGGGTCATAATAAAACTATTGTTGTGAGGATCAAATAGGATTCATGTAAATAAAGTGTTAAGGGTTTTTACCTGGAATTTACTATGTGCTGGATAAATGTTAACCATTATAAATTACTGGTACTTGTAAAGGAAATACCATCTATTATTCCCTGAAAATGTTAACTTCTTAATTCCCAATTAGCAATAAAAAAATGTTGAGAAAAGTTCCAAATGTAACTGGCAAACTTCCAAATCAGAAGAGGAGCTCAGGGACAAGTCTGAAAGTGGGGACAAGAGCGGTTTCTACTCTTTCAGGCTCACCTGAGGAGTCCTGCAATGACACGGTCATTAGACCTTGAAGTGTATAGCTCATTGACACTGGCTCCGTAAAACTACAATGTCCAGGGAGTGGGCATCCAGAGTATGCCCAATGCAAAGATAAATTCCTGAACCCTGAGACGACGAGATTTAACTTCTGCGCAAACTGACCTCGAATGCCCCCTTTGTATCGGTTTTTAATGGCGGCCAAGCTGATGGACTCCTCGCCTTCCTCCTCTTCGTCGTAGCGATCAGGTTCGAGGTAACTAGCACTCAGCCCCCGCTGGTGCTGCTTCTCTCTCATTCGGCGCTGCTGAGATTCCCTACGAATAGAAGCCCTCAAACGTTCTTCTTCTTTCTGTAAAGAAGCAAATGTTTTAATTTAAAAATGCACATTTTTTGAACCTGATTTTACTGTTATTTCCTTTGTCTTCCAAGTACGGGTCTCTCTCTCCATGCCGTGCTTGTTACTGCACACGGTGATCGTTTTGTTGGGCTCTAAGGCACAGCATAGTGCCTATATATTCCTGTCTGGGCCCCTCAACCCAGAGAGCCCCCACTGCTCCTGATGACAGAATGGGAAGGCGCTGTTAGGGAAGGGTCCCTGAGCCCCAAAGTAGAGAGCCTTCCACCCCTTCAATCTGCCCGGCACTGCAATTGTTGGGGTTCACAAGGCAGAGATAGGATACAAGAGGTCAGGGATATTCTGGCATTTTTCTGAATTCCTCATTTAATTGCTCTGAATTACCACCTACAACTAATTCTGTTGCTAGACATTCTGTGCAGCAAACTGTTTCATTAAGTAGAGTGTGGCTGTACTGCGTGTAAAGTAAAAATCACTATCAGCAGGACAGGGACTGAGTACAAGCCAGCTGATTCCTTGTGCATTTCCATGGAAGCGTGGAGAGGGGCATGGGGGATCTCTCAAAGTGGTCCAGAGGGGCCTGCCAATAATGCTGAAACTGGAGTCCTCCAGCTCCCTTAGCTGGAAGAAAAAAGGTGGGGAAATGAACAAGAAGTCAGACTTCAAAGCCAATGCCCCTGCACCCCACTCGGTTAGGCACTGCTACTGAATGTGGTTTAGTTAACCTGACCCTGTGAACAAATACAAGGAGAAAAAAGCCGAGGCCCAGGCCCGAACCTTCAGCAGAGCTTGACAACGAGGTTAACTACGAAAGGCCCTGAGGCAACCAGTGTGTCTTAGCCTCGGTGTGCCCCGTCGCACTAAGAAATGCAGACAGGGCAATGGCCCAGATTGAGCAGGGATCAGAGAAGACAGACAAGAGAGATCGTACCATGGCATTCAGCTTCTCAAAGCAAGTGCTGCACAAAAGGCCAATGGGGTTAATACCAACACACACGCCATCATTTAGGGACAACGCCCCACTACTGTGTCAAGTTTGAAAATCTACCAGGTAGAATGTTATAAACTGACCTTAAAAACCACAAACTACTCTTTGCCTGATTCTCCTTTAGGAACCCTCCCATTCAAACTTCAGGTCCTAGTTTTGTTTTATTTTAAACTAAATCTCTAGTATTGCCACTGATTGCTGACATAGACTCTAAATCAAACACAGGACTAATAATCTTTAAGGTTATCTGTGAAGGTTCCGATTCTCAGTCACCAGGCTGTTCTGTACAATTGGGACCTGGCGGAGAGCAGCCCTGTGCCTGCTTTATGACCACCAGTGTTCTCCCCCCACGGGGCAAATGCATAGGACATGAATCTGGTTCCCTGGTCATGCCAGGAGGAAGGAACAAAGGTGGGTCAGTAAGAGATGATTAACGAACATGTTGGGAACCAAAAATCCTGGAATAAAGTTAACAAACATACCTTAATCATTTCTGTGCGCTGGCATTCAGGATCACGACCAGCCATCGGTAAGATTCTAATCTTCTGTGTCTTTGAACATCTATCTGCAAGTGACAGTGTCATCTTTCTATGTGTGGCACTGTCTGTAGAATGAGGTCTGCAGAAAATGAACAAAAATGTCTCACTATTTCCCAAATACGTTTGTAAACCAGTCATATCAACATCACAAAAACAAGAGTCCAGTGACCATTTCGTAGTCTCTAGAAAAATTCGGCAGGGATGCTAAACTGAACAGACTATGTGGGGGAGTCTGAGCTTTCCTCATCTGTGGCTCACCGAAACATTCTTTTCTCATGAGCAAAGTGCAAAATAAAAAGCTGGAGAGAAAAAGGCTTTGCAAAGAGTGATCCATCCTTGAAAATGTGTAAATGGATAAGCTCAAGCAACATTTATTGAATACTAAGTGCAGGCACTGTGCTTTTCTTTGAGTTTTATATGTTATATGACTCCATTATCGTAGCTACCCATGAGATAATTATTACAGTTCATATATTAGGGAAATGAAACAAAGGCTGAGAAATTGCACAAGGTCACACAAGTGGAAACAGGACTCAAATACTACAGGTCTATCTGATTCCAAGGCCTATACTTTTGATCATTACAATTCTCAAAAAGCTAAGTCATAACCAAGAATAGCATTACTCAAGGAGGGAGGTCTGCTTAGAATCAAGAGAAGAAAAACAAACAATTCAGGGGGGTGACTACACAGTCCAGAGAAAGGGAATGCTCTCATCAGCTGACCCAAGCATTGTGGGCTGCTCGGGGGATACCTCCGTGGCGTGGTATTGGGTGCAGCCGCCTAAGGAACGGGATCACCCCAGCCTTCACACCCGCCACCTCACTGTCTGACTGCATGCCCACTAACAACTTCTAGTTATTAGTCTCCCAGATCAATTTTACTAAAAAGAAAAGTCATACTGATCAGCAAGCATTCTAGGCCTCTTGGCAGTAATAGTAATAAATTGAATTAATAAGTTGACATTTCTGGTTTACATAACAGTCCCTTGTAAATTTGGTTAGCATAACCTGGTTCCCTGTGAACAGCAACTTTTGGGTACACTTGACAAAACAGCCTTTGAATCTATGATCTGAGAACCAGATTTTGATCTTTGGCAAACTAGACTGCGGAGTTTTGTCAACCAGAAGTCACGCATTTTGGACATTATCTCCTTTATGTATTCACTCCTTTACTGTAACAAATAGTACATTGATGAGAACAGTTACCTGAATGTAAGTTTGGTTTTAAAGACGGCTTGTCCCTGTAGACCAGTACCTTGTCTTATAAAAAGATGGTTGTGATCACCCTGCAGCGGAGCTTTGTAAACATCGAACACTTCATTGCCCAGATGCAGAGACATGCTGAAAAGAAGGGACACTTCACTTATGAAAGTCATAAAGCTTTCATCCTCGCGTTTTACTTAAAGTGTGGTTCAAATGCTGCTCTCTCTCCTTACACAGAACTCAAAAGGAAAGAAAAGAATAAAAGAACGCACGATGTGAAAAATGACCTCCCAGAAGTAAAACATGCAAATGTTTATGTTCAGAAGTAAAACAGTCTATGACATTTACTCAGCCTCTACTCCTTCCCAGTGAAAGGTACTTTTTATAAAACGTCATCTCACAGCATGGAATGAGGAGGGAGGCTGGTCTAACTTTTCCAAATTCCTAAGCTGTACACAGAGGAGGGTACCACTTTCAGCCCACCTCCAGTACCTTCCACCAGCCGTGTGACCCTCAACTGCCTACTTATTTCTCTCAGGTTTTCTACGAAATCCCAGGAACTAAGCAACGGAAATTCTTTAATAAGAGATGTCCTCAAAATAAGGTCTCATTTGAAAATTTGATAGTTCCTAGCCAAATCCTGGGTATTTCAATATTCTGCAGGCACTGTGTGCTCACCTTCCATCTGACCACTTGACTATCCGAGCGTTGCTTTCTTTAATTTCGTTTCCTTCTTCATCCCGGCGTATCCTCCATCTAATAGTATTTTCTACCTGGTTTAAAACACAAGTGCCTTAGAACGTAGTAGTTTATGCTTCTTTTTTCCTTAAAGAACACATAATCACAGAATAAGCATGCACAGGTAGTGACAGAAAAACAGACAACATTGAAACACTCTTGTTTCAATCACCTAGACACATTGACTCAATTAACAACAGGAAAAACAATATGCTTAATTTCTAAGCTCCTTGCACTGGAATCATAGAGAAACGGATTGCTCATGCATTTGAGCACATGCTAAATGTATAGTAGCTTTGGGATGTTTCAAGTAAGAACTACCAGGACAGGAGATAAGGCCTGAGGCATATAAGGTAGCAGTTTAGAATGATTCCCTATATAAAAGCAAGTTCTCTCACAGAGCTAAACACCCTATGATGTGGGACCAAAAAAACTGTATATACTCGCCAGGGAGGTAGGGGAGCTCCCCACATATGGGTAAGGAAAAAGAAGTACCCTGAGAAAATTAAAACCCCAAGTTTGAGCAGGTTTAGAGCCTAACTTTACCTAAATTGCATGGAAGGGAAATACCGGGCAGCTCTGGAAAACATTCAAGAGCTACCTAAAAGGAAAGCCAGTTATTGCAATTAAAAACTCAATGGGAATTCCAGGAAAATGTAGCACACTAAACACACGTAGTTTATCACTGCTGCATCCTGGAAACCCACTAACGTGACAATAAAGAACTTTAAAAGGATACACTCACAAGGATAAAGAGAATGTGAATTAAGATGGCAACAAAGAGAAGCCAACATTCTGAAAACTGATAGACCTAAGCTCATGACTCCCTATGCCTATACCCCGCTCCGCACCCCCCGCACCAACCCTTAAAGCAGCTGCTCCCGTTCCCACTTAGATTTTTTGGATCTCCACTCTTAGCTGCAACTGTCTCTGCAACTTGGTTCTAATGGGCTCCTTCCAGTTCTTCCCCTTTCCTTCTTTATTCCTCACGAAGTAAACAAACAACTGAGGTCAACTGATTAAAGAACTCATTAATATCAATGAATTAAATATGATGCCATATCTGAGATCTGTTTCAAAGTAGTCGGAGTAACGTGGGTTGGGGAATATAATAGATGAAACAAGATTGTGCAGGTTGACAAGTAATGGGTACATGAGAGTTCTTATCCTGTTCTCATTGTATTTGCATGTTTAAATGTTTTTCCTTATTAAAGGAAACAAAACAGAAATAGTGTCAGAATAATCTGTCACTATTTCTGCCTTTCTTCTCATACAAAATAGGTTAGCCACATATAAATATGCAAACACATATGGGCCATTATCAACTGAGAAACCATTTTTATTTTTATTTATTTATTTATTTATTTGTTTGTTTGTTTGTTTGTTTGGTATGTGGGTAGCTCCCTGACTGGGAATCAAACCCAGGCCACAGCGCTGACAGCACCAGCGCCGAAGCCTTAAGCCACTACACCATCAGGGAACTCCTGAGAAGCCATTTTTAAAAATGCTTTCTGTTACAGAATAATGATGATGGTAACACTGCTGCTAGGGCCAACCCTATTGTAAAGAAAGACACATTAAGGTACTTTTAAAGACAGAGGACCTCATAGAGGTACATAAACTATACCTGGTTCTTTGTTCATTAAAGACTTAATTACACCACCAACGGACTTAAGAAACAAAGGGTCCAGTGTTACTTTCCATCACATTCCAAGGTTTTTAAAGGACAATAGACTATTATACACTGACATTTTGTACTCTAATCACCAAGGTTTTAGAGTAAAATACTGATCTATAAACTGATGCCTATACTAGATCTGGTATTTCTTGGTCTGAAAATATAATAGACATATTGGTAATTACTGATGCATCATGATAGAAGATAAGGGAAAAATGCAAAAATCAATAAAAAGTAAATCAATAAGAAACTACCACATTAATTTATATAAATGACTGGAAACAAGGAAAGGCATCAGGATAATGCCAGAGGCACTAAAGGAGACCTAAGAAATTTATTGTGCTAACCCTACATCAATAGATACATACATGTATGTTCCAAGGAAAAATGTTAACAGATGAGATGGATAATAGGGGTTCAGGGAAGCAAGGAAAAGGATAGCAAAGAACAAACACTCTAAACATTGTGTGACCTTGAGCAAGTTATTGGTACCTGTTTATCCCCATTTTCTCATCTGATCTGCATTTCCATTGAGAGGGAGGAGCAGTGAAATTTCACCAAACAGCTTTGGAAGCTCATGCGTTTTGGATAGAAACCACCTTATACCAAGGTTCTCAGGTACTATGGATTTATCACACTTGAAGAGGTAGAATTATTCTAAAACTCTGGCCCCTGAATTCTAAGGATTCCAGACTGCCACTTCTTAACATTCTAACATCATGTACAATATCCATTGAAAAATTTTTACAAGAAATCCTTCAGATTTAAGAATTTAAAATGCATAGCTCTAGTTTGAGCATCATGAGCTCAACTGCTTCTTGTTCTTGGGTACAACTTGGCTCTAAAGCATCTGCTTAATCAAATCCTCCTTGATTAAAAAAAGATTAGAGGCCCTCCTTGGATAGAGGTAACCAGATTGTGCAAGGTATCAAAGAGAGGCATTAACAGGAATTTACTACAATAAAAATCTCTCCTAATAATCAACAAGAGCAATCAGAAGGACACAAAGAGAGCCACATGGTAACGTGTTAGTCACTAGTAACAAATTCTCCTCTTTTATATAATTAGCTTATCCATAGATCACAGCCTGAAGAATTTCCTCTTGCAGGAAGCTGCAGAACTTATGCCACAGTACATACTGAGATAGCTGTTCTAAACACCAAACCACACTACTACTTATTCTGAAGGAAGTAGCTAATAATTTTTTAAAAGCATCCAAAAAGTATAACAGTGAGAAAAGTGATAAAAAAGTGACATCTTTATAAAGAAAAAGCTATATTTTCTTCCTAAAAATAACCTAAAAAGTAAGATAGTTCATTTGTTGATAAAACAGGAAACATAAAAAATCATTTTTAAAACCTCATGTCTCAAGTTAGCGTCCCCAGGTTTCACTTTAGAAAAGAAAAAAAAGAAAAGAAAAAAGTAAAGCATGGACTGGCACCTTTAATTTTAACCTGGTTCGACCTTCTTCATCCAGCATTTCCTCATCTTCAAATTCATCTTCATAATACTGAGGATCAAAAGGTCTACGAATTGTTTTTAAAATAAACTATTAATCATTTTTGTAAAGAATATTATCACTGTTATATAATAACATATTAATATACATTATACTAAAAAATTATAAGGTACTTAAAATTCATAGTGATCAAATATCTTCATGTTCAACTTCACGGAAGTATCCAAATTACTGCACATTCTTGAAATCTGGTTTTATTTAATACACGCTGCTGGAAATACAGTGCAAGCAAGGCTAAACATTCAATTTAAGTCTAAGATCTTATGTAAGTTTTCCAGGAAAAGGCCATGTATGTTTTAGTTTTCCACGTCATTCTGCTTAAGGGAAAAACATTTAAATTGCACAGGAGCTTGTGTGTTACTTAGTGAACAACACTCATCAACACTATTTAACCATTAGTTTTTCTAGATCTACAATGGCTGCTATGAGTACAGTAGACATTTGCAGTTTCTCTAGCAAATTTCACCACTCTCAATTTCAGGATTTTCAGGGCTGTATTAGTCAAAAACAACCAGACTTGTGATGTCTATTAATTCTTAAGTGTGAAACTGCTAAAAACAATCATAAGGATTAAAAGTCTCCTTTATCAATGCAAGAGACCATACTTTTCCTATCACAGAATATGCTTGACTTATGTTTTCAATTATGTTTTCTTTTTTCTTTTTTTTTTTTGGGGGGGGGGGTGGTGTTCCCTGGCTGGGAATTGAACCCAGGCTGCAGCGTTCAATTCCACTACACCACCAGGGAACTCCCTTTTTTTAAAATTAGGTTTTCTTTTTTGACTTATGTTTTCAGAGGTACATGACCAATTTTCCATGTTGTGATTAGTCAACTCATGTAAAATAAGAAAAACATCAATATGCCACATATTTCTACCCACCCTTCAGAAACACTTTTAACACTTTTACCTGGGCTCCACACTGAGAAAGTTGGGCAGTTTAACAAAATACAAGTCATTTCCTAAATCAGTGTTTACTTTGGGTATTTCTACTTCTATTCTGGTTTCAGGAATTGGCTCCTCCTCCTGTTGGTCCTGGGGCAATCCATTTTCATCCTAGTAAAAGAATCACAGGATTTTAGAGCTTTACAGGACCTCAGAAATGGTCTAGCTCGGCTTCCAGACTTTACTTACTTAGATTAGCAAGACGCATACTAAGACATCACCTTAGGGCTAAAGTAGCCCTCAATCCCCATTCAAACCCACCCAGCACCCAATACCTCTTGGGAAATAAGATCAGCTTGGAAGCGTCAATATAAGAAAATTTCTTTTGTGATAAATCTAGCCTTTTTTTTTTTTTTTTTTAAATGTGGGTAGCTCCCTGGATGGGAATCGAACCCAGGACGCAGCACTGACAGCACTGAAGACTTAAGCCACTACACCACCAGAGAACTCCCACTTTTGTGATAAACTATCTTGCACATGCTCTATCTTGCACAGAAGTGTGAAATTAATCAACACTTCATTATGAAGTCACTCTATCAATTAAGAGGAGAGATTATCAACACAGCACGCACTTCTTGGCATGAACAAGAAAAACATTTATATCACTGGTTCTCAAATAACAGTACCTCGCAGTCTAGTCTCTTAGAACGTGGCAACAACCTCATGCTGAGCAGATCTTTTTTTCATTGTACCCAATTTCCCCTAATGATAGCATCTTGCAACACTATAGTACAATGTCACAACCAGGAGACTGACTCCCACAGTCAGACACAAAACATGTCCACACCACAAAGATTCATGTTGCCCTTTTTCAGCCACATCCACTTTGTTCTCTCATGCCTCCTTAATCTCAAACAACCATTCATTTCTCCTTCATTTCTATAACTTTTGTCATTGTAATGTTGCATAGCTGGAATCATACAGTGTGTAACTTTTTGAGACTGGCTTTTTCTCACTCTGCATAATACTCTGGAACTCCATCCAAGCTGTTGCATGTATCAACAGTTCAAACTTTCTACTGCTGAGTAACAGTACATGGCATGGATGTGCCAGGGCAGTTATTTCTACTCCCCTCATGCTCAGAGTTCCCTGTACAAGTAAGAAAAAGTCATCTGTTCACTGTATTTTTATACTGTAATTCAGTTATCAACTTCCTCTTCTCAGCCTAAGAGAGACCCTTAGTCTCAGAAACTTGTTACTTCGCCTTGAATAAGGGCCCAGTTCACCTTGGCAATTTTACTTACAACAGGCTGCCCTGGAGTGGGGGGTTTATCTTCTCCATCACTTCCTGAAGATATATCATCTGCACCTCCAAACAGATCCATGGTTCCATTATTATCTTTAATACAGGAGGAAAAATGCACAGTATTAATACCCATGACAAAGGTTCTTCAAAGCTATCACGTTATCATAGTCCCAAGGTTTCTCACCCAAACGCAACCTGCCTGGCTCTCAAAGATCTGAAGAGGGTGTCTGTGGAGAGCGAAGGCCAAGCTGCACACGAGGCACCTCTCTCTGCCTTCGTTTATTGCATCCTTGTGCTTCCGCTCTCCTTTAAGCCTAGGAGCCCATATGTCCTCCTGCAGTTTAGGTATTCAAAAGTGGGGCTTGAGCACCCCATAAAGACCTATTCTCTGCATAGTCCCTCAAGTTTTAAAAGTATAGATCCATGTCCACCCAGGTATAGGAAAAACAACAATAATCATCTAATCTGTAGTAAACCAATAAACCAGTGAAAAGATCAGTTCAATGGTTGTTAGGGGTTAGGAAGGAAAGAGAGATGAAATGCAGAACATAAGAGGGTTTTTAGGGCACTGAAACCACTTGATTGATACTATAAGGAGAACTCCAAGTCATTACACATTTGTCCAAGCCCATAGAATGCACAATACCAAACATGAACAGTAATGTAAACTATGGACTTCGAGTGATTATAATGTGTCAATGTACGTTCATCAATTGTAACAAATGTACCCTCTGGGTAGAAATGCTGACAATGGGGGAGGCTATGTATGTGTGGAGGCAAGGTATATATGGGAAATCTCTGTATATTCCCCTCAATTTTGCCATAAACCTTAAACTGCTCTAAAAAAAGTAAAATCTTGGGAGCTCCCTGGTGGTATAGTGGCTAAGGCTTCAGTGCTGTCAACGCTGTAGCCTGAGTTTGATTCCCAGCCAGGGAACCACCAAAATAAATAAATAAATAAATAAATAAATAAATAAATAAATAAATAAATAAATAAATAAATAAAAAGGTAAAATCTTAATAATTAAAAAAAAAACCACAAGAAGTTCAGGGTACTGAAAAATTCATCCATATGATTAAATCACCAAAACTACAATACCACCCACCAACACTCTGATGTCCCTTCCTGATTCATTTTCTTAGTTCTTATCACCATCCAGCATACTGTATATTTAATTTACTTACTGTAGTATTATCAGTCTCTCTATCATACCCTGACCCCACCAGAATGTGGGTTCTACAAGGGAGAGAGCGGTCTTTAATTGTTTTGATCATTGCTATATTCCCAAGTGCTGGGAAGAGCACTAGTACATAGCAGATACTCAATAAATAACTAAACACAATGAAAGAACGAACGTATCTAATTCTCCCAACAACCCTATGAGGTGGTTAGCATCATCTCCCTTTTACTGATCAAAAAAACTGAAGTGTAGTAAGTAATTAATTTGACCAAAATCATATAGTTGGAAAGTGGAGCTACAAAGATTCTAACTTGGATTATCTAATTCCAAGTAGCACATAACTACTAGTTATAGATCCAGAGAGCTTTAAGTAAATCCCAAAGCTTGCTATTTTGTTCAGTGCTCTCCTTTTCTCTCTAGTTGACCCTTAAATGTTTGCTTTAGTTATGTTACTTATCATAATTTATGTAAGATATTTAAGATAATTAATTAATGCATAATTAACATTCAGCACAATAACAGTCGTGCATAATCGAACAAAATGTTTGCTTTAACCTTTATATTAACATCTTTATTGCACAGTAATTTGCCGTTTGAAACAGAGTCATACGTAGAAATGAGCAGGTAGATCTTTTATCCTTATAACAAACCTAACTTACCTAACACTGGGTTTTTACAAACTCTTCATTTAGCCCACAGCTTGGAAAATCAGGTTCTTCATCAGCTATTAACCTGTTAAGAACTTAAGAACAAGCTGCCCTGAAACTGTCATTATTCAAACTGAAGAATGGGCATTGCCAACCTCCACCTGAACCAGAGCCTCAGCCCCCTGAAAACAGGTTCACATTAACTATAAATGAAGAAACAAGTTCTTCTTCAACTAAGTATGAACAGTTTTCTCATATGTGTACAACTTCCCTGTGCACAATAAGTGTATTCACGCTTTTTCTTTTCTTTTTTTTTTTTTTTAATATGGGTAAGTTCCCTGGATGGGAATCGAACCCAGGCCACAGCGTTGACAGTGCCAAAGCCTTAGCCACTACACCACCAGGGAACTCCGCACGCTTTTTCTTTAGGTCTTGCAGTTCAGGGTAAAAGCCCAGGGTTGAGCATGCACTACAGTTAAACGCTGAAAGAGGGATGGAAATAACAATACACAAGAAGTAACTGGAGTACCTTTTGGTATCTCAGTGTCACTATCTGCTTCTGAATCAGATGCAATTGTATTTTTGCGTTTCATTCGTAAAACTTCATCTTCACTATCACTGCCTCTTGCAGATTCTGTAAGAGTAGAATTAGAGGTTCTGCATAATCACAGTCATATCATTACTTTGAATTCTGCGTTTTAAAATCAACATTGGGGAAAAAAAAATTGTGGTGCACCCCCAAAATGGAAAACTACTCAGTAATAATTAAGAATGAACTATTGATACATGTAACAATTTGGATGAATCTAAAATGCATTAAGCTAAGTGAAAGAAGCGTAAGTAAAAAAAAAAAAAAGGCTACAGTAGCATTTGAATCCACTTACATGATGACCTTCTCAAAAAGATAAAACCTTAGTGACAGAAGACATCAGTAGTTGGAAGGACTACAAAAGGGATAGCATGAGGAAGTTTTTTTAGGGTAACATAACGGTTCTGTATCCTGACTGTAGGGGTGGTTACGGAAATCTACACGTGTTAACATTAACAGAACCATACATACACACACAAAGATCAATTTACTGTAGTTAATTTTAAGTTAACAAAAAGAACATTGGTTCTGTCAGCAGAAAAACTTGGTAGATGGAGAAAAGTAGTACTGAAACTTATGATTAAATCTATGTATAATGCATTACAGAAAAAAGGAGGTAAAAATATTGCTATGGAAGAGACAAATATATCATGTTTCTGGATGGCATAATTGCTATCCAATTATAAACTTCAAGGAAATCAACTGAACCACTGTAGAACTCATTAAGAGTTAAGCAGAATGGTCAGCTATAAGATTCCCTACTCTGACCCTAGTCTTATGTTAGTCTGCTAGTATAATATTTGGAGCTCTGATGATTTTGGTACCAGTACAAATAACTACCCAGAATTAATTACTGAACACTTACTGTAGTCCTATAGTCTACATAGACCTATATCCATCTCTGGAAATTTTCTGACCTCCTCTCTAAATAATGCCAAAATGTGGTCTTGAATGCTATCCTGTGAGGTACGTATATTACAGAATACATACCTCCCCCCATATTCAAGTTCTCTAAGAAAACAGGACCAATTCGTAATTATAGTCCATCACCTACAGAAATGAAGCAATCTAGATTATTACTCAAAAAGACTTCCAAAACTAATCAAGGTAACTTTTATATAATGCAAAGAAACAAGATCACCAAATTAAAAAAATATATTCCATATTAAGACTATGTTAACTTGAGCAGACAGGTGTAAGCGGCTATTTTAAAAGGGGGTCCAGAGCCACAGGTCAGCTGTATGTTTCCAGAATGCTTTAGGGAATGAGTATTGTGACCCAAGAACATCTCCCTAGGGTGAGGATGCATGCTTCAAGCTAGCAAAGCTCATTAAGATCATCCAGTTGTTTTTTCCATTTTCTGAATGTTATATGCTCCCTAGGCAACCTCCTGATTATTATAAATTGGCATCCAATATAGATTTCCCCCCAAGGGAAAGAATTCAATGATAAGAGACAGTACAGCTACCCTATGGGGACCCTGCAATGGTATATGTGACTCTTACCTGAGGCATGCTTTTCAGTTACCCACAGAAACGAAACCACCTCTATTCATTACATAACTACTCCAGTACCATTCATCTTTCTCTAAGTCTGTCCTCTTTTAATTGTTTTCTTCCTGATCTATCATCAATTAATAAATAAAAGGGGGACAGAAATAAAACATGGATTAGGAAATTTTTCAAAAAGCAAAATGTATAAAGTCACAAAAGGTTAAAATGGAGGAACAGGAGAGAAAATAATGGGATTCTAAAGATGGGAGCAAAAAGCACAAGGGGCTGTATCTTGAAGCTTCTACTAAACCATTTTGATTCTCATAAACGAATTACCTGATTTATGGTCCTGTTCCTCTTCATCATCTGAATGCCTGCGTTCTTCATCCGAGGCCTGTGGCCTTTCGTCATCAGAATTTTGCATTTTTTCCTCATCAGACATCTGTGGTCGTTCATCATCATCAGAATTCTGTTTCTCATCTTCATTATCAGAAGCTCCTGGCCGTTCATCATCAGAATTAGCCTTCTCCTCCTCCTCAGACATTTGTTGTCTCTCATCATCTGAAAGCTGAGGCCTGTCATCATCATCTGTGTTCTGCATTTTCTCCTCATCATCAGAATTCTGCAGCTTATCTTCATCAGATCCTTGTGCCCTCTCCTCATCATCAGAATTTTGTAACTTTTCATCATCTGACTGGTCACTTTTATCTTCTCTGCCCCATTTTTCATCATCTGAATGTGCTTTTTCAGAACATTCTGCTTCTGAGTGATGGCTCTCTCCACCCGATCTATGACCTTCATCTTCATCATCATTATGGGCTTCTGATCCACTCTGCTGATCTATATCTGAAGGATCGTCCTCTTCATGGTCAGAATGCTCAGAAGCTTCTGATCTGTTATCTGATCTTTCAGAGCGATTATCACTCCCACTATGATGAGAAGCTCCCTCATCCTCACTGTCATCTCCAAACAGTTCTTTATTACTTGGTTTTCCTGAGTCACCTCTCTCATCTTGATCACTTTCGCTTCCAGAGGCGTTACTGCCAGAAGCAACATTATCTTGATCAGAATCCGAGACTGATCCAGAATCCGAATCTAGGGAACCACATAAACAATGGGTGATGTCAGCAAAAAAAGGCAGAGTAAGAAACACCAAATGCTTACCCCAATATAAAAGCAATGGAAAAAAAAACCTGTCAAAAATTGTTAGAATAAATTTTCTTGGTACTCTGGAAACTAACCAAAATTAGCAGTAACCAGGGGAAAGCTTAACAAAACAAAATAACTGAATTTTTAGAGGAAAAAAAAACACACCAGAAAATTGCAGTATTTTAACATACCCTAGACACTCCCCTACCCGCTACCTTAATGGTGCCTTGAAGATAACAGCCTGAATTTCTGGTACACATACCACTACTAATGGAAGCAGATGAGACCTCATTCACAAAGTATCATGGTTGTTAATTTTGATCTGTCTGGCAGATCACTTAAGCACTGGCTCAAAGGGCTTGACTTTATCTCACCTAACTTGGAACTTTCTCAGGGTTGAGGCAGCTACTTGGGAATGTTTGTTAAAAATATTTCAGGCAAATGTATTAGTTACCTCTGCCTGGAACAATGGATAGCAGTTGAGGCAAATAAAAGATTAACCAAAAAGCTTGGAAGGAAAGGCTGGAGAATGACAAGTATGTGGAGTAAGGGTTTTTAAAAGCTTCTACATACTCGTAGAAATCTGGAAGAACACAACCATGCCACGGCTGTGCATACACTCAGGAAAGAACAGAGAAGACCCTAAATCTCACTGCTGGCTAAACTTCAAGCTCCTCACAAGCAGGAAATAAAGGCAAGAACTGGTTGTAAACTGCCTGGGTGAATGTTGAAAGCAAGTCCTAACATATACACACAGCACCAATTTTCAAGGAATGGGAGTTTGGGGGAAGGAGGGAAGGTTCTAAGGATTTAAGGAAATCTCT
Organism: Lyroderma lyra; assembly: GCA_004026885.1. Classification (NCBI taxonomy): domain Eukaryota; kingdom Metazoa; phylum Chordata; class Mammalia; order Chiroptera; family Megadermatidae; genus Lyroderma; species Lyroderma lyra. Next base: position 106,926 of record PVJL010002209.1, on the reverse strand, counting down.
GTCCAATCACTAACTGACCACTAAGCTAATGGAACAGAGAATTCATTGGCCATACACAAAAAAGACTGCAGACTAGTTCAAAAGAGTTACTAAACAACAACTACTGTGACAAACAGTAATAACAAATCCTGAGGAGGGGAAAGAATGTGATTTCCTGAGTTGCCATATTATTTAATATTCAAAATGTCCAGTTATCAATGAAAAATTATAAAGCATGCAAAGAAACAAGGAAGTCTAGCCCATACATAAAAGAAGGGGCTAAAAACCATGCCTGAAGAAGACCAGACAATAAAAGTGGTATCTTGCCAAATAAAGAGATTTAAAAAAAAAACCCCAAAATTTCTAGAACTGAAAAGTATAACTAAAATGAAAAATTCACTAAAAGGGCTAAACAGCAGATGAGAGCAGGAAGAAGAAAGAATCAGCAAACTTGAAGATACCCAGTATGAGAAACAGAAAGAGAAAAAAAAATGAAGAAAAATAAATCTAAAAGACTTATGGGATATCATTAACTGTGCAAATATATAAACAATGGGAGTCCTAGGCGAAAAGAGAAAAAGGGCAAAAAGAATGTTTGAAGACATGATGGCTTAAAATGTCCTAAATTTGATGGAGGATATCAATGCACATACACCCAAGAAGATAAATAAATGCCAAATCGGATGAAGTTAAAGAAATCCATACCTAGGTACCTCATTATCAAAATGTGGCAGACAAAGACAAAGAAAGAATCCTGAAAGCAGCAAAAGAGAAGTAACCTGTCCCATACAGGGATTCTCAATAAGGATAACACCTATTTGTCATCAGAAACCACGGAAACCAGAAGCCAGTGGGATGATATTTTCAAAGTGCTGAAAGAAAAAGACTGTTAACCAAGAATACTATACCCATCAAAGCTATGCTTCAAAAATGAAGGAGATATGAGCAAAAAAAGAAAAAATAAATAAATTGAACTTCAAAATGAAAAACTTCTGTAAAACAAAGGACATTATCAAGAAAGTGAAAAACACTACTACAGAATGGAAGAAAACAGTTGCAAAACATATAGTTGGTAAGTATCTAGTATGCAAAATACATAAAGAATGCTTACAGCTCAGTAACAAAAAGACAACCCAATTAAAAAATGGACGAAGAATCAGAATGGACAAAGAATCAGAATAGGCATTTCTCCAAAGTTATACAAATGGCCAACAAGTACATGAAAAGATGCTCAATATTATTAGCCATTAGTAAATGCCAATCAAAACCACAATGAAACATCACTCGACACCAACAGGGATGGCATTAAAAAATAAAATAAGTTTTAGCAAGGATGTGAAGAAATGGAACCCTCAAACATGGCTAGTGGTAATGTAAAATGATCCAGTCGGTGTGGAAAATAGATTAGGTGTTCCTCAAAACCTTAAAGAATTACCATATGACTCAGCAATTTGTATACACAAACACACCCCAAAAAATTGAAAACAGGTACCCAAACAAACACTTTTACCCAAATGTCCATAGCAGCACCACTCAAGTAGCCAAAAGATAAAACAACCCAATGTCCATCAATGGTTGAATGGATAAACAAATTGGGACAGATACATATAGTGTAATACCATTTGTCATTAAAAATGAATTAAGTACTGATACATGCTACAATGTGGATGAACCTTGGAAACATTATGGAAAGTGAAAGAAACCAGACACAAAAGCCAGATATTCTATGATTCCATTTATATGAAATATCCAGATTAGGTAAACCTATAAACACAGAAAGCAGACTAATGGTTAATTGGGGCTGGAGAAAGGAGCAAACGAGAAATAACTGCCTAAAGGATACAGGGTTTTATTTTGGGGTGATGAAAATGTTTTGGAATTGGATAGATGTGCTGGTTGCACAACTTCATAAATGTACTAAATACCACTGAATTGTTCACTTTAAAAATGGTTAATTTTATGTTATGTGAATTTCACCTCAATAAAAACTAATTAGCAAAATTAAAACATTCCCAGATAAACAAAAGTTTATTGCTATCAGACTTGCCCTACAAGAAATACTAAAGAGAGTCTTTCACACTGAAAGGAAAGGGCAACAAACAGTAATTTCAATCCACATAAAATGAAATACAGAACACCAGTAAAGGTAGCTACATAGGTAAGTATGAAAGTCAGTATTAAAGTTTCTGGTTAGTAACTCCTTTTTTAAATTAGATTTAAAAGACAATTACATAAAACAATAATTGTAAATTCATGTCACTAGGTGAACAATGTATAAAGATGTAATGTCTGGCAATAACAACATAAAGGCAGGAGAGGAGCGAGCCATATTTTCAAAAAGCTTCTGTATACTACTGAAATTCAACTGGTACTAATCCAAACTAGTTGTTACAAATTAAGATGTTAACTGTAATCACCAGAGAAACCACAGAGAAAAAAACGAAAAAACATACAGAAAAAGAAACACTAAAAGAAAAACAGTCATAAAAGAAGATAGTAACAGAAGAAGTGAGGAACATAAAAGATATGACATATAAAAACAAGTAGCAAAATGGAAGTCCTTCCCTATCAATAATTACTTTAAATGGAAATGGATTAACCTCTCTAATAAAAAGGCAGATATAGGCAGAATGGGTTTTAAAAATGACTCATGTATACAGTGTCTATAAAAGATTAATTCATTTTAGAACAAAATACACAAATAGGTTGAAAGTAAAAGGATGGGAAAAGACATTCCAAGTAAATAGCAACAAAAAGAGAGCTACAGAGGTTAAAGTAGTATTAGACAAAATAAATCTTAAGACAAAATTGTTATGAGACAAAAAAGGAACATTATCAAATGATTAAAAGAATCAATTTAACATGAAGATATGACATTTATAAACATATGTACCCCAAAACAAAAACTGACAGAACTGAAGGAAGAAATAGTTCAATAGTAAAAGTTGGAAACTATTCTTCAATACCACACTTTCAATAAAACAACTAGACAGAAGACCAATTAGGAAACAGAGGAGTTGAACAACACCATAAATCAACCAGACGTAACATCATCATAGAACACTCCACCCAAAAAAGGCAAAATATACATTCTTCCCAAGTGCACATGGAACATTCTCCAGAACAGACCATATTTTAGGACACAAAACAAGTCTCAATAAATTTAAGAAGATTGAAAACATACCAAGTATATTTTCTGATCACAGTGGAATGAAAATGAATTCCATAACAGAAGGAAATCTGGAAAATTCACAAATATGTGGAAATTAAACAATGCACTCTTAAACATTCAAGGGCTCAAAACAAATCATGAGGAAAATTAGAAAATATTTTGAGATGAATGAAAATGAAAACACAGCCTACTTAAGAAATGCAGTGAAAACAGGGCTCAAAGGAAAATTTATAGCAGTAAACAGTTACATTAGAAAAGAAAAATATCAAAATTAATAACCTAAACTTTCACCTTAAAAAAACTAGAAAAAGGAAACTTAACCCAAAGCAAGCAGAAGAAAAGAAATAATAAAGATTAGAGTGGAGATAAGTGAAGTAAAGAATAAAAAATAATAGAATCAATGAAACCAAACTTTATTTGAAAAAAATAACCAAATTGACAAACCTTTAGCTAGACTGACCAAGAAAAAGAGAAAAGACTCAAATTACTGAAATCAAGAATGAAAGTGGAGACATTACTTACAGAAATAATAACAATTAAAAGAGAATACTATAAGCAACTGTATGGCAACAAATTAGATAATTTAGATAAAATGTGTTAATTCCTAGAAACATACAAACTATCAAAATGGACTCAAGACAAAATAGAAAATCTGAATATACCTATAACAAGTAGAATTTGAATCAGTAATCAAAACGTTTCTAACAAAAAAACAGCCTAGAATCAGGTGGCTTCACTGGTGAATGATATCACATTTAAAGAATGGATGCCTAGCCTTCTCAAACTTTTCCAGAAGCTCGAAGCAAAGGAAACATTTCCTAACTCATTCTATGAGGCCAACATTACCCCAATACCAAAGTCAAAGACATCACTAAAAAAGAAAACTGCAGACCAGTATATTTTATGAATACATACAAGGAATGTCTAGAAAGTATCCAACCATGTAATATGAAAAATAGAGGCATTTATGGCTGGATTTTTTCCAGACAGCCCTTGTATGCAAAAACACTACACAAAATGCTAGCAAACCAAATCCAGCAGCATATTAAAAGAATGTACACCATAACCAAGTGGGAGTTATCCTAGGATTCCAACAGTGGTTCAACCTCTAGAAGTCAAAGTGAGATATACCATACTAATAGACTAAAGAAAAAAAGGGGTCTTAATTGATGCAGTAAGGGCATTTAACAAAAATCCAACACCCTTTTATGATAAAACCACTCAACAAACAGAAGGGCATTTCCTCAACCTGATAAAGGGCATCTGTGCAAACCCCACAGCTAACACCATATGTAATGGTGAACGCTTTCTCCCTAAGAACAGGAACAAGGCAAGGATGTCCACTCATCACTTCTATTCAACACTGTGTAGAAAGTTCTAGCCAGAGCATGCAGGTGAGAAAAAGAAATAAAAGACATCCAAATCGAAAAGGGGTAAATCTATCTCCATTGACAGACAATGTAATCTTACATGTAAAAAACTCTAAAGAATACACACATACACACACACACACACACACACACACACACACACACACAACTATGAGCACTAACACATTCAGCAAAGTTACAAGATACAAAATTAACATGCAAAGATCAGTTGTGTTTCCATACACTAGCAATGAACAATCCAAAAATGACATAAAGAGAACAATTCCACTTGCAACAGTATCCTAAAGAATAAAATACTTTAGAATAATTTAGGAAGTGTAGGATTTACACAATAAAAGTTATAAACATTGCTGAAAGAAATTAAAGATGATCTGGCACATTTATACATGAAAGAAACACACTGGGGGTAGGTATGGATTCTACCCATTATAACGTCGAGAAATTTGTCAAGTGCAGTTATTTGCCACAACTCTCAGCACAGGGAGATAATGAAATATGCAGGGCATAACACGAATTACCCTCACAACCATATTCCCTACAGAACCAACAGCAACCTTCCAGGACAAATTTGGAAGTAAACCCTATAGAGTCCTACTATCTAATGTAAGATGAAAGAAAATAGCAATAGGCTTGAAGAAGGTAAAACATGAAGCCCATAGAAGCAAATACTCCAAATCACTTCCTCACAATGGGAAAACACGGCAGGAAACATGTTAATAAACTATTGCTTCTACCCCTCCAAATATTTAGCAAATATGCATTAAGCATCGATGTTAGCTGGCGGAGAAGGGGAACGGACTGACACAATGTTTTCATAATTGTATCTCCGAGCAAAGCAGCTAGAACATGACAGGGGATCAATAAATACTTATTGAATGAATTAACAACTTCATGAAGTGAGTCATGGAAGGGTTCACATGGAATTGTGACTTGAAGGTCAAGTGGGATACGGGCAAGTAAAAGTGAGGGGAAAATGAAAACATTGGCGGCAGTGGTAGCGTATAGGACCCTGTATTTTCCTGACTACAACCTCCTGGATCCCCATCCTGATAGAGCCTTCAGACTAGTATTCCACCTGGTGCTCCCTTCACTACACTCTAAAAAATATGAATCAATTGGAGTTGGAAAAAAAAAAAGAACAACTACTCACTCATTTATCAACAAATCCTTCATCTCTCTCCAGACACAGACCCCAACATGAATCCTAATCTAACACCAATACCAGACTCAAGAATTTCTAGTTTCTGCTCTCACAAGACACATTGTCGCCGGTGTGTAATGCCTATCTGTAGACCCATCCCTATCCTTCCCAGTCTCCTCACCCAAACATCTCAAACTCCCGATAACGCCATGGTTTGTCTGGTTTCGTTCAAGAGCGCATTCTGAGCCCCTCTGTAAATTCGCCCACCCACTCCCCATATTCCTGAATACCTAATTTCCATTCATTCACAAATAGCCCTTACTATGCGCTAGACTGTGCAAGACAGGACAGAGTAGGACCCCAAGGTTCCGCGGCTCCACCCCTGCCCCGCACCCGCTTCGCTCTACACGCTCCTAGGCATTGCATGCTGCACGAACACCAAGAACCTCGAGGTTCACACTCTGCCTTGGTTATTCTATTTGAGCCCGCCAGGGTACGCTGGCACCTCCGGGAGTGCAGGGGGCGCTGAGGCAGGAGACGAGGAAGTGCCACCGCTCGTCCGCAGCGTCGGACCGCTAGCAGACTAGGAACCGGACCGCGGTCGGGCTCCGGCCGCAGAAGGCCCTCTGCGCAACCCTCCCCCAAAGCCCCGTCGATCCAACCTTTACGCTCAGCATCGCTGTCGGCGTCGCTCCCGAAGAGGTCCTCCATATCCGCCATTCCCTTGCTCGTCTGCCTCCGCCTTGGCTGGGTGCTGCTACGCGACTGTCATTTACGGCACGGAACCAACGAAACGCGACAGTGTCGCAAAGATTCGCTAAAAGGTTGCTCTCCTTTTGTGACCTAGTTTTCGCGTGCACCTTGAACCTACGCGTGTCGACTCTTGTACGTTCATGTGGTGGACAAACCCCGCCCTTAGTATCTGTTGTCACTGGCGAGGATTCTCAGAGGGAGCCGGGCTGTGGGGTCTGGGTGTCGGTGGAACGGTTGGTGCTTGACACGCTCCCAGAAGGGCCTCTGACCGTGGGAAACAGGCCCGGAGTCAGGCCTGAAGTCCTTTGTTTGATATTGGCCCGCGCGCCGTTCTTAAATTGTTGAGAACTCCAACAATTTTTTATCACTGTCCCATATTCATGACTAGCAGAATTAATGTGTTTGTCTCGTATGGACAGTTCAGAACAAATAACTTATGTTTCTTTGTCATACTTGTTTTTGCTATACTTTATGCTGATAATTGCTCTTCAGTTCATTGTCTTTCTTCAGATCTAATGCAATCAACTAGATTTCAGCTGAATAAATCAATCATTTTCCAGTACCGCTTGCCTGAGATTACACCCAGCTTTCATTGAGTATTAAAATAATCTTGCGGCCTGGGTTCGATTCCCAGCCAGGAAGCTTACCCACATACCAAAAAGCAAAAAAAAAAAAAACCAAACAAAAAAAACAAACAAAAAAAAAACCAAGGGAGTTCCCTGATGGTGTAGTGGCTTAAGGTTTCAGCGCTGGTGCTGTCAGCGCTGCGGCCTGGGTTCGATTCCCAGTCAGGGAGCTACCCACATACCAAAAAGCAAAAAAAAAAAAAAAATCTTTACATTTATCGTTTAAGAACGTCATCCTATTGGGTTTGTGTCTGACTAATTTAACTCTGGGTGTTAAAATAACCTCTTGATTTCCTCCCCAGGGATGAAACTAAAACAACTATAGAGTAACTTTTACCTTGTTCCCCGGTTTTTGAGAGGTTGTCTCTTTTTCCCATGCCCCTGGTTTCATAAGGTGAAGAGATTCTCAGAATAGTGATGGTTGAAACAGACACCACAATCCCCCCCCCCCCGCCCCCAAGTCAAAGAACAGAGATTCAGCTAGGTTAATTACATAACAGAACACAATGTACATATCACTTCATTTTTACAAGGTAGCAAAAATACCTTTAAATTTTAAAAAATATATGCTTACATCAAGTTGCAAAACAGGAATATGTGTTTTTAAATTTGTATAATAACTTAAAGACTTGGAACACAGCTTGATTAAACAATACATTAACTGAAAATTCACTGCATTTATGGTAAACTGCCATTCCAAAGGAGGATCATGGGGCTTATTTCTGAGTACTGTAGAAGGAGTTAAATTTGAGAAGGGACAGGTTGATCTGAACTAAAGGAAGGAAGAGAGAAGTCCTGCAGTTTTTCTTTACAGCAGTAAGTACACAGTGGGGCAGCTCATTTCTTAGAAGACACCAAGCTTTCACTCATAGAATCTACCTTTATTAGCTTCTTTATTGAGTGAGGTCCCTGCAATAGGTGCTATAGGGATATAAAAATAGAAATAGAAAAATAATAGCAAATATGATTTCTTTATATGTATATAAGATTGGGACTAATTAAATAAATAATCTAAAGCATCTAAAGAATTTTAGTTTTTAGAAGTAACTTATAAGCTATATACAGGTGCTGAAGAATCAAAAGCCAGAAAATGATCAATATGAATAGAGGTTAGTTAGGAAAGATTTCTTGCACAGTGCTGTTATCTGAATGTTTGTGTCCCCCTCAAAATTCATGTTGAAATCCTAATGCCAAAGTGATTGTATTAGGAAGTGAGGCCTTTGGGAGGTGATTGGTTCATAAGGTTGGAGCCACCATGAATAAGAATAGTACTCTTTTTTTTATTTTTGGTAGCTCCCTGGCTGGAATCGAACCCAGGCTGCAGCATTGAGACCGCTGAAGCCTAGCCACTACACCACCAGGGAACCAACCCCCAAGAATAGTACTCTTAATCAGAGAACTCCCTTGTACTTTCTAGGGGGTGAGGACAGAGAGAAGGAGCACTGACTGTGAACCAGGAAGAGCGCTCTTACCAGAATGCACCCATGCAGGCACCATGATCTTGGACCTTCCGGCCCTCCAGAACTGTGACAAGTAAATTTCTGTTATTTATAAGCTACCCAGTCTGTGGTATTTTTTATAAAAGCTTGAACAGACTAAGACAGACCAATAATTCAAACTAGATTAATGATGTTGTGGGAAGGAGCCCAGTTTTCAGGACATAAAATTGAGCAGAACCTAAAATTCAACCAAATAAGACTTCAGTTAGTTTACCAAATCTAATCCCGATTCACATGAAGTTTCAGAATGCTGGAGATAAAGAAAACATTTTAAAAGCTTCTATAGAGAAAAATCAGCTGACATATAAAGGATCTGGCATTAAAATGACATTGGGCTTCTCAGCAACAATTCTGAAGGTTAAAAAACAATGGAGAATTGTTAGAAAAAAAAATCCTGAAGAAATACAGTCCACTCTAGAATTCTATACCCACAAAACTATCATTAAGTACAAGGTAAGAATAATGATACTGGGAGTTCCCTGATGGTGTAGTGGCTTAAGGCTTCGGCGCTGGCGCTGTCAACGCTGCGGCCTGGGTTCGATTCCCAGTCAGGGAGCTACCCACATACCAAAAAGCAAAAAAAAAAAAAAAAAAAAAAAAGAATAATGATATGGGGGAGGGAGACACTAGCCTTCATGTCAGCCATTTAACTGCCCTGAGACTGCCATTCTTTGAAGAAGCCCAAACTAGACCATGCTGAGAGACCAAATGGAGAGGCTCTGAAACTACATAGAGATGCCTGACCAAACCCTCAGCTACCATAGACCTCTTAAGGTTCCAGAGCTCCAGGGTGACTGCAACCTCAGTGAAAGACACCAGACCACAAGTGCCCAGCTGATCCTTTCCTCAATTCCTGTCTCACAGAAACCAGGAGACAATAAGTGTACCTTTAAGTTTTGAGGTGGTTTGCTATACAGCAATAACAGTTGGAAGTGTTAGTCAAAATTTTACAATCTATGAATTGTCAGGCACCGAAATGAGCAACTAAACCAAAAAAGGGAAAAGCTTTAGAGGCAGGACATCCAAGATTGAAAAGAGGCCAAAGAAATTCCCAGGGTAATAGTTGGGCCTGTAGGCGTAGAGGATTGCTGCTCCAGATTGGAGCACAAGGACAGAACATTCCAAGAGAAAGCAGGCTAAGAAGGAAATGAACAAATAGAATACCTGCTACATTTACTTATCCAATAAGAATAAATGCTTTCTCTGTGCCACAAGCTAATCTAGGCACTGGAGATACAATAGAGAACAAAATAGATCCAAAGGTCTGTTCTCAGAAACTTGCATTTTGGTGGAGGATGGGACACAGTAAAGGAATATACAGTACTAATAAACCTATAAACATATTTTCAGTTTTGTATATTATATCTGATGTGTTTGAATATTTAAATGGGTATTTTTCTGTAATTAGTATATAAAAATTTTGCAACTGACACATTAAATCTACATAAACAGAAAACCAAGACAATTATTAACTCCAAGAAAAACAAAAATGAATGTACATATAACATACTATGTGGCTCAGCTGGTTATAATAATAATAGGTAAAACCTTGCACCAGGCACTATTTTAAGTGTTTTTTATATACAGGTCCACAGTCCTTAATCTAAAAACCTTGGAACCATGTGTGTTTCAAAATTCAGAGATTTTCACAGATTTTAGAAAGGTTATACAGTGCATATACTCATATATAATCTTTATTACTTAACATACCCATTTGGATCTGAGCAGTATCCTATAATCAAAATTAAATTTCTATGGCAAAATGTATGAAAATCCAAACTAAAAGGGATAAACAAAATTTTAAATAGCTTTAGGTCAGTTCTGGGCAGCATTTCCTACCAAATGAGTTATGAAAGGATTTTCCATTTCATAGCTTTTGGGTTTCAGAATTGTGAATAAGAGCTTCCTCAATCCAAACAGCAACCCTCTCAGACAGATTCTATTATATTCCAATTTTATACATGTGGAAACTGAAGGAAGCACAGAGAAACTAAGTGGCTTTGCCTTAAGCCACATAGCCAATAAGACTTGCTTAGTCATAATGTAAACATTGAATGTTTTAAGTTTAGTATACTACATGACTTTTAAAATGTTTCACATACATGTAATTTTAGTGAGAAATATTTTTGTTTTGTGGAAGGAACCAAGATACGTAAGGAGAAAACAACATTATAAATAGTCTGTGTCAAAAACTGTCATTAAAAGTTTCCTGTGTATGTGAGTGAGTGTGTGTGACATGTAAATAGATGGACTGTCTCGGGGAGACTGCAACAGAAGCTGGAAATGGTTGTTGCTCTTGAGGAGAGGAGCTAGCAGACTGGAGGAGACAGGAGTAGGAGAGAAATGTCACTTTGTACCTTTTTGTAGCATTTAAACCCTGTACCAAGTGACTGCATTTAAAGTTAAATTAAAAAGTAGTAAAAAGATAAGTATCAAAATGTCAGTACTGTTTAGTTAACTCTGGATGCTGAGATTTCTAAAAATTTTGTTGTTTACGCTGTTTCCCAAAATTTCTAGAGTGAACATGGATTAGTTTTAGAATAAGGGGGAAAAAAACTTCATTCGGGAGTACGTATATCCTTTATTCAACTATATTTTTCTACTAACTTTGTATCTAGGATTCTATGACTACAGAAGTCTTCCGATTTTGAAGACTGAGTAAATCTATGGTTCCTGGGCAAATGAATGAAAGTTGTTGTCATAATCCATGGTGGGCCTCAAGTCATTTTTTTATAGGAGTTCTGTTGACTCAGTTGGAGTTATAAAAGCTATTTAAATGTAAAGCTGATTACCTCATGGAATAGTTTTTAGGCTATCAAGAAAAACACAAATATGCATCTCATAATAAAATTAAGCTGTTTTCCAAAATGATAGCAAGTCTTTTTCCCAAGTCTCTTTCCTCTCATCATCATTAATCTAACTCATTTGATAAGATTCAAATGTCAACACCAAAGCACCAGTAAATAATTGTTTTCTATGCAAATGCAAGTTTGGACAGGGAAATGTGAGCTTGGAAAATGTCCTAGTAAACTTCCTATGAAAATGTGCACTTAATGTTGAAGAAAAAGAACAGATGATAATGAGTCAGAAACTATGTCTTAGGACTGAAAAGCAAAGGCTGTCCTTTGGAAACGTTTCCTTATGAATCTCGGATTAGGTGTGGGGACTGGCTTCCTCGAATAGGTAGGAGTTAGATTCTTCTCGGGAGCTGAAGGGTTACCAGGGCGCTGCCGTGTCCTTAAAAGACCTAGCACCGGATGAGGTCCGTGCACTCGTCACTGCTGAGCCGGAACGGCAGCGACTGGGGGGAGAAACGGGAGGGAACAAAGGAGGACGCGGAAACCGGAAGGCGGGGCTGCTGCGCGTGTGGGCGTTAGCAGAGGAAGCTGCAAAGTAGAGTGACTTGCAGCAAGGATACCGAAGACACGGAAATGAGTCCGAGGATGGAGAGACAGGAAGGAAAAATAGATTAAAGAGACAAAGGAAAAGGAGGAACCATCTACCCGAGAAGAAGATGGAAAAAACTTTTTTTTTTTAAAAAAAAGTAATGAAATCGTACTAAGATGGGGGAACATTGAAACAAAAATGAAAAAACACTAGCAGTATGACCAAAGAGAGGAAAAGTTAGGAGATTTTATAGACGCCCCCTGCCAACCAATATTCTTAGAAACTAAAAGGATACACTAAAACAGACTAGGTTCAAACATAAAACTGAAAATTTAACTTTACAATAAAACTACTAAAATTAAATCTCTTCACTAGATTTGCTTATTCAACGGGTTGTTTGAGAATCATGTGAGAATACAGCATAAATGCAGAACTATCATCTCATTGTAGGTTGGGAATCCCTCGCATGTAGGTTGTATCTGGCTCTCAGCATATTTCATCTAATCCATAGACAGATAATCCACAGACAGATACACTGTATTTCATGCTTGCAATTTCAAAAAAAAGCATTGCAGTATTAAAACCCTTAATGGTAATATGACAAAAGGCCACAAGATGGTGATAGTATACTTGAAAAGACATCTTTCACTTGCAAAAAAATCACACACACACACACACACACACACACACACACACACCCTTACCTATTTTCCTTAGCAAAATATTGGCTCAGGGGCATGCGGGTGGTGTGAAGAACAGAAGAGATTTGAAGATCTAACTAATCTTAGATAACATTGAAAACATTCTTACAACACAACTTAGAAGTATTTTTTCCATTTGGTTTCTCTTTTTTCCCAATTGGAAAAAAAGCAGTACTTTGAAGGCCGGTAAACATTAAGGATATGTTTTTCACTATAGGCACTCTGATTTTTATGTATCTCCTGATAAAGCGATACACTTAAATAAAGTAACTGCTACCTTTTTGGAAAATTTGTAATTTTTTCTCAAGTTCCATAAAGTGAAAAATTTCTAAAGAGTCCAGTAAAGATTGTGTTTCCTTGCCTGTAATTTATTTCCTTACTCATTAAAGTGATGATGGGCTGGGTTAATCTCTTTCCTTAAATGGGTATGTCATTTTAGGGTAATAATGATTCATATTGATATATGGATACATTTAACTTCCCAACATGCAAACACATGTGTACATACTTTTTATCTGCTATTTAATATAGGAATAAATTTGGATGGGGGAATAGGCTAGAATCTTGGGCCTAAAATGCCGAAGAAGTAACTAAAGGGAAAACAGCTTAAAGGTTATTTGAGGGCCATAGATTTTATTTCCAAAAGCAGTAGTAGTCATTAGGAAATATTTTTTTTCTATTCAGCATCAAGTAAGTTCTTAAAAACAACCCTAAGTTATAAATATTGACCAGAACCTAATAATATGTATCAAAATAGTCTTATTTTTCACTCCATAATTCTATATCAAATAATTTATCTTAGGAAAATGAGGATTCACATGGATGTACAGGGTGTTTATATTGTAGCATTATTTACAGAAATGAGAAATATTGGAAAGCCATGTTAGGGAATTGGTCAAACAAATTATCAGACATCTATAAATTGAAATGCTATGCAATTATTTAAATAAAAATTTTTAGGGCGTTCTCATATACTAGTGAAAAGAGTATAAAAATAAGAGCTTTTGAAAGGGCAATTTGGTATCATCTGTCTAAATCGTAACTGGGTATACTCTTTGATTCAGCATTTCCATATCTAGAAATTTATCCTGAGAAAATAGTTTGACAGCTACGGACAAAATGTTCACTGATTTAGCCTACCACAGATAACTGTCAGAAAGAATTCTATTAGTATAGAATTCTATTAGGAAAGCTCTCCACAGTCCCCAATCCTATTTTCTCCACTTAGTTCTTCTAACTTCAAGGCCTGGTATGAAAGAGAAGCTTAAAATTCTTCAGTAGGATCAAGTATGAGGAGAACACCAAAAGTCCATATTTTTGGCTACTAAACACAGCAAGATTTGTAGTGACAGACTTGGTAAATGAAGTACACTTAAGATTAACTTGGTGAAATCATTCATTGCACATCTATAGTGTGCTATTAGCACACACAAAAGAAAGCTACAAGAGTGGTAGAAGACACCTCTGAGTCAAAGAGTTGACAATCTAATGATTGTCCTTGCAATAAACAGTTAAATGAAGAAAAAAGTACGACAGAGCAGCCTAGATTTTCATATAATGTCCTACTTTGGAACAGATTATGAGAATCCATGCTAAAACCAACACAAAAGGAGCAGATCAGTCTCCTACTGCAGTTACGTAATTCCTGTGGGGAGTGAGGAATTGGGGCCATCTCTCTGCAGGTGAAAATATAATTTTATTCACTGTGCAAAGTAATGCATATGTTCTAGAGACAATGTCAATATTTAATAACTTCCAACGTTAGAATGGTGTATACCATTTGAGCAGGACAGAATATAGGTTTCCTTAGGCAAATATGAATTTGCTTTGAGAATAGATTTTTATTTCCTGGTATACGAATACAGCCTATTGCATCATGTTGGAAAAAAGATAAACACCTTCACTTCCTTGCCCTTTAGATGATTAAAGGAAACATCTTTCTATTCTATGAGGTAGAAAAGTTAGGTCTCAGGCCAGAAAGGACTGCTAGAAAGTTTAGTTGTTCTGAAGAATGTACTATGGAAGGAGATTTTAATATGAAATATATAAACCATTAATATGTTTCAATCCAACAAGCATGTAGAGCCTCTGCTATGTGCAAGACCTCCAGGAAGTAAAGCGATGAAAAGAAAACAGTGCCTGTACCCAAGGAACTAGTTTGCTGTCTCTCAGGAATGGTAATTAGACTTGTCAGAAAGGGATATATGGAATGGATGCATACAAAATTATAGGCAGGTCCAGAACTGGGGATATTGGCAAATGCTTTGGTGGGAGATAGGATGTGAAGTGGACCTTACAGAATGTAGGGCTTTGACCTTTGGAAAAGTCATGAGAGGATGATCAGGCAGAAGCATCAGAATGAATAAAGGCACACAGGTAGAACAGCTTGGAGCACTTTTTAAGAGAAGTGAATAATCCATTCTTGCTGGAATCTGGGGTCTATACAGCTTAGGACATGTGAAGTATCTTTCTATGGGAAAAAGTCTAGCAGGAAGTTAGAGTCAACTTAGGTTCCATTTAAACTAACCTAGGAAGATTAACAAGAGCTGTGATAGAGGTATAAAGGAAATGGAAAAGAAATTGGAAGTGTCGAAGCAAGGCACCCTTTTCCCAAATATGCATGCCCATATCTGTATATTATTCTGAAAACTTAACTGAAAACAATAGTAAGAGAAGGGAACGTTCAGTTGAGCCACCTGTTACGTATTGATCTGTGTTAAACGCGGTGGTTGCCATCATCATACATAAGGAATAGCAGCTTTGGCTTTCCCAGCAAATATGAAGTTAACACACATGATGACAGAAATAGATCTCACCAAAGACCAGAATGGAAGTGAATCTTGAAAAAAATGATTCTATTAAAAATGAACTAAAATATAAGAATTAATGGTCTGCTACTTTGTCCTCCACCTTCCCATTCTCTGCCCTCCTTTTCCTGCACAAATCAATCCAAAAGCCATTACATGGGGCCAAGCAAGGTGCTGTCTGGGGTAGGGGCGTGGAGCCACGGTGGTTGAAAGGTGTGAGAAGGGCATCTGAGCAAGAGGTCAGCCTGGTGCAGGCGTCAGAGTCCAAGAGGAATGAGAAGGACATCTGTGTGGTGGTGCATGGCCTGACTGGGATGAGGAGGGTATCCCCTCTGGGAAGGGGATACCAGTGTGGCGTCCCAAGCAGAGTAAGAATGGTGTCTCTGTAGAGCGGCAGCCTGGTGCCAGGTGTTGGAATCCAATAGGGGTAAGACAGCTACCCATATGGGGCAGGGCAAGAGGATAGGAAAAGAAGTAGCCTGGGGTGTATGCAATGGCCATGGTGTATGACTAGGGCATCCGGAAAGGAAGTCTATCTGGCACTGAGTGTTAAAGTCAGACCAGGGTGAGGAGGGTGACTACTCAGTGGGTGGTCCAGCTTGGCACTGGTGCCCGAGCAGGATGCAGAAGGTGTCGGGGCAGAGCAGCCGTGTAGTTAAGGGTGAGGAGGGTGTCCACATTGTGGGGAAGGGGCAATCAAGGAGGCTGTGCACAGAAGGATTGATCATGAGTAAGTAGTCACAGGAAGGACAATGGGAATCGGGTTTCTCACTGGTAGAGATGGGAGTTACATATATGAAAAGCAAATAAAAAACAGAATGAACTAGTTGGTGTTGGACTGGAATTCAAAGTATCTCTGTGAGCTCATGATTTTGAGTATACATGTAGAAGCAAATATAGAAGTAAATGTGTTTGTGCAAACATATATATGTACACATATATGTATATTTATGTGACTTACATACATATATTTCTTATCATTCCTAGCTCTGTTTACTGTAAGGGTCTGAGAACAGTGACATCTCAATAGCAATGAGAACGCCTAATACGGAGATCTTAGTTTCTAAATGCCATTCTTGACCAAAGAGAAACAGAGCTCCTTGGAGAACTGGTAGATTCCAGGGCTGGGTCAGGGAAAGTAAAGTAAGCTTGGACAATCTTGTGCAGTGAGCAAGGAAGTACAAAAAGAATGATGGAGATATGTGAAAAGGACAAATAAGCCAATTTGGCTTCTCTTGGCCAAATGTAGAACAGTTTGAGTGTCAAAATAATGACAATAACGAATCATTACCCATTGAATAAAATAGGAATTCCTTAGGTAATGTGGATTTAAATAAATAAAAGAATAAATAGGAAGTTTATGAAGAATGGGGTATTTACATAGCCTAAAAGTACTTTCCCAATAAAATAATTAATTACAAAGGGGAAAAAAGAGTGGTAACTTTGGAGTTGGAAAAGCCTGGCAGACACCATCTTAACAATTTAACATCACCAGAGATGGGACATATTGAAGTCATGTGCCCCTTGATAGGATGCAATGAGAAGAACATTATTTCTCTACTAGTTCTGCCAAAGATACATAACCTGAATGTAATTATGAAAAACTTTCAGACAAGCCCAAATTGAGGGACAGTCTACAAAAATAAGTGGCCTGTAAAGAGTGTCCAGGTAAAGAAAGGAAAGGAAAGATTAGGGAATCATTCAAGACTGAAGAAGACTGAAGACACAACTGAATGCAATGCATAATTTCTGGATAAGATCCTTTATTATAAGAACATTATTAGAACCATTGACAAAATTTGAATTTAACATACCAGTGTTAAATTCCTGATTTTGATGGTTGTACTGGGGTTATTTAGATGAGTACTCTCATAGTGAAAAACACACATGAAAGCATTTGGGATGACGGGGCATTTTCACAGTTTAGGCTCTGCAGGAAGAAGACTCTGAGTCAGAGTCTAGTGTCCAGGATGTTTATTAGGGAGTGCCTTTGGAATCGACACCTGTAGTAGGGAGGAGAAGGAAGCAGCCTTACACAGAAGGAAAAGGAAGCTGTGTGTAAAAAAAAGCCCAGCAGCTTAAACTGGCCCCACCAGGAGCTCTGGAGTTGAAATTGCACTTCAACGTTGTCCCAATCCAGACTGAAACTATTGGGCTTTAAAACGATGCCTTGATGAGTTATTGGATGTGGACTCTCTCAAAGGGCATGTGTTTTGATGAGGCAGCTGTCTGCAGCAGTAGGAGCTGCTGAGTACAGTTTGTCTGCTCACAGTACTCCAAGTAGTTGGGACAAGAAGGCCTTCTGCAAAGGGAAATCTCAGTGGTTCATCTCCCTGTACATGTTCTGTGTTGCTCTGGGATCCACTTCTTCATATCTGTTGAGGAGTAGCTTCTCCAGGTTTCTGATGACTCTTTCCTCCTGGGGAAACTTGGAAGAGAAACCCTCATTGCTGCAACTGGTCTTAGAGTTGTAATTAAAATTTACAGCCTCCATCCTAGACCATCCTTTCTAAATTTCTCTCATTCTCAGCCACCACTTTTCTTAGTCTTGGTGACTTACCAGGGACGTGATCTGGATTCTCATCCCAGAGGGGCCTGAGTTCCCGGTTGCTATGTCCATTTACCATTGCACCTGGGCAAGGGAATAACAAGAAGCATCCACGTAGATCATCTGGGTGTTAAAACTTTTTTTCCTACCCTTATTGTGTAACAGCAGACCTAACTCCCTCTGATGATCAGGGTTAGTACCCATGCCTAGGTTGTTCCTCTGCTTTCAGCCCGCTTGTTCCTGGATACAAGGAGTCCGAAATGCTCAGGCAGCAGTTTTAGTTAGTAATTCAAGGGGACTTCTGCGGTATGCTCTGGTGGAAATATTCTCCTTTTAGAAACCAGGTCCTGTAACCCTGCAGAGTCCTGAATAGCAGGAACAGGAAACATAAATTTCTTAAGGGGTCATTGGGAGTGATGATGAGCAGGACCACTCCTACTTACATATTTTGCTTCTCAGACCCATGTATTCTTCCTGTTGGGGACATAGCATCATGTTGGGGACATAAACATCTTTCATTCAATGTGTTTAATGTATCCTGGAGGATAGCACCCACAGAGCATTGCAACTGAGCTAACACTTTGGCTGTACCTTTAGCAAGGCTTTCTGATGCTCTATCAGGCCAGGGGCTTTAGGGTGCTGCAGTAAGTGATACAACCAGTCGTGGGTGTACTCTCACACTTTCTTTGTTATAAATTGGATCCCCTGGTCTGATGCAATGTTATGTGAGGTTCCCTGTTGGTAGATCAAACATTGTATAATCCCAAGGTGAGGCCTGAAGGTAAGACATTTCAACGCTTATCCAGAATATGTCTCTCTATTCCCATGAGAATGAATCACTGGCCCTTTCAAGGTAGAAGGATTCCAAAGTAGTAAACTTGTCACCAACTGATTGGTTAGTTTGCTTGAGGAATGGTGTCATATCAGGAGCTCAGCATTGATCTCTCTAGCTGTCAAGTTGTACATCTGCCAGTGTCAATAACTGGATCACTTCTGATAAGTGGGGCCCAAAACAGCCTCAATCTCTTCTACCATGGTCACTTCATTCACCTATCCATTGTGCCAGCAATGGTGTGGTCAGTGACAGAGGTGGAGTCAACTGGCTGAGTCATTTAATATATGAGGGATTTACATCTGCCTTTTTGCTGTCTTTTCTATATGCCATGCCTTTTTGTTCCTCTATCCCTATCTTGTTGCCTTCTTTTGTGTTAAAAAGATATTTCTCAATGTACCATTTTAATTCCCTTGTCATTTCTTTGCTCCCAAATAGTTTGTTCCCTTTTCTTTCTCTGTACAGTCTGAGCAGAACCCTTATCGGCTGCCCATCTATTTTTCAGCAAGTGACATCATGTTTTATTAACTATCTCCATAACTCTCTATGGGTCTAGTGCTCTTGGTTGTCACTTTGATCTTGCCACTCATTATCATAATTGTGTCCACATGGTTTCTGACAGCTGCTGATGCTATCTGGCTCAATTACTTCCAGGTTGTATTATTTCCACTGCTAAACAGGAGTTCAGTTTTTTGTTTAAGCAAACAATTTTAATCAAGTTAATAGTAAGCAGTAAAAGTGCAATGACATGAAAAGCCCCATAGTTTACATGTTTAGATTATTTTTCATTGTCTTTACTTGTAAGGTAATAAAGGTGGGACCCACTTCTGAATCTTCTTTCTGGTGGTTGAATAAGGTACACATTGCTCTGGAGTGCCACTCACATTGAATCTGTGGTTTGTCCAGATGAATTTATAAGCAGCAGGTAGTTTAGTTGTGGGAGGATCATCAGTCATGTAGTAAAGCCAATGACACTATTCAGGGAGCACTATGCTTCCATCCACATCCCAAAATATGTTTTTGCCATACATTTCAGTAGTATATACAACCCATTGGTGATGGCCATAAAACTGCTTGTTGTCTTCATAGTATGTGTTTCCATATTTGTCTTCCCCCACTAATGTACCAACCCTCACACCATTTGTCCTGAAGAAAATTTGTAGATACCCTTGGAGGCCACCATGGCCACTGACCTGCTGCAAACCCAAAAGGAGCTCAGTTTTATAACAGCATCTCCTCCATGAGTCCGGCCTGCAAAGGAGAGCACTGAACTTCATAGTGATTCAGGTGCCCTTTCACCAACACTTCATTGCTTTGGTAGATGGTGTACCCTTCAGGTCCTTCTGTGAAACAGCCATCTTCTGCAGGATTTTCTGGCCTTGTATGATATATCCACACTAGCACGCCCACTTCTCTGAGTCCTTTTTAAAAAATTGAGATAGTATTCACATACATAAAGTTCACCATTGTACAAATCAGTGGTTTTTAGTACAAGTATGCTCACAAGGTTGCATAACCATCACCACAATCAATTTTAGAATATTTTCATCAACCCAAAATGTAACCTTGTACCAATTAGCAGTCACTCTTCTTCTCCCCTACCGATAGCCCCCAGCAATCACTAATTTACTTTACACCTCTATGGATTTCTCTATGCTGGACATGTCATATAAACAGATTCATACTACATGGGGCCTTTTATGTTTGCCTTCTTTCATTTAGCACAGTGTTTTCAAGGTTGGTTATGTTCATCCAAGGTAGCATGTATCAATGTCTCATTCCTTTTTATAACTGAATAGTGTTCCATTGTATGGATTTAGCATATTTCATTTATCCATTTATCATTGATAGACATTTAGGTTTTTCTACTTTTTGGCTATGATAAATATTGTTGCTATAATTATTTGTGTACAATTTTTTTATGTGGACATGTTTTCATTTCTCTCGGGTATATACCATAAGAGTGGAATTGCTGGGTCAAATAGTAAGTTTATGTTTAACTTGTTCAGCAATTTACACATTAAACATTTAGTTCAGCTTTGTCTATCTTCCTACTGCAGGTTATGCTGCTTTCAAATTAATTAATTGATTAAATTTATTGGAGTGACATTGATAAAATTATATAGATTGAAAGCCTCTTTACATGCTATCAAAAAGACTCTCTTGCTTTCACACTTGGCTTTCAGTTGCCTGCTAGTCACTCTCTCTGCTTTTTGTTTTCTTTCCCTAGAGCTTCAAGAAAGCTAAGCAATAACCATCCAGGCCCATTGTCCTTACAGTTACTATTTCCTCCATATAGTGCACCACAGAACACATTCTCTTTCACTAGTACATCATCCCAATTTTCCATTGGTGAAAGTTTTTATAACTGGCTGCCACATTGTGCCAGGGCTATCTGTGCTCCATCTATCACCAGTGATGAGGTCCTCCTATCAGCTGGGTGATGAGTGCTCAAAATCCCATCTTATCATCTGCTGTCTCAGACCTCTCCTGGCTCCAACTGTGGCAGTTTGGGTTTTCCAGGAGGCAGACTCTGAAATAGACTTTAGTGTTCAGGATAATTATTTGGTAGAGCTCTCAGGATCAGTATCTGTGAATGGATGGAGAAATAGAATTGGGCAGAAAAAGAAGTTGATTTGAGATGCAAGCTAATAGCCTCAGCTTACCTCAATGAGGGCTCTTGAGCAGAAATGTCCCATCAAAGATGTCCTACCAAGGCTGAAAGAGCCTGGTCTGTCTATCCTTGCCTTGATTAGTTGCTGGGTTTGGGCCACCTGGGAAAGGGCAGATCTCTGCAGATGAGGCAGACAATGAAAGAAATGACAGCTGACAGCCATGTGCTGACCACAGTTCCCACAGCTGGAAAACAAGTCCTTCCTTGAAGGTCAATGCATCTCAATGTCCACAACAGGTACCATGTTAATAATTTACTCTCTAATTCTTCATGTAAAAAAAAAAAAAAGAAAAAGTTCATTATGCTACATGTATAACGTTTCTGTAAGTTTGAAAAAATTTCAAAATAAAAAAAAAAACTTTTAAATGAATATACTTAAATTAAATATGATCAAGGCAACACACACATGAAAGGGTCTCTGTGAAATGCAACAAAATGGCGGTGTGAGAGGGCCCTCCAAAAAACTCCTCTGGAGATTACAACTAAGGAAACACCTAGACCTCAACCAAGGACCCTCTACACATCGCACAATCACAATTAAGAAACTCACTCTTCACATTAAGGTACTCACACGTGGGCAGAGAGTTAAACAAAGGAGAAATAAAAGGGGAAGAGTGGGGACTGGGTCCTGCATGAGGCTTGGAACTCTAATGATGAGGGAGGGAGAAGGAAGAAGGCGGTGAAAGAGTGCTCCAGACCTCACTTGATCCATGGGACAGAGGAAAGGGGGGCTACAGGAAGGGTGTGAGATACCACAACCACCTCACTTTGGCCCCAGGAGGTGCAGACCGGTCTGTAAACCGCAGCAATCGGACTTCACTCTGGTTCCCAGAGGAGGGGGAGTGATGGGGCGGTGAAGAGCAACAGCGAGAATGCTCTGGCTGGGAAGGAGAAGGAGGACAGGGGGCTGCGTGCACATTTCTCAGCCCACAACCAGGACAACTGAAAGACCAGCAAACAGGACTGATCCCAAGGCTCAGGGCAGAGTCTGTGCATGGGGCAAACCGAGAACAGAAAGGTGCAATCACGCCCAAAATCCCTACACAACCTCAGGAGCCACAGGAAGAAAACAAAGCCACAACGCCCCTCCCCCACAGGCCTCTGCCCACCCAGTATCAGCAGCAACACCAAAAAAACTGCAGCTGGGAGGGTCCAGAGAAGCTGCAAATATGAGAAACCAGAGAATTAAAGAGATGGGGACAGATGACCCATCAGAAATAGAGCTCAAAGCAACGATTATAAAAATGCTTAAGGAACTGAGTGATAATTTCAACAGAGAAATAGCAAGCATTAAAGAAGACTTACAAATCATAATAAAGGACCAGAGAGAGATAATGACTATATTAACCAAAATGAAAAACAGAATAAAAGTCACCAAACTAGATAAAACAGAGGCACAAAGCAGTGATTTGCAGGAAAAGCCAGCAGAAAACATCCATTTAGAACAGATGGATATGAGAATCCAGAAAAAAGATGGTTTGAGATTCCTCTGGGACAATTTTAAGCAGAAGAATATCAGAATCAGAAGGGACAGAGGAAAGGCAAGGGATCAAGAAATTATTTGGAGTTCCCTGGTGGTGTAATGGCTAGGCTTTGGCGCTGTCAGTGCTGTGGCCTGGGTTCGATTCCCAGCCAGGGAACTTACCCACATTAAAAAAAAAAAAAAAAGAAAAAGAAATTATTTGAAGAAATAATTACTGAAAATATTCCTAACCTGGTGAAGGAAATAGACATACAAGTCCAGGATGCACAGAGAATCCCAAACAAGATGATCCCAAATAAGAACACACCAAGACACATCATAATTAAAATGGCAAAAGTTAAAGAAAAAGAAAATTCTAAAAACAGCAAGAGAAATGAAAGTGGTAACTTATAAAGGGACACCCATTTGATTCTCAGCTGATTTCTCACCAGAAACTTTACAGGCCAGAAGGGATTGGTAGAAAATATTCAACATGATGAAATCCAAGGATCTACAACCAAGAATAATGTATCAGCTAGGTTAGCATTCAAAATTGAAGGACAGATAAAGAGCTTCTCAGATAAAAGGTATTAAAGAAATATATCACCCCCAAACCAGTACTACAAAGAACATTAGAAGGGGAGTTCCCTGATGGTGTAGTGGCTTAAGGCTTCAGCACTGGCACTGTCAGCACTGCGGCCTGGGTTCGATTCCCAGCCAGGGAGCTACCCACATACCAAAAAGCAAAAAACAAAAAAACAAACAAAAGGAACGTTAGAGGGACTTTAAGATGGGAGAGTGGGTAAAATAAGGAAAAGGGATGGAGAAATTTAGTTTGATCATTGACATAAAATCAAAAGCAACAAAGAAACAAAACTCATGGGCACAGTCAATAGTTTAGTAGTTACCTAAGGGTAAGTGGGGAGGTAGGTGGGGGCGAAGGGACAGGGACACAAATACATGGTGATGGAAATAGAACTAACTGGTTGATGAACACAATACTACACATAGAAGATGTAATGTGGAATTGTACACCTGAGACCTATGTAATTTTTACTAATCAATGTTACCCCAATAAATTAAAAGATAAAAAAGGGAAGAAAAAAAGAGCCTCCTGTTGCTGATGCAAAGAAAGGGGTATGATGTTGAAAGACAAAAATTCACCTGAATGAGTAAAATATAGATCACCAGGAGAATTACTGGGAGGGAAGCCCGAAGAGGCAAGTTGAGGCTTCACCTTAGCTGATGCAGCATACCTCAGAATAGGGGAAGGACAGAAAATGCCTATTTCATTCAAGCTAGACTGGCTTTCAATTTCGCCTCACCACGTCTGAGTCGGTAAAGTCTTTTCCAGATTATCTTTCATAGTTACTATTTCCGATCTCCCTCTTTCTTTTGTTCCTTTCCTCTCTAAAACCATCATGGAAGTTGCCATGTGAAGATGTGTCTTTGTTCAGCTTCCCTATACTGGAATGAAGATTATTTTTAGTATTAATCTCTGAGTCACAGAGGGAGGAGGGAAAGAACCATTTTAATCTCTTTCTTTTCCCTCCTTCATAACCTGCTGTACAGCTAAATCATTTTTTAAAATTGTCTTTTTCCCTTTTCTCCAAGAATCATTTGCCTTTTATTTTTACTTTGGAACAATATCTATAAACCCTCACCAGAGGCTTCTAAAAATGGAAGAAAATTTTCTTTGCTGACTGGACCACAGGCTAAATTAAAGGAGATTGCCTTAAGCTGCTATCATGTAAGTAAATCTATTTATTATAATCCTGACTGCTGGGATCTGAGATGTTATATACAGTTACTCCTCAACCCCTTCTCACTGTTTCGTCAGCTGTGCCCAGCTCTGGACTTTCCCTTTTGTCTCTCCTAGGCTGAGTAGAAGGCACTCCTGCTTTGTATGGGGAGAGGCAGGCAGTTTGTGTTCTGGCCTTCTATCTTTGCAGCAACATGCTTGAGCATGTCTCATGCTTCAGTATTTGACCTCATTTCTCTGAGGGATAAATAAGCATGGAATCAGGGAAGGCTACACTTTTAAAGAAAAGTTTCTACCAATTTACACATTAAACATTGAAAAAAAAGGCCCTACCCAACTAAGTTACCAAAACAATGGGAAGAATGTTCTATCTTGGATAAAGTAGGCACTTAAAGTACATCTGTGGAATGAACTGAATGAAAGAGAGAGCTGGCTTAATTCAGAAAACCATGGTTTAAACAGGCAAGCTTCTGGATGGAGATATTAATAACATCTCTTATTTATACAGTACAGTCATTTAGCATTTTCAGAATGTTTTCACAGATATTATTTCATGTAATCCTTGGACCAACCTTGCAAGGGAGATGAGGCAGGTGTTATTTATACCATTTTAAAGGAAAGATTAAATGACTTGCTTGGAGTCTACCAACTAGTAGATGGTAGAACTGGGGCCAGTTCCCAGGTGGGCTGACATTGTTGCCAGGACACCAATCAGGTGGATTCTTCCCATTTCAGAGTGGAGCCCTCAAGGGTTACTGCTGGGGGACTTGCTTTATTTAAAACTTTTATAGACTGTCTGAAAGAAAAGTCACTGGGTTGAGATGTCCTTAAGCTCTCTAGAGTAGTAAACTCCAAACAAATGGATCTAAATTGAAAAGATAAATTGCACAAAGCTACGTGAATGGACAAAGTATGGCAAATGAGGTTCATTCTGTACTGATTTTGGATAATGCATTTAGGATTGTGAGTCCGAAGTACACTTAAAAGAAGATGAGCTTGGAGTTATGTTTCATTCCAAGAAAGAAAGAGAACCATGAGTTATTGTTGACTGTTTCCTAAAGTCATGTAACAATAAAATGCTAAAACTTGTTGCTAAGAACATGGAAAACAAAACTGAAAGCTTTGACAAAATTGTTTTGTCCTCCATTTGACAAAATGATAATGAAACTATATCTGGAATCATTCATGTAATTCTACCCTGAAACCTTAAAAAAAGAGCCTAGTAGATACACCGGGTCATAAAAAGGGCAACTAAAATAACCAAATAGATTCCCTAAGGAGAAAGTTGCTTTAAAAATAGAATAAAACAAGTGACTATGTGGAGGAAATCCTTATTTACCTTTCTGAAGTTTATGTCATAGACCACGACTGCAATATTAAAAAACACTTTGTTTTCAATAAACATTTATTGAGAGAACATTGTATTCAGGCACTATGCTCAACGCTAGAGTTTACAATGAATAAAATAGAGAAGTTCACAGTCATTGTCAGGGAATACCAGACTGGATGAATCTGTAGCCCAATTCAGCAGAAATTTTCTTGTGCTTTTAATTGATTGGCATCTGGTTTACAGTGCACAATCTGGGGTTTGATTCAATCCTGGTGAACCTGCAATCAAGTTCTTCAAGTAGATCATAAGGACTGGACTCTTCAAACCACACAGAGGATAAAGTGAAGTTATGACTTTTAATAACCTTTTCATTAATATTTAGTTGTTTCTTGCATCTTACAGACACTATCCTTCTCTATGGTCTCAGCATTCTGAGCTAGGAAGGTACAGAGAGTCCCTATTTGAGTTATGCTCCCAAAAGTTGATTTCTAACTTGGTTGTTTGAAACTGAAAATGCCATTTTCCCCAGAGAAGCAATGTGATAAATTGGTTCTTAGGCTAACTCTTAGAAACCCAGTTAGCTTAGCCCCCATGCAGCTCAAACATGAGAGGGTGAGAACTGTGACCCACAACATTGTTTCTAAGGGAAAATGTGCCTCAGCAGCAGAACAAGGTCTTCCTTCCTCCCCCACTTTCTACCTCCATGAGTAACGAATGTTGTGTGTTTACCATAGGAAATGCAGCTTCTAGTGTGGGTGGCTGGGTGCTGTGGCCTTGGATGCCTTATCCACTGGGCAGAGATAGACTCATTTCCTCACCTCTCCTGACCTAGCCCTGAGTGAGGGGGGTGAGGGCAGTTGGGAAGTCTTTCCCTGACCCACCTTCTTCAGAATAGGACTGTTGGGATTCTTTGGGGGATGGGGAGTGTTCAAAACCAGCTACATAATTTCTGGGACCCCTTGTTCCAAAAGTAGAAAAAAAATGCAACTAAAGGTATTAAAATATAAAGCTTATTTCCTTTCTTCTGGTCTCTCTCGCAACGTGTTATGGTGTTTTAAATTTAGGCAGTTAACTATTACGACTATTTAATATTATAAGGAAAATTAAAAATATATTATCAAGAATTTTAGACTTCATTTTTATATTGTACAATGCCAGTTTAAAATACAAATAGAAGAGCATTTAACTCCTTTGTGAAATCTCACAATTTCTATTTTGTAGCTCATGAAGTGGTTCCCCCCATTACCTGCAGGGGATATGTCCTAAGAACCCCCTGTGGACACCTGTAACCATGAATAATACTGAACCCTATTTATTCTGTTTTTTTCTTATACACACATACTTACGATATTTTAATTTGTAAATTAGGTACAGTAAGAGATTAACAACAGTAATAATAAAACAATTATAATATACTATAATACAAGTATATTTGGGTCCATTATTCAGTAAAATAAGGGTTACCTGAACACAAGCATTGTGATACCTTAAAAGTCCATCTGATAACCTAGATGGCTACTAAATGACCATGGGTAGCTGGCAGCCATATACAGTACTGATACACTGGACAAGGTGCCAATTTGCATCCCAGGAGGATGGAGTAGGATGGCTTGAGATTTTACCATGTGACTCAGAACAGCACACAATTTAAAACTTATGAATGTTTATTTATGGAATTTCCCATTTAATATTTTTGGACCACAGTTGACCATGGGTAACTGAACCCATGCAAAGTGAAACCGTGGATAAGGGGGGACTACTGTACACAGGAAAGGGTGGCTCCTTAAAGGACATCAATGTATCGTTACCATAGTAGACTAGATGTAGGGCAAAAAAACAATGGATTCTCCTACCCTCACCTGTGTCCAATCTCTTGTTCATCTAATCTACCCTTCCCATTCATGCTAGAATTATTGTTCTAAAAAAACTAGTTACATCAGCTAAATTCCTCTCCTACTGCCTTTAGCATAAATACAAAAGTTTTGGCATCTAATCAGAACCCCTTCCTTCTGATGCTAACTTGTCTTCATTTCCCTGGGGCCTGTCAGGCTTCTTCCATTTTCCCAAAGTGTGCCCAGCACATTCATGCCTTTGTACATTCTGCTCTTTCATCCATAAGTGTTTTATTTTTCCTAATACTTCCTGATGGAATCAAGCCCAGCTCAAGTATGCTCTCTTCCAACTGAATCTTTTCTGATGTCTACAGTCGTCATTACAAGAGAAGGTTATTTGCATCTTTGCTCAGGAACCTTATAATGTACTTACCAATTCCTCTCCTGCATTCCTCCACTATAACAAGGGCTTTCGAACTCTTCTAACCACAGCATACCTCATAGCAATAATGAGCAATATGTAGAAGTACATTTTATGTTGTGATTCATTGGCACACTTATAAGTACCTTATATTTCATTAATTTTGAGAAGTACTTCCTCCATTTTAATATCTCTGAAATCAGGATGTAGCAAAAGGCTATCATATTTTGAGAGTTTTCACAGTCTTAATGGTACATAAAATAATGGAGTGTCATATATAATTGATGACGTAGATTTGTTGAAAGATGGTATATAACAAACAAAAGTTTAATGAAACTAGGTTTACCTTTTATATGGGTGATGCTCTCTACTTTTTTGTTCCATTTCATTAAGAAAAAAAAGCAGGTTATAATCCACCAAATGGTTTCACTACTCACTAGTGAAAAACTACCGAGAACTGAAAATTTACAGCTATACAAATTTACATTACTATACTGACTTTAACTCAAACTGTCTGCATAAATATGACTTTAATTTCAAGAAATTCTTGCCCAAGAAGAAGTTGGAACTTCCTCGAAGTCCATTTTTCTGAACAACAGACTATTGACTGACCTTGCTTTCATCAGGGGAAAAAGCCCCCTCTTCAACAAGATTACCGTTAGGTTTATCAACCAACCGTTTACTCCTCCAGGCTTGCTTCAAAACTCTCCCCTCCCTGTGTCCACTCATCATAAATGATTATCTGATACATTTAGCCCAATTTCAATCACTCTTCACTGAAAGATCTGTCTTAAACCAGATTCCCTGAATCTTCTATCTTATTCTTGACTTCATTTTTTGAGACTGAGGTTCTGACAAACATTGTGGTCTCTTACTGCTGTAAGCAATTATCTTGGCTTTGCTTGATTGCCAGGTTATTTGGGTGATCTTTGCTGGAAGTCGGGAGCTGACACTACACGGGGAGACACAGTGTTTGTTACTTATTCTCCGCCCCTCTTCCTCCTGGTGATCCAACGCTGATAAATGGGGGAGGAAAGGTGTTTTAGGAATCTGAGGGGAGCCTAGAGCAGAAGCAGTAAGGGACGCATGGTGGTTGCTGGTAACTTACTCTTGTTGCAAAGTCTGCATCCACAAATTAGATTCTTGTGTTGGAACAAGCCTCCCTTGCTCTTGGTTTTATCTGCTCACCATCTCGCCTTCACACCTCAGATGGTATTGTTTTAAATATAAAACATATAAAGCATTCAAACTCCAGCCAAATCACTTAACTTCACGCCACTATGTGATCTTTGAAGTGGTCTTTGCCTCAGCCTTGAAGATGAGCACAATAATGGATAAAGGCTGCCAAACGTCTGGTTCTCATCGGGAATGGGATTAAGTCATCAAAAAAATATGTTGACCAGCGTCTCTAATTTCATAAATACCTACATAAATGTCACGTAAACACGAGGAAGACTCCTTGGACTCAATAAGCCATTTATTTTTATAAATAAATTTGCTTTTTATCCAAGTAGGCACCAATTCCACGTTTCCCACTACGTGTCCCAGTACACCTCTTCCCAAATTCTACGCTTCTGTCAAACTGGCTTAATCTAGGTGCCCGCAACAATCCCTGTGCTCTCCTCCTCCCTGTCTTAGCTCACACTCTTCCCTCTGGAGAAACACCCTCCCTCTCACCTCCTCTGGTAACATCGGTGTCTTCTGATCCAGTTGAAAGGTCACCCTGTGGACCTCACTTAGAAGCCTTTATACCCTCAGGCAGAAATTAATGGCCTTCTTAGCACTTGGCCTCTAACGCGTTCGCCTTGTAAACTGGCTGGTGTCTTCTAGACAAGCCATCTTTAGGTCTGGCTTTCTTGTTCCCCGCCCCTCCGAAGGACCGGGATGAAAGCCTTTTCCTTGGATTGCCCAGCGCTTTGCATGTAGTAGGTGCGCAGTAAACGATCCTAAGTAGTTTGGTCGCTTTGTGCTCTAGTGCTGTGGGGCAAGTAGCAGAGCAGAGGGGGGAACAGTCTGGCCACCTCCTGCCGGCCCACCCCCACCCCCGGTCCAGTCCACGGAGGCGGCTGACGAGACCGCTTGTCTCTCCCACCGCCTCCGCGGCGCTCCACGCCCAGTCACGGGCGTTGGAAATTCCGGCGCGTGCAGGCGCGCGGGGTCGGACGGGGGCGGGGGAACCCGTGGAGTGAGCCTGTGACGTGAGGGGCGTGGCCCCGGTAGGCCGCGCCCCCTCTCCCTCGCCCTCTCTCGCAGGTCGGGGTTACATGGCGGCGACTGCGGCAAAGCGAGAGCCTCGGAGACGCCGCTGCCGCCAGCACAGCCGGAGACCTGAGCCGACACTGGGGGCTGTACGCGGGCTCCGCACTCCCTCGATGACTCGGAGAAGTCCCGTGAGTGTGTGTGTGTGTGTTTGTGTGCGAGGCGCGCCAGCAGGGCGACTCGGGAGGGCGCAGCGGCGGGCCCGGCGGCGGCGGAGCCGGTTTGCTCCATTGTGTGTGACCCTCCGGCGCCTGCCGCTCAACAAAGGCGCTTTTGTTCCGTCTCCCGCCCGCCCCCTGCACGCCTGCGGGCCCGCCCGCTCGGGCCTGGCTGGCGCATCCCCACGCTGGCCGCCGGGCGGCGGGCCGGGGTCCCCGCGTGGGGCCGTCAGAGCGGCCGGCGCGCCCCTCCCACCCGGCACGCCCCTCGCCGGCTTCTCGGCCGGGCCGCGCCCGCCTACCCCGGGGACACCGCGTCTCGGTTGCGGTCCTGCTGCCCGCTCTGGGCTCAGCAGGTTCGAGGCCCGGCCTGCGGGTGAGGGAGGGGGCGGCCCGAGGAGCGTGAGGTGGCGCGGAGTCTCGCCTTCCTGGCACGCTGCCTTTCGAAATGCTCCCGCGTCTCCTCCCCCATCCCATTCCGGTGACTCGGCCTCAGCTGACTCCGGCCGGGCAAAGTCTCCAGTGGACTCGGCGAATTGCGTAGCGCGCACCACTTACCCGGCTCGTCTCAGAGCCCTGAAGTCCTCTGCCCAAGTTTTGAGTCTAGCCATAAATGAGGTCTGAAAACTCATCTGAGTCCGAATTCCTAATTTGCTCCCTCCTCTCTACTGCAGCCTTTCCTTAGCTGCGTTCGGGATGTTGAGTGGGGGTCGGTGAGAGTACCCAAATGAAAACTTGTTTTGTCAGTTCACTAAAAAGGGCCTACTCACTTCGCTGTGCGTTTTTATCTGAATTGGTGTGGTGCGTTGAAAAGTAAAGGTGTTTTGGCCGCCTTTTGTTCCTTGTTTTGGTAAGACTCGACTGGTTCAGGTGTTATGTGGGAGCTCCGTGAGGCAGTATCTTTTTTATTTCTTTCCTGTCTTATTTTTCCTTCTGCTTGCATATTGGAAAAGGTCCAGTGAAGGGAACTGGTGATGTGGAATTAGAAGCCTACCGTATTTACAGCAAAATTCATGTCCCTTCCTTCAGTGCTAAGAAGAATGCCCTTAAAAGTCATTCTCAGAATTAAATTCTTTTACGGATACAAGGTGATTGATTTGTTAAGAGAGGGAAAAAAATTAACAGGACAAAATGGAGCGCAGCTTCCGAGTAATTTTCTAATTGCCTGATTTCTTCTTGCCTTGTTATTTTTTAAAGTTCTGATTGGACTATAGCCTCTGTTTAACGTTGGGATACTGAGATGGAAAGAGTAATCTGACTAGATTAATGTAAGGTCCAAAGAGGGAACTGCCTCTGGAGTTTCTCTTAGAATGTCAGATTTTAACGTTTGAAAAATAATTTTAAATTGGGTGAAAATAACTTTACATATCTTTAATGATTAGTTATTCAAACATGTTTATGAAGTTCTTGCTATGTACCACTGTGTAAACTTCTTTCACATACATATTACATCACTTAATAAGTATGGCTTTGTGAAACTTGTAAAATTCCTTATTGGTGTCCTAAATTCAGTTATTGCTGTCATCTAGGAAATGTCAGATTTGAGCAGGACACGTTTTATCACCTAGATAATACTATTCAGGAAAAACTCTGGGAAATAGAGAATTGTTTATAAAAACCTTTATATGTGACCAATATTTTGGCGTTCATTTATTTGCAAAAGAAGATTAAAAGCAATGTTTGACTACTTTCTGTGATCAAGAAATAATCTACAGAAGATTGATTTTAAGATAAGTTAATTTTGCATTAGAAAAAGCACATGTTCTTATGACAAGTGTTAGTATGAAAAGTGTTGCAGTGTTTTGCATAAGTTCATTTTAAGCATC
Source organism: Lyroderma lyra (assembly GCA_004026885.1). Lineage (NCBI taxonomy): Eukaryota > Metazoa > Chordata > Mammalia > Chiroptera > Megadermatidae > Lyroderma > Lyroderma lyra. Next base: position 74,366 of record PVJL010002209.1, on the reverse strand, counting down.
GTGAGAATTCATAACTGACAAAATGTTAAGGTTTGCTGACTCAGGGTACATTGCTGAAGGGGATGGGGTCAGGTAGGAGGAAGCTTGAAGTGCTGCAAGTTTTGAGTTGGGTGATGACTCATCCTTCCCACTACTGCTACGTGGCCTTTTTTTTTTTATGCACTGTATTTTTTTAAATGATAGGCTAAAATGTTTCTTCCCACATTATAATTCTCTCTCAGTACCACAGTTTCTCTAAAAAACTAATGACTTCTTAAATTGCATTTAAAAGGCTGTTATATATCTTATAGGTGGGATTTTGTAACATTTGTTGAGAGGAAAGGTAAAATTGCTGGTCAGTTGCTGCAATTAAATGTTTGATATTAGCAATTTTTTTGGTTATATTATTGAGAGATTCATTAGAGTACTTTTATGGTGTGGGTAGAAATTAACTGTTTATTGGTAATGTAAAAGTTATCTTTATAATATCTAGAAGTTAGTTTAAGTCTGTAAAAGTGCAGAAATATTTAATCATATGTTGCTATGAACATGAACATTTCATTCTGATGGAGTGATTGATACATAGTGCTGGTCTATATGCATTTTCAGTTTTAAAAAGACAGCTTGAAATAGGTATAGGCACTGTTATAGGCACTTGTTATAGGCACTGTTTTTGTCAGTCTTTTTTTTAAAAGATAAGCTGAATTGTACAATTCCAAATTTAGGACATACACTAATATTTGGTAATTTAAGATATTCTGGCCGATTTTTAAAAAACCACCATTTAGCAGGTTGGCTTAAAATAAGACTGAGAAAAAAAAGAAGATTGAGAATAGCAGTTTGTTTTAAAAGTGGGAAGAAAAGAACTCGTTTACCTTTTTTTGGTATACCATTTATCTTCTCAAAATGAGTTATTTGAAGAGTTTTGTGGGCAATGAAGGGTATTGTTAATGTGAATTAATCTTTGGAGAAATTTTGGAAGAGCATTGAATGATTTATATAGAGGAACTTTAATAATAAAATTTAATCCAAACTTTAAAATGTATTTCCTACTAAAGGAAACATAAAAATTCAAATATAAAAAGTATAGATTTTCAAAGCATCCTATTATTTAGAGGTTGAACATGTACTTCCTGTGTGTGTGTGTGTGTGCGCGTGCGTGCGTGCACATGCACATGTATGTGCTTATGAATATAGGTAATTTGCTCTTGTACATGATTGAGAATTTATAAACCCAATGGATGGATCTCTTACCCCGTCTCTTTTCTTTGAGTTGTTGCCTTATGAAAGGGTGAGCCTTGCCAACTGCTATCCAGTTCCTTGTTCTCATTGCCCAGTTGAACCGTGTGCTTCTCTAGGGCCTGTGTTAAAATAGAAAGAAGATGCTTCAAGAGTATATTCTTTGTGGCATTGTTGACTGCCTCCTGTCAGCTTCTTTAGTCTGTTTTGTGGGATGTTACATTACAGTCTGCTAGTGGTATCGGAATTTTGGTCAGTTTTATGGCTCAGAGCCCTGAGACTTTAGAAAAACAACAACAATGTTATTGTCGTTAATGGCTTTTTATAGGGAGTTGCTTTTCATGAGGAGCTAATGCTTTTAAGCTAACAGTGGTATAGGCTAAGTCCAGCATTGTTTTTTCCTCCATGAACTTAATGTCTGGAAAATATAGAGTGTCCTTTTGATATTTTTTAAAAGGTTCGTCTTTCATACATATCAGCCTTTTAAATCCATTTCTGAAAAGTTCCAATGTTTATATAGCAAATCACATTTTTCCATGATGTTCATTTGTATGTTTTATGAGGTTGGAAAGTTAATTTCGCAAACTCATCCTAGAAAAAGTGCTACGTACCTCATTGCTGAATATCACTACCGTCACATTGGGAAACTCTGCACTGATGCTAGCTTCTAGTCTACCCTTGAGAGCAATTTTGGAACTCTTTTTCTGGAGTTCATTGGCAAGTCTGCAAGCTTAACTGTCAGATTTTTGGGGATGAGGACAGCTCTGATGGCCCTTCAAGAAATAAGAGTTCCAAAATTGCTCTGAAGGGTGCTGGCATTGGTGCATAGCTTCCTAAGGTGAGTACTTTGAAGGTGACCATAGTGCTATTCAGCAATGAGGTATGTAACACTTTTCTAGGATGAGTTCACAAAAATTAATTTTCTAACCTCTTTACAGGGAAAAAAAATGGTATCACAAAAAGTTCTTAGAATCCTAACATTTATTTCAGGGAAGAGAGTGTGGAGTCTCTGTGCATTTAATTCTGTACAACCATAAAACTAAAATGTTAGTGTTTGCAGTTGGCATTAGGGACATTATCTTGCCCTAGGTAAATCCTTTGATAGTTAAGGAAACTGAGATCCAGAGAGATCTAAGACCTTGGTACTCAACATGTGATTTCTGGACTGCAGTGTTAGCATCACGTGGGAATTGGTTAGAAATGCAGAATCTTGACTCCATCTTGACCTACTGAATTATAATCCATATTTTAACAAGATTCAAATGTACATTCATGTCTAGAAGCCCTACTAAGTGATGTTTACATAGTTGTTCAGCTGATTAGTGACTGATTTGGAAAAGTCAGGTCTTTTGAGTTGCTTTTTCCATTGGCCCTCCTGAAAAAAGTCAAAAGGAAAATTGAAGGTCTTACCACTGTTCAATAGAACTTTTTGTGATGATGAAGATGTTCTGTTTTGTGCTGTCCAATGAGGTAGCCATTAGCCACTGTGACTGGTTAGCACTTGACAGGTGGCTAGTGTACCTGAGGAACTGAATTTTAAATTGTATTTAATTTTAATTAATTTATATTTAAATAGCTTCATGTACCTAGTGGCTACCATATTGGACAACAGATCTAGATGCTCTTTGCTCGTACTTAATTTAAAATAATCTAAACTCTAATTTAAGAATGATTAGGCTCAGTTTAATAACTTTTCTCTTTATTAACAGATTGGAGAGATGTTAGCATTTGTTTGTTTTGAGATGGTAGGATTTTTACCTACTCTCTAGTATGCCAGGATATTATTTTAGTAGTTACTAAAAAACGGTGCTAGTTTTTTTTATTGATACTCCTGTGTTCAATAAAGTAGATACAAGAATGTACATTTTTCTCTGTTGTCTCAATAAAGGTATTTTCACTTGGAGTAAAAAATTAAAAATAGCTGTTAAGGGGGTTCCCTGGTGGTGTAGTGGCTAGGCTTCGGCGCTCTCAACACCACCGCCAGATTCGATTCTCAGCCAGGGAACTACCCCCGCCCCCGCGCCCCCCCCCCCCCCCCCCCCAAAAAAAAAAGCTATTAAATGATGCTTCTTAATTATCTTGTGGTGAATTGAGGAGGGGACATTTTTGCCTCTGGCCAAGTACCTCCAGGCATGTTGGCACTGTTGATAGCTGCCAGATTGATCTGTTGTTTGTTATGTTATTTATTTCCAGGTGCAGAAACATTGAATAGTTCTTAACCTCCCACCTTATGCAGTGGGAAAATTCTAACACTAGAGTAAGTTGGACCGGCTTGTGTCCAAATCTTGCCATTTGGTTTGTGTGATTTCAGTGAAGTTGCTTTACCTCTCAGGACATTGTTTGTAAAATGAATAACAGAAATAATTTATCACTTAGAAAATACCTGACATTTAATAGATACTCAAAAACATAAATTTCCTTCCTTTGCCCTCCTGTTTAGCTTTTATAGCCTTGTGTAATTTAGTCTTATGCTTAAGATTTTAACCAGGCATAAGACATTCTGATTTTCGGTCTTGTTCCCACTGGTTACTTTAATTTTGTGCCTTGTTTCATTCATGTTACATCCCTTGTAGATTCTTCCATTTTTGCTCTGGATTCCTTCTCTTGACTTCCCAAGGACCCATTTTTTGCCTGCATCATGAATTATTCCCTTTCTGTTGGGTCATCTTTATTAGTATACAGATGTACTCTAGCTCTATACTGTCCAATAGGATAGCCATATTTCAGTTGTTCAGGAGCCATATATGGCTACTGGCTACCATATTGGACAATGCAGATACAGAAAGCTTAAACCCTCTCACGGTTCCACATTTCTTCTCCTGATCCTGTTCCAAGCAGATTTTCAAGATGTCTTCGTGTGCTCTCTCCACTTTACTTTGCTCTTCAGCTTACTGCAGACTGACTTCAGAACCATCTTGCCACTGAAATTGTTCCAGTTGGGGTTACCAGTGAGTTACATTTACCGAATAAAGGATCTCATAGCAACATTCAATATAGTTGATCACTGTTTTCTGCCCTATGCACTTGCTTCCCTTAGCTTATGAGACACATAGTCTTCTTGTTTTTCTCCTACCCATACCTTGTCAAACTTTTTTATTGGCTTCTCTCCTCTACGTGTCTCAAAATATGGGCATATCCTTGAGTGTAGTCCTGTGCTTTTTCCCTTTCTAAATTCTTTCCCTAGGTGATCTCATTCAACTTAGTGTTTAAATACAGTCTACAGGCGGATAATTCTCAAATTTATGTTTCTGGTTTAGACTTCTTTCTTGAGCTGCAGACACATTATCCAATAGCCTGCTTGATGTTGCCACTCAGTTATCTAAGTAGATTTAACATTTCCAAGATAGAACTCTTTCTCCCATATTTTTCTCTCAATCTTCCCTATGTCTGTAATTGGTACCTAGAGTTATCCTTGAATTCTTTTGTGCCCTTATCCCTCATATCTACTCTGTCACCAAGTTTTCTTGGTCTCTAAAATATCATTTGAATCTGTCTTATATTTGACATCTTCATTTCTACCAGCTTAGCCTCAGCCATCATCATCTCACGTGGCCTACTGAAATAGCTTTTAACTGGTGTCTGTTTTCACTGAGCTGTTCTTTAGTTCATTCTCTTTCCAGTAGCCAGGACCATCTTTTTAAAGTGTAGGGGAAACCATGCCAATTGTCTGCTTAAAACCCTTCAGTAGTTTTCCTTTTCTCATAGTTATAAAATTCAGAGCCTTGCCTCTCTGTTTTTTCCTTCCTTTCCAGTCTTAGTCTCCAAGTGAGTTCTCACTCCAGTTGCTCACAACGCTGTGACTATACTGGCATCTTTTCCTTCACAATACCAAGTTCTGTCTTGCTTTAGCTTATATTTGCTTTTCTCTGTTTGGAATGCTCCTCTCTCATCTCTTAGCAATGTCAGTATCTTCTCTAAGTTTCAGCTCCTCAGATGGCCATTTCCCAGCCATCCACTCATAGCACTTGGCCAGATCTGAAGTTACATTATTAGTTTCCTTGTTTGTTACACTTTCCTCACTAGAATGTAAAATCTTCGGAAACAGAAGAACCTTAACTTTCTTTTCCACTGTACCATCAAACAATGGCTGGCATATGCCAAGTGCTCAGTAAACTTGTGAACGATATGAAATGATTGTTTGATATCTTTAAACTCCTAAAAGAAAAACGTATGTTAAAGATTGCATTGTAGTTAATGTAATGTGTTTCTGGACTTGATCCTTTAGTTCTCAAGTACATTATTGGTACAGTTGCAGAAACTTAAACTGAGTATTAGATGGTAATACTATACCAGTGTTAATTTCCTGATTTTGATGATTGTATTTGATTATGCAGAAGGATTCCCTGTCTGTCTGTAGGAAATGCAGTCTACTCTGAAAGGGTTGGATGGCTCTGTGTACTTTATTCATCAATAAAAAAATTACATTATTTGAGAGAAGATTCTGGGCTTTGATTTACAAACCCAAGGTTCAAATCCTGGCTCTCTCACTGATGTGTAATCTTGAATGCATTATTTAAATTCTCTAAAATAAAGATCTTTAGATCCATTTTTCAGTGTTGTTAGGATTTAATGTAAGTATATACACTAAATATATACTGGCACAATAGATAATACATTGTTAACGAAGTTTGCCATTGTTCCTTATATTCTTTTAAAATTAAAATATTAAAAAAGTTTGTATTCTCATGTTCAGTATTATGACTTCCTTTATAATATAAACCAATACTTTAAAAAATTAATTGCTTTTGGGATTTCTGGTCAAGATGACTAAGTAGGTAAATGATGCCTCCTCTCACAACCACATCAGAATTACAACTAAACTGCAGAACAAGTATCATTGAAGATCTGAAATCTATCTGAACAGAAGTCCTACAACTAAGAACATATAGAAGCCACTTCAAGATTGGTTAATGAGGGTAAAGGTGTGGAATGGGCTGGTCCCACACCCATGTATGGCTGTTAAAAATTGGGAGGGTTATCTTGGCTGTGGGGATGCTCCTGGAGGAGCAAGGAATTTCAACCCCTCATCAGGCTCCCACCCCAGGATTTTAGTACCAGGAAGAGAAGTCCCACGCAACTTCGGACTGTGAAAACCAGTGGAGGTTGTGGCTGAGTGAGAAGGAGGGCAGCTGGAGTCCCAAGTGTTCCTCTGAAAGGGCCCGCACATCGACTTGCTTGCTAATGGACTCATTTGCTGGGGCAGCAGTTTGAATTGCGCCAGGGACAGGGGGAGGAACTGAATTGTCTGATTTCAGAGGAGAACTGGAGGGGCAGCTTTCTCTCAAAAATGTTGGCAGAATCCATTATTTCTTTGTAGAGCCCTCTCCAAACCCAGCAAGCAGATGCTATATCTGAGTCTCCAGCCTGGCTAACACTGTTCTTGCCTCCCTGGTGATTCTCTGAGACCTCACCCCACACAAATTGTGAGCCTACCCAAGCCACTTCCAGTGGCTTTTCAATGCAAATAGCCTATCTTGGCTCATGCTGCAGACTCCTAAAATCTCTCAAAGAGTCACAAAACCCAAATAAGCAGCATCTGGCTTCAGTGTGCCCTGTACCTCGTGTTGACCAACATGAAGCCCACCATTAGGTGACAGCTATTTTTACTTTGTGGTTTGGCCTCTCATAGGCACCTCCAAGCCCAGCATGGGTGGATTGCTTTGTGGCTCATACCAGGTGGCCCTAGGCAGAGTACAGGCTGTAGCTGAACTTGGCCTTGGCAATGCCCCTCTCAGGAGGTCCTGGAACTGATACACCTGGTGGCCATCTTCAAACCCAAGCTGGCGTACCACCCGGCCACCTCCATTGGTGACACACTCAAAGGGCACACTGAGCAGGCACCAGAGCCCCGTTAAAGCAACTCCTGCTCTGTAGGGTCAGCCCCTGCACAGTAGCTCCTCCACTGTAGTCACAGCTAGTCCTTACAGCCGATCAGCTTGAGAATCAGTCACTCCCATTAATGTGCATGTAGCAACCAAGGCTCAACTATAATAGGAAGGCACACACAATCCACATAAGGGACATACCTGGAGCACCCAGCTCAGGTGATCAAGGGATACTTTGCCACTGGGCCCCGCAGGATACCAACTGCATAAGACCACTCTACTAAGACCAGGAGATATAGAAGCCCTACCTACTACATAGAAACAAACACAGGGAGGCAGCCAAAATGGAGAGATAAAGAAACATATCCCAAATGAAAGAACAGAACAAAGCTCCAGAAAAAGAACTAAACAAAATGGAGAAAAGCAATCTATTAGTCACAGAGTTCAGAGCACTGGTTATAAGGATGCTCAATGAACTTAGGGGAAGAGTAGATTAACTCAGTGAAAACATTAACAAAGAGTTAGGAAACATAAAAATGGAGATAGAAAACAGAAAAGAACCAGTCAGAAGTGAAGAATACAATAACTGAAATAATACATTAGAGAAAATCAACAGTGATTAGATGAAACAGAGGATCAAATCAATGATTTAGAAGTTAAGGTAGCAGAAAACATCCAATCAGAACAGCAAAAAGAATCTAGAAAAATGAAGATAGTTTAAGAGGCTTCTGAGACAACTCAAGTGTATCAGCATTCACATCATTGGGGTACCAGAAGGAGAAGAGAGCGAGAGCAAGGAATTGAAAGCCTATTGGAAGAAATAATGACAGAAAACTTGCCTAATCTGGCAGAGGAAATAGAGACACAGTCCAAAAAGTACAGAGAGTTCCAAACAAGGTGAACCCAAAGAGGTCTACACCAAGACACATCATAATGAAAATGCCAGAGGTTAGAGACAAAGAAAGAATCTTAAAAGCAACAAGAGAAAAATAATTATCTACAAGGTAGCTCCCTTAAGACTGTCAGCTGGTGTCTCAACAGAAAAGTTGCAAGCCAGAAGGGATTGGCAAGAAATATTTAACGGGATGAAAAGCAAGGACCTACAACCAAGATTACACAGCAAAGCTATCATTTAGAATCAAAAAAGAGATAAAGTTCTTTCCAGACAAAATAAAGCTAAAGAAGTTAATTAATACCAAACCAGTATTACAAGAAATGTTTAAGAAGAATTAGGGGAAAAAAGGTAAAAAATATGAATAATAAAATGGCATAACTACATATCTATTAATAATTACTTTAAATGTAAATAGTTTAAATAATCCAATCAAAAGATAGAGAGTGGCAGAATGGATAAGAAAACAAGACCCTTACATATGCTGCCTGCAAGAGAGTCACTTCAGATTGACTAAAAGTAAAGGGGATGAAAAAGATACTTCTTGAAAATGGAAATAAATAGAAGACGTGGTAGCAATACTTTTATACCAGATGAAATACACTTTAAAACAAAGGCTATAATGAGACAAAGATGGACCCAGTAATTTCATTTCTGGATATTTATCTAAGACCCCATTTGAAGAAACCCAAAATGCTACTTTGAAGGGACATGTACATCCGCATGTTCAGTGTAGCATTATTTATTTATTTTTTCATTTCAGCATTATTTACAGTAAGCTAAGATATGAAGGCAACCTGGGTGTCTGTCAGTGGGTGAATGGATAAAGAAGTGGTATATATTTACAGTAGAATATTACTCAGCTATAAAAATGAAATCTTGCTATCTGCAACATCATGGATGAACCTAGGGGTGTTGTGCTGAGTGTAGTAACTCAGACAGAGAAAGACAGATGCCATATAATTTTATTTATATGTGAAATCTAAAGAACAAGGTAAATGAACTAATAAAACAGAAACAAACTTATAGATACAGAGAATTTTGATGGTTGCCAGATGGGAGGTGGGTTGAGAGGATGGGTGAAAAAGAAGGGATTAAGAAATACGCATTGGTAGTTACAAAATAGTCATGGAGATGTAAAGTATAGCATAAGGAATATAGTCAGTAATATTATAACAACTGTGTATGAAGTCAGATGGGTACTAGATTTATCATGATCACTTTGTAAGTTACATAAATGTCTAATCACTATGTTGTACACCTGAAACTAAGATATTATTGTATGTCAAATGTAATTTGAAAATAAAATTATTAAAATTAATTGCTTTTATAATAGTTGATTAAGTGGGATAAATATGTTATGAATAATATATCCTCAAATTAGAATTTTTGGACCATATTCTATAATAAAATTTTTTAAATACCTTAAAATTGTATTCTTTTAAAATAGAAAGTAGAACCCCTTGAAATTATTTCAATTAAAATGTATATATTTATCTTGATTGACATTTGTTAATGTATTTGAGTTATTATTGATGTAATACATGTGATATACATGAAATATTTGATGTACACAAAAACTGCTTGGCAAAATAGATCATTATTTACAATTGGTTATTTATTTAGTTTTCTCTCTTTTTCCTTTCCTTTACTCCCCATTAATCAACATATTAGTAAGTAAACATAATGATCAAAAACAGAGGTGTTTAAAGATGACCTATGAGACTTTTACTAGTTATCATTCTATTTTAAATAATATAAATTACTTCATCAATACTGTAAACCTTACGATTACATGATTCAGCTTTTACTTTTATTGTCTTATGTTTTACTTCTGTGTGTCCTATAAACCCATGATACATTATTATTTTTGTCTTGAACAACAGACTTTTAAAGATATTTAAACATGGGGATGGATTTTTTTTAAGGCATTTTATATTTTTCAGTTAGTTACTCTTTCTTGGGATTTGTTCCTTTCTGAAGATCTGGGGTTCCATTTGATATCATTTCCCTTCAGCCTAAAGAACTTCTTTTAGCATTTCTTATAGTGAAAGTCTGCTGGAGACAAATTTTTTCTGTTTTTGTCTCTTTGGAAATGTTTATTTCATATTCATTTTTGAAATATATTTCCCTAGATACAGAATTCTGGGTTGATAATTGTGTTTTGTTTGTTTATTTTGTTTTGTTTTTGGCACTTGAAAGATGATATTCTGTTGTTTTCTGGCTTTCACCCATCATCTCTGTTGTTCTTTGTTAGTACCTACCTGTTCTCCTTTTCCCTTGTTGCTTTTAACAATTGCTGCCCCCACCCCCACCCCCAGTTTTCAACAGTTTGACTGTGATATGCCTGTTTATGCTTGTGTGTGTGTGTATTTATCCTGCTGAGGTCATTGAGCTTCGGGGTCTCTATGTTGGTCTCCTTTATCAGTTTTGGAAAGTTTTTGTCCATTATCTCTTTATATCCTTCTGTCCCATCTGCTTTTCTGCTGGCTGTCAGCTCTTTGGACTGCTTGGATGTTTTCTTTGCCTTTCAGTCCCATCTCAGGTTTTCTCCACCTCATTTCTTTGCCTTACACTCAGAATGCTTTGGAGGTGTTTATCTCATGCTTCCTTGTCTTGTCCCCCACCTTCAGAGGGCAGCTGCCTTGGACACATTGGATGCCCATATGCTTCATTGAGATTCTCTGTTTTCCTGTCTTGCCCTTAGACTTTTGCACTCAGTGAAGATCCATGAGGAAGAATTGGCAGGTGGGGCTTGTAATTAGGCCTACTGTGAATTGTAATCCGTTATCTGAATCCACGTGTAGCCATTAGAATTGGTTGTGAATTTGGCTGTTTTTTTCTTAATCCTGTTAGTGGAAAATTCCTTGTTCTTCTGCCACTTTGTCAGGAGTGAGAATAGGCATGGTCTCTTCTCTTATGAAGGACTTGTCATTTTCTGGAATTTAATTTAGGTTTCTTTACATCCTTAACGTTTTGATTTTTTTTTTTTAAACATGATTTTATAGCTTATCCATGTTGTCATGGTTTCAAGGATGAGAATAATAGTGTCTTGCACCTTTCTACATTCTAATTACAAATAGAAATCCTGGGTTTCTTATTAAAATTATAAAATTTTAGAGCTGAAAGAGACTATAGAAATCATATAGTTTAGCTACATCGTATACCTGATGAGGAACTGAGACCTAGAAATAATGATTAATTACTCACAGATGCTGGACTAGGCATCAGATCTCTTTCACTCACATATTTTTTGTTGTTTTTTATTTTAATATGGTCTTAGTTAAATCAGGTAGGAATTTTTCAAAGGGCCAAACTCTAATGTAAACCTCATAGGGAACTTAACCATATTTTTCTGGGTGTAATGTGCTCCTGTGTATAATGTGCATGCACATTTATGGCCCAAACTATCAGGGAAAAAAAGTTTTAATTTTTTAATTCAAATTTTTATTTGTTTTATATTTACGTACTTGTTTTTTGTATTATAAAGAAATTTTAGCATTTATTTTTCAACATATAGTACAAGAAATTTTAGTAACAATTACAAAACACAACAGATACAAGGTACAAGAAATTTTATATATAAAATTTTTTTATACAAAAAATGGCATTCCAGAGTATTATTCTGCATATGATATTGTTATTGATTTCTAAAATTACACTTTTAACTCATAAGCATAAGTAAAAGCATTGAAAATATTTATATAGATACACAATTAGTACTGCCCATGTATAATGCGGATCCTTATTTTCCACTCAAATTTGGGCAAAAGAATACGCATTATACGTGGCAAAATACAGTATAGTCTCTCTTTTTCTTTCTATCTTGCATTTGGTCAGGTCTGGAGAAAATGAGAAACAAAGGATGAAGGATATTCCGGAAAAGTTATGTGCCATTCTGAATCATTTTTTTAAAATTGGGGATTCTCCAGTGAAGCAAGTGTTTCTCTCCATTTGATCAGAGACCAGATACGTTTGTATAATCTTGCACTACATAGCCTTCTTCAGATCCTCACCAGGGTTAGCTCAAAAATGACAGCAGTTATATATGATATGCAATCTGGAAAGCTGGGGTGATAGATGCCATAGACCCTGCTAGGATGGACTGAAGAATAGTAAAATCAGTAATGTCAAGGTTTTGCGTATCCTCATGATACCTGCTTGGTGGAATATAAACTGATAAGATTTTTTTATAGAATCCTGCTTGCCTGGTTAATATAGGACACCATTTCAATGGCACAATGCCTCCCCACTACCTCAACAAAACAAATTAAGAGCTATAACAAAACTGAAGTGTTTTTGTTTCTTCAGTCTGAGTGGGTTGAAGTCGATTACTTTTTTCACATTTTGGCAGACCTATGTGTTCACCATAGGGTGACGCTCCAGGTAGAGTGCCTGGAAAGGAAAGCACCGTGGAGTCATTACTGATCCCCCGTGGTAGGTCAGAACATGATCAGATTCTTAAAACAAGGGTTGAGTTTGTCTTCTCCAAAACTTCCTACTATCAAGTAGAATATGCTGTTTACATTAATTCATTCAGTATATTTTTTAGGGTGCCTACTTAGTACCAGGTACTATGTTCAGAAAATGTTAGTAAAATTACTGCGTCCCAAACCTTCTATTTTAAAATGGAGCTACGATACAACAAAGGGCAGGGAATAATGCCTTTAAAATGAAGAGTAGAGGATATGAAGAATAGAGATTAAACTAGATTAGATTGGGGAAGATGGCAAAAGACAAGGGAAGGAGAATGCTATTAGAAGAGAAAGGAGAAAGAAATGTTAGTGGAATATGGAGGAATCTACTATAGTGCTCTGAGAGTATGCCCTCTGTGAGGTTAGATTTTTTTGTGTTCTTTTTTTAATCTGTTTTGACCCCTGCTATATTTTAATTCCTAAAACAATGCCTGACATGTGGTTAAACACTCAACAAGGTTTTTTTTAATTGAAAATGTAATGGATGGATGGAAGAATTAAAGCTGTTTTAGTCAAAACTGTTCAAAACATCCTGGTTCTCTGCCTTTGGGACCATGTTGGGATTGCATTTCCCCACTCTCTTGAAGTAGGTGTGACCAAAGGTCAGTAAAATGTAAGTAGATGTGAAGTGTATCATTTTTGGAGAGAAGCTTTAGGTAGCAGTGAGATATTCCCACTTTCTCTTTTCCACTGACATTGAATGGCAGTGGTAGAAAAGGTAGCTACCTCTGACTGCTTGGATAATAGCTGTGTGAGACTTGTTACATTGTTTTAAATCACTGAGATTTTGGGAGTTATTTGTTGCCAACCTATCCTGATTGCTACTAATATTTATGTTAATTTTCATCTTGCTGGAATCCTCAGATATCCAAAGGTACTTCAGGAAGGAAGTGGCCTGTATGTCTCCTGCTTGTTTATTTCCTCCAGTATTTCATTAATGTTAGGAATGGAATCAGAAATGAGGGCTTGGGCAGGAGGAAGATAGAGGGGATGAAAGGTTATAATTATTTTAAAATTTCTAGCCATAAATTTGTAGAAGTGATTGTGTTTAATGTTCAATATATAGCAATTTCAATCACATTTCCCCTGTTCTGGGTGTACCACTGTAGTAAGTGCTTACGAACAAAAAAATCAGTGAAGTAAACGACTTGTACTGTGCTTTCATAGATCATAGACTTTTAGAATTGGAAGGATCTTTAGAGATTCTTTGACTAGTTTATCTGGTTTGTGAAATTCTGATATTCCAATATGGATATGCTAGAGTAAATAACAAGTAGATATGAGCGTCAAAATAAATATAATGGCATTTATTTTATAATGGCTTTTTAACGCCAAAGGCACATGAAAGTCCTAGGTGTTAAAATGTATTTGGGCAAAGGTTCAGACAATTTAGGAATAGAAGTTAGGAGTGGAAGAGGAGTTTTTTTAAAATTGGGTACTTTGAAGGTATGTAATCATCTGCCTTTGACTTTGAAAGTTTGTCTCTGTAGTTAACAGTAGTTACTGGTAACAGGCAAAGCCTGTTAGGATTTGGTGTTTTAGTTTTAAGGTCTTCCCTCCCACCCCAGTTCTTAAAATCATTCACTGACACTTAATTTGTATTCTGGGGCTCCTTGAGATCCAAATCTTGAGAGGGCTCCTTGATAACTCTTGAGGCTACCCTACAATTAGGGGCAAGGGCTTTGTCAAGAATGCATATAAGCAAGCAGTTAAGCTGTAGCCTTTGGCCTTCTCTGCCCTAGAAATTTGGCAGCATTGAGAGCTTGAGACAGGATTTTAGGGAAGGGTAAATTTGCTATAACAACACCTCTCTGCCAGGTTTAGGAGACAGTCTTAGGTGAATATCAGTAGAGCTCAACCTTTCCTATTCTCCAAATGCAACTGGGTTTTGGCTGAAATGTGAGGCTGGCTGGATTCCAGTCAACTCAAATTACTCGCTTGGCCCTGGGGAAGAGTCAAATAGGCAAGAGCTGTTGAGGAGGGTGGAGGGCGAGAGCTGTCAGTGAGTGTGATCAAGCCAGATGACCCATGTCAACATTTAACCTGAGAAGCTACAGAGTGGAAGATGGAGGAGAAAACCAGAAAGTAACCTTTATGAGTATGTTTAAGGTGCTCATCTCAAACTTGCTTTGTACATTCAGACTCCCTTTCTGACACAGGCCAAGTTGTTACTGGATAAAGGGAAAGAAAATCAGTTTCTATAGAATGGGGGTGGGATGAGCAGAGTGAAACTGTTTTACTCTCTTTTATTTCTTTTGCATTTTATAACTTTACTTCATACACTTAGGCTTGATTCAGAGTGCCTGTATTTCTCTCTTGGTGTGGGGATTGGCTAAACGGCAGAAAACAGGAGGTAATTTAGGGAAGAAAACTGTTTGAGGAGATAGTGTGGCTAATGCAGTTTCAGGGGACTGTCTTATAAACATAGGAGGCTGGTACCCAGCCTGGGCTACATAGGGAGTTTTTACACTGAAAGATGACCACAGTAAAGTATAAAGCCAACTTCATTCTTATAAATCATTCTCTCTACTTTATTTTATTCATCAAATTATTGTTAAAAACAAAAGAACATTGGCCCAGCTAATTAAAACTTAATGATCCCTCTCTAAGCAACATAGTATCAGCACTGAGGTTGATAGGAATGGGTAATATTTGGAAGTAGAGAAATTGAAAGGATGCTGGGAAGGGTCATTTAAAATTACTGTGCTGTGTTTGTTTTCCTTTTCCTCCTTTGAAGTGTGTGAAAAACGCAAAGGGAATATGGAACCTCAGATCGTTCTTCAGTCTAAGCCTTGAACATTACTTTTATGAAGTTAAACATGAAAGCTGGTGGAGAAGATGGTATAAATAGGACATTTGTAGTGCTCATTGATGTGGATGGAGGATACCCTTACCAGTAATCTGCTGGTCTTGTTGAATCGTAACTATGCTTTTAGTCAGGACAAGGAGGCCCATGGTTGATGTGAAAGATGGAGGTGATTGGAGAGATCAGAATTGGAATGTAACTGCCAAGGGTCAAGGTGGTAAGGAGGAAGCTGTTTTCATGGTCACTAAGAGTGAGCATGGGAGTTCTCTGCCTTTTTATGGCTCCTAGTCACTTAACTTACCTAATTAGGTCAGATCCCCAGTGTGTAGGCTCTGATAGCATCCTGTACCATTTCTTGGTACTATTTGTGTCCTTTGCTATCCCCCTTTTCCTATGTTACTTTGTTATTGTTTTGTTTCCAATAAAATGTAAACTCCATGAGGGGAGGGCTGAAGTCTATTTTTATTTACCATTTTATCCCCAGTGTCTAGTATATTGACAGGTACGTAATATAAATTTAACAAATAACTTGCTGAATGGATTGTGACTGAATTTGAGACATTACTGGATCCACTTTATTATGCAGAGATACAACATTACCTCCAACTTACTGATTAAGATGGGCTTACTTTCCCAAGCATCTGGATGAAAAGATGCTCCAGTAGATTTTGGTCTAATGCAGGCATATCCAACCTGTGACCCGGAACGGCTTGGAATGCAGCCCAACACAAAGTCTTAACACATGAGATTTTTTTGCAACCTTTTTTTTAGCTCCTCAGCTATCGTTAATGTTAGTATATTTTATGTGTGGCCCAAGACAATTCTTCTTCCAGTATGCCCCGGGGAAGCCAAAAGGTTGGACACCACTGTACTAATGGATACTGAAGGATTCTGAAGAATACTACTCACAGAACAATGAGGCAGATCACTGGGCAGACTCTGCTATTGTAAATAATGGGTTCTTTTTTTCTTTTCCCAAATTTTTTATTGGTACAATCCTTATCGTCTAATGGAATTACTGTTGTTGATGAATATTACCTTCTCTTTTTGTAATGATCTCGTATTTTGAAAAGTCTGTTCAGGGCTTTTAATATAGTCATCATCTGAATCCATAATGAGGACTCTGCAGTTCTTAGCCTAGGCACAAGCACCTACCTTCCTTAAGATGAGTTTTACCCACTCTGTGCCCATGTGCTGATCAGCCACTGAGATTTCTGAAAAGACATTTTCATCCTTTTACTTGTTTTTCGTCTGTGATGCTTCTTGGTCTCACTAAAATTTGAAGGGGGAAGATGTGGATGGGGGATCTTGAGTAGAGATCTCTCATTCTCATAGCTCTCTAATAATCTGACTGCAGTTTCTACTGTACTGCTATTCTGTCAGGTAACAGTGGTGGTGTTTTTGAAAAAGCATAATATTTATGCTTGACTGCTATTGCTCTGTTAGTGAACTAGAAGCTTAAGAGAGTACTTAAAGATTTTAATGTTCTTATGTCAAGTCTATAGACCTGATTTAAAAATACACATTTATCAAAAACTTAAAACTTGACTGAGCTTTAAGGAATTTTCTACATTAGGGCAAGGAAGTAAATGTGAACAACCATTCTGTTTCAGGTGGAGACTAGAAATGTAAAATTTCAGAAATACTGGAGCCTTTGAAAAATACTATTTTTCTAGGGTATTTGGTAGGGAACAGGAAGCAATATAAACAGAAAAAAATGACAGGGTGCACAGTATTAATTAAAGCCCTTTAAAACATGAAATATTTTATATTAATATTTTTAATATTTTATATTAATATATAAATAAAAGAATTAATTTTTTGGTAATTCAAAAGTTTATTTGCACACTTTAACTTTTAAATGTTTTGGTACAAATAGATTGATAAGCTACAGAATTTTTAGGAGTCTGCTTGTTTTTTCCCCCCCGATTTCTAAGAAGCACCCAAAAACTTGCAGTCAGAAGAAACCACCTCTGTTGTAGTAAAACAATGAAAGCTATTATGCTATAATTGGCCTTTACAATATTAAGCAGATGCAAGAAGTGCTTATATTTGTTAAAAGAATTCAGGGATAGTATGTATTTTTGTTACATAAAGCTGTTGCCATAAAGACCATTTATTAGTATCAGTTTCTTTTTTTTATTTTTTATTATTATTATTTTTTTATGTGGGTAGTTCCCTGGCTGGGAATTGAACCCAGGCCGCAGCATTGACAGCACCAAAGCCTAGCCACTACACCACCAGGAAACTCCCTAGTATCAATTTCTTTCACACATTATTTTTCATGTTTGTTGATTTCTCAGAATTGAAGATTTGCTCAGATTGGGGCAAGTGCTGTTACCTTATGTTTTTTAGACTCTTGTATTTCTATATATAAAGTATGTAGGACTATGAAGCAGGCAGGAAATAAAGGCAGATTCCGTATTGTATAAAAAGCTTTATTGTGGTGAAACAGCTGGTGTGTTTGAAAATCTTAGTGGTTCTCTTAAGCCATACCTGAAGGTGATTTAAAGTTGTCACATCTTCATTTTCAGAATGGGTTGGTTTATTTTATACATTGATACAATTTCTCATTGTCTTTAAATGATTAGCCCTTTGAATAAAGGAATATTGCACCTGACTCACTTTCAATCCTTTGAGACCCATTCAGAAAATAACACTGTTTATATCAGTACACCTATATCAGCTTTCAGATCAAAAGTCAGCAATAAGAGCCTTTCCATTTAAGAATTAGGCTGTACTTCTGAATACATTTAAATGAACCACTACATTGTCCTTTTAGCTGTTTCTCAGACTTGAGATGCACACTCTCACTACTAGCTCATCTGTCTGAAGCAGTTACTCCTGTAGAGCATCCCTATGGCCCACCCACTCCCTTACTTCTTCCTTTGCTCCAATACTACCTTATCAGACAGGCATTCCCTAACCACCTGTCCCATTTGTCTGTTTTATTTTTTTTTCACACTACTTAATGCCATCTGACATTTGTGTATTTTGCTTATTTGTTGGCCGTCTTCCCCGACTATTATATGAGCTCTTCATATAAATACCACCCAACTGTATACAAGTCTAATAATTTGTCATACTTCAATTTTTAAAAAAGAAATAACACATTAAAGATATAGTTGAAGCATACTGTGTAACCCACCCTGGTCCTGATTCTTCTGTCATTCCTTAAGGAGATTATGATCATGAATTTGTTATTAGTCTCATTTTTTTTTTATACTTTTGCTATATAACATGGCATTATTTGCATATTTATAAACCTGATATAACTGGTTTCAACATGCACATTTCTATCTGCAATTAGCTTTTTAAATGTAGTGTATATTTAGTGAGTTTAGCCATCTTAATTCTTTTTTATTGGGTGGGGGGCTCGGTAACTCCCTGGCTGGGAATCCAACCCAGGCCATGGTGTTGAGAGCCCTAAAGCCTAGCCACTACACCACCAGGGATCCCCCTTCGTTCATTTTTACTACTGTATAGTAGTCCACTAAATGAATATAACTCACCTGTTCTCTTACTGTTGAAAATTTGGCTATTTTTAATATTTACCAAAAAAGTGAGCATTTATATGTTAATTTACAAACATTTTTATAAAGTATGTTCTTTGAAGAAAAATTGCCTACTCATAGGTATACTCTTTATTCTTTTAAGTTACTAATGTTTTACCCCTCAAAAAATTTTAAAGAATTCTGTAAAAATATAATAAACTTTTCTCCTTTTCTCATTGGCATTGAAGAGATGATGTACAACCTAATGAGCCTAAATATTATAAAGAATCTAGTATGGTGGGATCTGGAGTCTGAGCCAACACGTATGAATTGCTTACAACATGGATAGCTATTTTTTGATTGATGGTAATCTTTCCATTTAGTGACTATAAATAAATAAGCTTAATATACCAGTAGTAGTTTATAGCTGAATGCCCAGTTCATTTCATTTTACAAACTTGAAGAAAAGTGCATTTCCTGCAGTGGTAACTCTTTTTTTTTTTCTCATCCTGCAGGTTGTATCAGAGTAAGATGGACGGTAGCTTTGATTGTGATTGTGGTGAGCTGGAGCCACCTGATCACTAACAAAAGACATCTTCTGTTAACTAACAGCTGCCAGGGCTTCCTGTTGAAATATACAGCAACAAAGGAAGAAAAGAAGCAAAACGGAAATAGTGCTTACCAGCACCTTAGAACAATGCTGCTCAGGACCAGTCCAACACTGAATGTATCTGCACTGTGAGGAGAATGTTCATAGAAGCCTGTTGTGTGCATATTTATTCACATTTTTGTTAAATGTTAAATCGTTTAGCACAGTAAATCTGAGTGCATAGTATGTCATTTCATTCCGTTTGAGTTTCTTGAGTGTTTTCTTTAAATGTCTGCAGAGTTGCTGCCCCTTTCTTGAACTATGAGTACTGCAATCTTTTTAATTCTCAATATGAGGAGAGCTTTTTGAGCTTTAAATAAATCTAAGGGGAACTCAACAGGCCTGGTTGGCATATGCAATGAACATCAAGAAACCATCTTGCTGTGGAAGCAAAGTTATTTTTCTTCTCCCCTTTTGAAAGATCTTTCCTTTTGATGCCAGTTTTCTTCCGTGTTTACACAAGTTCAACAATTCGAAAGGAAAAGGCAATAGTAAAGGTTTCAAAATGGCAGAGAAATTTGAAAGTCTCATGAACATTCATGGTTTTGATCTCGGCTCTAGGTATATGGACTTAAAACCATTGGGTTGTGGAGGCAATGGCTTGGTTTTTTCTGCTGTAGACAATGACTGTGACAAAAGAGTAGCCATCAAGAAAATTGTCCTTACTGACCCCCAGAGTGTTAAACATGCTCTACGTGAAATCAAAATTATTAGAAGACTTGACCATGATAACATTGTGAAAGTGTTTGAAATTCTTGGTCCAAGTGGAAGTCAGTTAACAGACGATGTGGGCTCTCTTACCGAACTGAACAGTGTTTACATTGTTCAGGAGTACATGGAGACAGACTTGGCTAATGTGCTGGAGCAGGGCCCTTTACTGGAAGAGCATGCCCGGCTTTTCATGTATCAGCTGCTACGTGGGCTCAAATACATTCACTCTGCAAATGTACTGCACAGAGATCTCAAACCAGCTAATCTTTTCATTAATACTGAAGACTTGGTGCTGAAGATAGGTGACTTTGGTCTTGCGCGGATCATGGATCCCCATTATTCCCATAAGGTATGTGGAAAGCCAGATGAGACAGACCTTTACTGTTGTACATCATCAGGAATAAGTTCTTGTATTTCCTTTATATATTGTGGCAGAATTTTTAGTTAATTATATTAAATTTACATAGTACCTTTTTTTTCTGATACAGACCTACTTTTGTTCACAGTCTCCCTGTGTTTGAAATGAAGGTCATGTGGGATCCTATTTAAACACAAATTCCTAAAAGTTTATAGTTATTATAACTGAAATTCTCTCTTATTTATTTATTGTTATTTTGGGTTTTTTTGGGGGAGGGGAGGGGATAGTTCCCTGGCTGGGAATTGAACCCAGGTCGTGGACTTGAGAGCTCCAAAGCCTAGCCACTACACCACCAGGGAACCCCCCCCGCCCCCCCCCCCCATCAAATTCTCCCTTATTTAAAAGTGGGATAGTCTTATGTGCTTAGGGCAGAAGTTTCCTCCTGTCTAAGGGTAAGAGGGGATACTATTTCAACTTTAGGTTTTCTTTTGTCCTTTCTCGACTATACTATTCTGTTAAGCTTTATTTAGGCAAACTTAACGTAGTTTGAAATTTAAATTTGCATGAAGATAAAGTAGACAATACAAATATCCAAAAGAGTTCTTAATAGTTTTGCCTTAGATAACAACTTGCCTTCATACAAGGTGATAATATTTTTTGAACCAAATCTTGGTCTTGTAGTTTTCAAATGAAATGATGTGCAGGACCCAGATGTTTAAAATATAAAAATGGAGCTACTTTGGGAGCCCTTCTTGGTTGATTTCCCATAGCACTTGTCTAAAATAAATCTTTCCATTTCCAGTATCATCTCACATTAAGTATTACCTTAATTAAAGAAGAAAACTTTAACATAAATTGAGTATGGAAATGGATGACCACATCCTCTTTATGGGTAACAGTACTGAGGATAAAATACTGAACTATGAGTTACACTATCTAGAACTGAGTTTCATTTCTACATCTAACTAAGCTATATGACCTTAAAACAGATTCTGTAATCTGTCATTACTCCTGTGAGATGGAATTAATATTTGAATTTCACAGGATTGTTTTGAGGATAAAACAAAGCAATAAATGTATAACTTTTTGTTAAACGCTTTATAAATGTAAAGTAGTAAAATTGATTAGGAACAGAATATGTAGTAGTCAGGTCCCCTGAGTTGTTAGTATAAGAGGTTGACTTTGGTTTATAAGCAACACCTCTGATAATCTTTCCTACCTTTCTCATTGGTTTGAAGCATAATTGCACCTTAATTAACTTAAGACTTAAGTGAATAATTTCTTAAAACAGTATTGTTTTATTTTTTATATTTTTACTTCTTTTTTATTGTTAGATGTATCAGGGTGACATCTGTTAGCAAGAATTACATAGGTTCCATGCATACAATTCTGCAGTGCATTGTCAACTTGTTGTATAATAAGTTCACCACCTAGTAAAACAAGATTGTTTTGGAGTTCCCTGATGGTGTAGTGGCTTAAGGCTTCGGTGCTGGCGCTGTTAGCGCTGCGGCCTGGGTTCGATTCCCAGTCAGGGAACTACCCACATACCAAAAAGCAAAAAAAAAAAAAAAAACAAAAAACAAACAAACAAAAAAACACTAGATCTGGAGAAATAAAAATTAAAAAAATAATAAAATAAATAAAACAAGATTGTTTTAAGATTTCACAATTACGTGGTTTTTTTTTTCTTTTTGTAGACCAAGGAATCTTTAAAAATCAAGTTTTATATACTGTTCTTCAGCTAACATAAAAAAACTAAAGCATGTTTCTGTTTCTTTTTCAGGGTCATCTTTCTGAAGGATTGGTTACTAAATGGTACAGATCTCCACGTCTTTTACTTTCTCCTAATAATTATACAAAAGCCATTGACATGTGGGCTGCAGGCTGCATCTTTGCTGAAATGCTGACTGGTAAAACCCTCTTCGCAGGTTAGAAATTTTTTTTTTTTTTTTTTTTTTTGCTTTTTGGTATGTGGGTAGCTCCCTGGCTGGGAATCGAACCCAGGCCGCAGCGCTGACAGCGCCAGTGCCAAAGCCTTAAGCCACTACACCATCAGGGAACTCCCAGGTTAGAAATTTTAAATACACGTGGAAAAAAAAATCCCAAAGAGAAATAATTTTGCATGTATCTGTGAAGGAAGATTTATATGAGATTTTAAATAATTTATTATAGTCTGGAATATTTAAATATAAAGGTAAAATGGTGTTTTTAATATTTAAAAATTTGAGAAAACTTATTCACTGAATTGTTCACTTAGTATATTTAGTCAGAATTCTAGTGTTCTTCTGAATATATTTTGTTTCTTAAATATAATTTCATATTTTGGAGATTCATAATAATTGTTGGTAGTTTGTGTTAACTAATACTGAGTTGCTTAGTTCTGTCAATGATTGTTAGTTCCTGGTGAAAGTTTTTAGTTGTCATTGAAGTATCCAATAATTCTTTCTTTGCCTGCTCCCAAATCATACATTTTGCTTGAACTGCTATATCCTGTTGCCTGACTGCTGTGAACTTTCAGAAACAACCAAACAAGTAATTTTTTGTTGAGTTTGGTGTTATGAGGGATTCTAAAGAAGCCTGTGAGAGAGAATTTAATCAAGATGGAAAGAGATGAATAATCCATGAAAAACACCAAATATCATAAAGCAAAGTATGAATTTGTGCAAAATTACTTAGTATAGACTATAAGAGCTGGTAACTTAGAGACACTTATATCAGTGATGGCTGAACAGAAGGCATAAAGGCATCAAAGGATTTTTCACTGCATAGGAATAGTGAAGAGTTCTGATAGGTAAAAAGAGAGAGAAAATGTGGTATCTATTTAAGGATATCTGTAAAAATCAGCACATGAGCTTGGTGTGTTCATAAATCAGTGAGAAGAATTGGATGAAAGCAAGGTGTCAACTAATAAGGTATTTATGACTAGTTAAGGTGGGGCCAAAATACTTAGAAAGTAGGCAGAGAAATTTCCCTTTGAAAAACTAGGAAATACAGTACTGAAATATTTGTAGTTAGAGAAGAGTTGTAATGATGATTTAGGTCTTTTCTCTCTTTTGACACTATTTTCTCTCTAACCAATCTCAGAGTGGTTAGAAAATAGTGCCCAGTTTGTTCTAAGACAGAAGGAAGGGAATGGAACAGGGTCTTCTTACAAAAGAGGGATTAATAAAAGAAAGATTAGGGTACACGGGAGAGCATTGTTGGTGAAAGGATGGTATGCATAAATGCCCTTAAATTTTTTTAAATACCAGTACTTGTTGCAGCACTCAGCTTACATAACATTAACCAATCCTTTGTAATTTTTTCCCTAAATTTATCTGGAATTTCTTTCAGGATGTGTAATAGTGATTGAATTACAATTTAGAAAACTAAGAAAATACCAGTGATTCCTGGAAACTAGATCACTAAAGATAGTGATTCCTAGATTCAACTTTTTCTCAGCAACAGTAGTATAATTGGAGTTTATATACCTGATATTCAAGTTCCTTTCAGCATATATTACATAAAAATAATTATTGTATTATTTGTTGCTGTGTGACATACTACCTCAAAGCTTAATGGCTTATACAACAAACTATTATCTCACAGTTTCTATGAGTTAGGAATTTGAGAGTGGCATAGCTAGGTGGTGCTAGATCATATTTACTTAGTCAAGATATTGGTTGAGGCTACAGTAATCTGAAGGCTTGCCTGGGGTAGGAGGATCTGCTTCTAAATAGCTTACTCACATGACTATTAGCAAGAGGCCTCAATTCCTTACTGTGTGGGCTTCTCCATAGCACTGCTTGACGGTCTTCACGATATGACAGCTGGTTTCCCCCATAAAATAAATGTTCCAAAAGAGAGAGCAAGGAGAAAGTTAACATTTTTTTAAAAAAAGGTCTATCAAGATACACTTCACATACCATATTAAAATGTATAGGGCAGTTTTTTTTTAGTATATCACAGGATTGTATAACCATCTAATTTTAGAACATTTTTATCCCTCCTAAAAGATACCCCTATAACCATTAGCAGTGTTACGTGTTAACTCTATTTAACTTTTTGAAGAAATGCCAGACCATTTTCCAAAGCTTTACCACTCTCCTTTCACACCAGAAATGTATGGGAGTTCCAATTTCTCCATATTCTCACCAACACTTATTTAAAGTGTAGTCTGTCTTATTGTCTGTCTTTTTGAATATGAAGTAGTATTTCATTGTGGTTTTGATTTGCATTTTCTTAATAACTAATGATGTTGAGCATGTATTTATTGGCCATACCTTCTTTGAAGAGATATCTCCAGATCCATTCCCTGTTTTTAAATTTGGTTTCTTTTCATAAACCAAATTAAGAGTTCTTTACATATAGTGGATACAAATCACTTATCACATACGTAATTTGTACTTATTTTCTCCCATTCTTTGGGTTATCTTTTTCACTTTCTTGATAATGTCTTTTGAAACAAGATTTTAATTTTGGTGAAGTGTAATTTATTTTTTCTTTTGTCACTTTTTATTTTGGTGTCATATTTATGAAACTATTGCCTAACTCCTAAGGGTTTTATAGTTTTATCTTTTAAATTTAGGTCTGTGATCCATTTTGAGTTAATTTTTATGTGTGGTGTGAGGTAGGGGTCCAACTTTATTCTTTTGCATGTGCATATTCAGTTATTCCAGCATCATTTGTGAAAAAGAGTATTCTTTCTCCATTGAATTGCCTTGACTCCCTCGTCAAAAATCAATTGACTAGAAATGCAAAATACCTTTTTGTGACATAGACTCAAAAGGGACACTCTGTTACTTCAGCTTTATTTTATGAGTTAGAAGTGAGTCACTAAGTACACCTCACACTTAGGGGATGGAGAATTGGATTCCACCCTTTGGATTGAAGAGTATCAAAGCATTTGTGGACACATTTTAAAGCTACCACAATAATGAATATTTTATCAGGAAAACAAAAATTTAATGTTTAGTATATGTGCTATCAAAGAAAACACCAACAATTTAATTTGTTTAATTAAAATTGTTAGATCATGCTCCAGATTGTATGAAATGGGGTCAAACTTTACTGATTTATTGATAATACGAAAGTAATATTTATATTTTGAAATGTTCATTTGGCATGTTTACACATTGTTTCCATGTAGCAATAAAAAGAATTGGATTAAAAAACACTTTTAAATGACATAGTTTTGATCTTAAACCCATGTAAACTTTAAACATTTAATTCATAGAATTGTTTGTGAAATTATTTGCAAGATCTAGTTGTAGTTTTCTTCTAGTGCTTTATTGGTAGGTTTGTGAACCATTCAATAAAAACACACAAGGGAGATCTAAGTGTTTATTAGGTATAGGCCTCAAATGAACAAAGCAATAAATGGCAAGGACTGAGTATTCATTGGAAATCTGTGTGTTTTTAACCTGTAAGAAGTGTCCTAGCCATATTTTTCATACTATTTAATATATCCTTTGGATCATTAATAGCTTTTCAAATTTAACCTGTCTAAAACTGAACTCTGATATTTCTCCCTCATACTTTGTCCTTCTGCTGTCTTCCTCACCATAGTAAGACAGTTCCACTTTATAGTTGCTCAGGCCAAAATCTTGTTGTTTTCCTTCACTTTTGTCAATATAAATCCTACAGCCTTTTTCTTAAAAACGTATCCAGAATCTAAATGCTTATTATTACCTCTGTCACTGTCTCCTTCCAATTCAGTCAACCATTATGTCTCTCCTAATCGAATGCAGGACCTTTAACTGGCTTTCCTCTCCAGTATTTGCTATTTGTAGCCTAGTTACTACATAGCAGCCATAGTGGTTCTCTGAAAACATAAATCAGATCATGTCATTTTTGTGCTCAAAACTCTAATGGCTTCTCATCAAGATAAAGCAAACTCTGTTGTGGTACCACTCTGACCTCATCTCCTGTTACTTTCCCGCAGCCACTCTATTTAAGCTACACTTGCCTAATTGTTGTTTCTTGGACACGCCTTTGGGCCTTTTCTCATATTCCTGGAACTCCCTTCATGTGAATGTGTGGTGTGTTCCCTAATTTCCTTAACTTTTAGCTTCTCAGTGAGGCCTTTCTTGGTCATCTTATATATATTAACAATCCTGCCCCAACAGTGTTCTCTATCCCCTTTAGCTTACTCTATTTTTCTTCATAGCATTTGTCACCATTTGACATGAATGTTTACAGTTATTATCAGTCTTCCTCCACTAGATTGTAAGTTCTATAGAAGTAGGGACTTTGTCTGTTTTGTTTCACAGCTGTATTCTAAAGTGCCTTGCTTATATACGGTAGACACTCAAGAAAAATTTGAATGTTGAATGAATTTCTGGAAATTAGTGGAAAAGCAAACTGAATTTTTTTGGGGGGTTGCATATTTAGCCTAAAGTTTCCTCTTTTATTTAATAATGGTCCTGCAATGCCAACTGAGCCTAACATATAACTATAAAACTTTTGTGTCACAAATCTAGTATAACCCTTCATTTTATTGATTAGGAAATCAAGTCATCACCATATTAAGTATTCCCAAAGTTATGGCCAGTTAGTTAGTGGTATAACTAAGATGAAAATCTAGGTCTCTTGAGTCCCAATTCATTTATTTTATTTTTTTTTAACTACTTTCTGATATCTTACTATGAGGCCAAATTTCAAGAATCAGTTTCTTAGGGAAACAAAGAGCCAAAACTAAATATATCAGTGAGTATAAATTTAAATAGATAGGCTTTTTGAAAAGACTAATAATATTCAAAACAATGAAGCCTGCTGATGAATGTTTCAGTTAAAACCATTTTCTCCCCAGTGGTCATACAGCATTTAAGGTAGCTTCTTACAGCTTTAGAATGCTTATTGCCAAGTAAATAAACATGTTTGTTTATGTTGTATTTGGTTTTTTTAATCTCATCCAGGTGCACATGAACTTGAACAGATGCAGCTGATTTTAGAATCTATTCCTGTTGTACATGAGGAAGATCGTCAGGAGCTTCTCAGCGTAATTCCAGTTTACATTAGAAATGACATGACTGAGCCACACAAACCTTTAACTCAGCTGCTTCCGGGAATTAGTCGAGAAGGTATTGTGACTCAAGAATAACCATCATGTAATTGTGTCTGTGTGTGTATATACTTTAGCTTTTTATCCTTAGATGTGCAACTTTCTCCCAAATAAACTTTAGACAGTTAAAGTATACAAAAGTATACCTAAAACTTCAACTCTCACTTTCCCTTTTTTGTCCTGGCACTTCAGCTGGGGTCTGTTTCTTTGCTCCTCTGAGTAATTTTCCAGTTGCCCAAAAGTACACCCCTCTCTCCTGGTTCGAACTCCATCTACTTACTATACCTCTGTAAGCTGAAAACTATTTACCATAGATGAGTGTATTGAATTACTGACTCTCACTAAGCTGGAATGAAGTTCTGTGAGGGTTATATGATAAATAAGTGTGGGTATGAGTATGAATGGGATTTAGATACAAAAAAGTGAATTTAGTCAGTCAGTGAAGGGGGAAGCAAAGGTTTTAGGGCAAGGAGGAGATGGAGGAAGGAGCAAAACTCCATGTGAGCAGACACATTACATAAGAGTTTGTGAATTGGTGTTAGGAGTTTTAAGTGCTAATGGGAGAGTTTGCAAACTTGAAAGTAGTAGGAACTTGGAGAGAATCAAAACTTTGTTGACCACTAAAGCAGTTAATTTTATGTCTCAATCTAGAGTGTCATGTCTTTAAATTTGTTAATATAAAAAAGATAAAAAAATCTTTAACTCTTGTAGTACTTCTTTGTAAGTAAGTAAGATTTTTTAAGGAAGAGCATTAGAGATGAAAATCTTTTTAGAAGTTGATTGTGCCTTATATCTTTAGGAATTACCATGTTGTGTTAAGATACATCAATGTCAGAATTTTATAGTTCTCACAAATCAAAAAGTTAGAGATTCATAGTTTCCTAAACATCTAAACTTTCTCTCAGTTATATACATCCATTATTCATATCACCAGATTTGATAATTAAATGTGGTTCAGGTGAGTGTGTGTCAAAGTGTTTTAAAGTAGCAAATGCTTTGAGAAATAGTTAGGCACTGGATGGCAAAAGTCATGATGATGGTATCTCCACCCCCCACCCCCCCACCCCCAAATATGCTTGGAACTCATATAGTAAATGCCTATAAAAAGGAAGCAGCTGTATTTAATTTCAGCAGGTTTTGTGGGCTTCCTCTTCACTAGTTCTACATTCCTAACCAGTCTTCGAGTCTATCTTCACAGTCAGATTCCATTGCTGGCTATCTTCTCCCTGCTATGTAGTCATTCACTGTCTTGACATCCCTGTTCATAACTGAAAGCAGCCACATAGCACCTGACTGTGCCTTAGAATTGTCTGTGGAAGCTCTTTTAAAATGCAGACTTATTAAATTAGAATCCAGAGGTGATGTGGGGAACAGGACTGGTGTCTGTGTTTTTAAAACCCTCTACAGGTATGACTCTGCTACAGGTTGAAAGACATTGCTCGGGGTTAATATGGATCAGCTTTGGAGTGAGTCATTGGCTCTACTACTGTGTCTTATCAGAAAAGACAAGCTAGAAATATAGGACACTGCTGTTCAAGCATTTTTAATCTAGCTAAATTTGAATCTTCTTTAGGTCCCCACCCCTAATGAGGGTGGGGACCGTGGCTTAGTCAGCTATAAACCAACCTGAATATTTGGCTGATGGCAGCAGAGATTTATTCATAATCTGTTGATGAATGTCTTTGATAATGAGTTCATTAAATTAACGATTGGGCAAAGATCTTTGGCATTTCCAAGTGGCAGAACTGTACTCACATACGAGTGCAGTGCAGAGTGTTTAAATTCCTAAGACTGAAGATTTACTACATAGATACGCTCCACACCCATTTCTTCTTAATTAAATTTGGAGTTTTATTTATGGCCACAGCACATTCTGAGGCACTGGGGACTTAGTAAGATTAGTAGACTCTCCGTTAACTGGTTAATGGAGAGTCTGCTTATATTTATCTGGCATCTACCAATTCCCATGGATGCTGGTTAACCGAGAGTCTACTGTACATGTTCTCTTATACTCTGTTCATGACTTTCAGAGGAAAAAAGCAAACAAGATTAAGTACATATGAGTTAACACATTAAGACTACTAGGAACCCTACTCTGGTTAATGTCTTTAGGTGAATACCTGTTTTTTCATTTCCCTCCATACTTACCTTTCATCTTCCCTTTCTCTGTAGTTTACCACATATTTCTATATTTTAGCACACTTCAAAAACATTGTTACAAATAGACTGATTTCCTCTAAGAGCAGTGCTGTCCAATAGAACTGTCTATAATGATGAAATGTGTTTTATGTGCATATAGTCGGGAGCTCAACCTGGCTAGTTTCTCATTTCTTCTTTTCATCTATTGCCTACAGTTCTCAAATATTAGGGATTTTAGAGTATATTCCTCTTGTGTAGTTGGATATATCTCCTCCTTCCCTCTGAGAATGGTGAGTGTGCTTGGTTAACCATCCATAACTCTGTGCCTTAGAGTTTCTCTTGCCTTGAGACACATGGGCCTGGCTAATTAAGATTGACTTTTTTGGTAGGAGAACCAAGAACAGCTTGATGGGTTGTGAAATGACTCTCTAGATTAGGGTAATTGGGAGTTCCCTGGTGGTGTAGCGGCTTAAGGCTCGGGCTTAAGGCTTCGATGCTGCCGCTGTCAGCGCTGCGGCCTGGGTTCGATTCCCAGCCAGGGAACTACCCACATATCAAAAAAAAAAAAAAAAAAAAAAAAGATTAGGGTAATTATAATACAGAGGAGTAAGGAAAAGAGTGGGGACCAACACAGGAAAGAATCTTAGCCCTGGGCCACTGAAGGGCATGAGTAGCAATAAGCCTTAGGTGAGATAATGTGAATGTGGACTTTATTCTAGAGTACCATTCAGTTTTAGAGAGAAGAGCTATTTTATTCCCTTGAGACAGAAGATAAGGATAAGAGGATGTATGATAGACCATAGTGATGAAGTAGAAACTGAGATAAATGTGAAGTGGGTTTATCTGTTGAGAATGATGGAGAAGATTGAGAGCATAAGGAGATGGCATGATAAGCCCAGCTTTTGCAGAGTGTCCCCAGTGAATAATATGGTGAGAAATTCAAATAGATTATGGCTCCATAGTGCCTTAGTTCTGAAAGAAGCAAAATGTGCTAAATCATTATTTAGCACCTTCCTCCCCCCCCCCAATGTTATTAATTTGTTATTAAAGTTTTCTGTACTATCTCAAGTGGCCAGGAACAACAACAACAAAGAGAGACAGAAAGAGAGATGGTATGGAACACTGCTGAGTCAATAGCAAAGGCCAAGTTGAAATTCAACAGTATGAATTTGTAGTGAGCTAGATATATGTGATTTTGCATTCTTTAATCAGTACTCTGTGACTAGGGAGCTAAGTAGATGGTGGAAATGATTCAGAGTTGAAGGTTGCTACAAATCATAAGCTATATGAATGTGTGATGGTATAAGGGCAACCTTTAGGCTTGTTGATAGTATGATTCAGGCTGCGTAAAGAGCTTAGAAAGGCCTAGCAGACTGAGTTAGTGGGAAGAATTGGGTGTATGGTAGTTTCTACCAGAGCTCTAAAATGATCAAGTGCATTGTGCAATATACTGGCATGAGAGTGGTGTGAAAAGAGATGAACTAAGTAGTACAACAGCTAGTCAGTGAGATGAAGGAAGGAAAGGGGAAAGGGCTTTTTATTAAGCACTAGACACTGTATCTTTGTATTTTTAT
Source organism: Lyroderma lyra (assembly GCA_004026885.1). NCBI lineage: Eukaryota > Metazoa > Chordata > Mammalia > Chiroptera > Megadermatidae > Lyroderma > Lyroderma lyra. The sequence goes on along the minus strand of PVJL010002209.1, from coordinate 43,183 downwards.
ACCTTCTGTGTTACATCTATCTGTGTATCCATTTTACACATGAAGAAACTAAGTTGAGCAAGTTTTAATAACCTGTTAATTCAGTTAAATTAGTTGTAGAGCTGAAATTAGGACCTATGTATTAGGTTGAGGCACTCGAAATTGCTGTTATTTGACCATTTTGACTGACAAAAATGGAAGTTTCATATGGTTCAAATTAATGGATTCCTTTTCTTTTATAACTGGCCATAAAATGAGATTGGGGTACATTTCAAATTTTTACTATGTTTATTGTATAAATACCTTTTCTTTTTAATTTATGTATCAGATAAGGTAGTTTTATTTCTCTGAGAAAACTGAAATTAACTTGCCTTTTCATTATTTAGTCCCTTCTTTTTTCTCTTCATGGGTTGGTAGACCTCCAGTATAGTTAAAGTGACTCATCCCTGTTTTGCAGCACTGGATTTCCTGGAACAGATTTTGACATTTAGCCCCATGGATCGGTTGACAGCAGAAGAAGCGCTTTCCCACCCTTACATGAGCATATATTCCTTTCCAATGGACGAGCCAGTATCGAGTCATCCCTTTCATATCGAGGATGAAGTTGATGATATTTTGCTTATGGATGAGACTCATAGTCACATTTATAACTGGGAAAGGTAACTAGATCCTAAAGTTGAAAAGTATTATTGTATTTTTAATAAACCATAATTCAGTTTATTTTTAAATTACATATAAGATAATGTAGAATTCTTAATTTAATAATGTTCTCTTTTGGTTTCTGCTAAACTTATTAATATATTTGAATAACCTTTTTATAATTTAAATATTTAATAGTAACTGGTTAGAATATACATAATGGGAAAAGTTAAATGCTACTTTGAAATACTCTCAAAGCCATTAAGGCATGTTTAATTAATAAAATTACAAGGTCCTTTAAAGGTGAGGATTGAAAGTTGGAAGACTAAACTATTTTAAACTATTGCTTTTAGAATATCACAAAATTTTTTAAGATGTTGAATGAGAAGTCTCAATGTTATCTAGTAGGTATCTCCATAAGTGTCTCAAATTTTTACATGGAATCATTATGTCTTAGGATATAAATTATTTTTATTCATGGTATATGTTATATTCAAATGTTTTTCTCATGACATAAAATTAATTTTGGGATGCTTAACATAGGTTTAGTATAAAGAACTTTTCTAGTTTGGACTATATAAAACATCAAAATGGACAATATTGTACATTTAGTTAAATAATTTCTTCCCTCAGCCTCCTTTTAGGACTTCGAAGTTTCTGGTGAAGTTTGGATATAATTCTGCTTCAAAGTAGGGTAGTGGCATATGATAATAAATCAGTATTAAAAATTATCAGGTGATTTTGATGTTTAGCCAGATTTGGGAATCACTAATGACAATCTTAAAACTTCAAGATTTTCATACCTATATTCTGTATTTAAAGAAATAAATATAAAAGAAAAATGTTTGTCAGTTAATAAGAAGTAATTAATGTTGACATCAGTTTGTTTATACATTGCATTTTCCTCTTAAAATGTGGATTATTTGTGAATATATTTACACATATCTGCCAACCTCCTCTTTTTCTGCACATGAACATTTCTGCCCCCTATAAATAGTTCTTTCCACACATACCCACATGTCTTCCAATCTCTACATTTTCTATCATACTTAGTTAAATCATCTAATCTTTTTTCTGTTCCCTTCTTCCCATCCCTCAACTATTTTCATGTGTGTGTCTCAGTCTGTCTGTACTTGAGTATGGTGTGTTCACCTTGCTGTGATGTGTCATTAAGAGGATACTACATTCAATAGCACATACATACACATGGAGAATTTTTTTTTCCTGTTTGTAGTGATGAGTTCCAGCAACCGTTACTCTTTTTCTAGTCTGCCTATTACCATTTGAGTGAAAATCTGTAAGAGACCTGATTGAGATTAGAGATTTGCATTTTGGGGCCATAGAGTGTCTTTTCTATGTGAGAAACTGTTGGAATTAAACTGTAGACATGCCAGCCATTCAGATGTTTATCTGTAGTTGTGGTTGAGGTGGATGAAAAATTGAATAAGGAGGAAATAAGTGTGAAATGATAATTAGGCTTAAGAATGGAAGACTCAGTTTTATTATAATTAGATATTTTATTAGTAATTACCAGCTATTGCCTCATATAGTTTTATATAGCAGCAAGTCTTACCTATCAAGATTGTAAGTTCTGGGAAGGCAGAAAAGGCTCACGACTTAAGACTCCTATTATCCCCTCATAGTGCTTTCACTACTAGACTCTCAGTGAATTTAAAAATGAAACCATAGACGTGGACTAACACTAATGTATTGGTTGATTTTTTTTTTAAAGGTACCATGATTGCCAATTTTCAGAACATGATTGGCCCATACATAACAACTTTGATATTGATGAAGTTCAGCTTGACCCAAGAGCTCTGTCTGATGTCACTGATGAAGAAGAAGTACAAGTCGATCCTCGAAAATATTTGGATGGAGATCGTGAAAAGTATTTGGAGGATCCTGCTTTTGATACCAGTTACTCTACTGAGCCTTGTTGGCAGTACACAGATCATCATGAAAACAAATATTGTGATCTGGAGTGTAGCCATACTTGTAACTACAAAATGAGGTCATCATCATATTTAGATAACTTAGTTTGGAGAGAGAGTGAAGTTAACCATTATTATGAACCCAAGCTTATTATAGATCTTTCCAATTGGAAGGAACAAAGCAAAGAAAAGTCAGATAAGAAAGGCAAGTCAAAATGTGAAAGGAATGGATTGGTTAAAGCCCAGATAGCTCTAGAGGAAGCATCACAGCAACTGGCTGAAAAGGAAAGGGAAAAGAACCAGGGATTTGACTTTGATTCCTTTATTGCAGGAACTATTCAACTTAGTTCACAACATGAGCCTACTGATGTTGTTGATAAATTAAATGACTTGAATAGCTCAGTGTCCCAACTAGAATTGAAAACTTTGATATCAAAGTCAGTAAGCCAAGAAAAACAGGAAAAGGGAATGGCAAATTTGGCTCAATTGGAAGCTTTGTATCAATCTTCTTGGGATAGCCAGTTTGTGGGTAGTGGGGAGGACTGTTTTCTCATAAATCAGTTTTGTTGTGAGGTAAGGAAGGATGAACAAATTGAGAAGGAAAACACTTACACCAGTTACTTGGACAAGTTCTTTAGCAGGAAAGAAGATAGTGAAATGCTAGAAACTGAGCCTGTAGAGGATGGGAAACTTGGGGAGAGAGGAAATGAGGAAGGATTTCTGAATAACAATGGGGAGTTCCTCTTTAACAAGCAGCTTGAATCCATAGGCATCCCACAGTTTCACAGTCCAGTGGGGTCACCACTTAAGTCAATACAGGCCACATTAACACCTTCTGCTATGAAATCTTCCCCTCAGATCCCTCATAAAACATACAGCAGCATTCTGAAACATCTGAATTAAAACACTCAGCAGACATTTCTCTTTGTATTCTTCATGAAATGTGTTTGTCTTTTTTATTACTAGTGTTTAAGTCATTTTTTTACTTGAATCAGATGGTGTCATTTAGAAAGGATTTTATTAGTTCTTGGTTTTTAAAATCCAGACTTTTTTTCTACATGTGAGATGGTTTTCATTTTAACTGGCATGTCGTTTGCACACAAAAATAAAGAATAGAGCAAAATAATGCAATGCAGGAGGAGACAAAAGAAATGCACTAAGACAAGTAAACATTCTCTCATAGAACAATGATCTGTTTTACAGGAAACAAAAATCTTGCCTTGAAATTTACACAGTGAGACTGTACATAATTGCATGAAAATATCTATTTTTTTCCTAAAACATTTTTCATTCATGAGTATTTTCAAGTTTTTCATACTGTACACATTTCTTAAAACACATGATACCAGCAGCAACTGAAAATGAATGCCGAATTTGGTACACATGTGTTATCTACCTCAAGGTAACAAAAGTATGTGGCAAAACATATACCACCCATAGTGCTTCACAATATGCACTTCTATTTAGCCAGCTTTTATTGTAGTAAACTATTCTTAATAAGATTCACTCACCATTTATAAATGTTCTGTTATGCATTCTTTATAGTGAAGTGTTACTACATCACATCTTATTTATTTTAGCAAATCAGTATATTTTCTGTATTTAATTATGAAAAGTTAAGTTTAGTTTTTGAAATTTATTTGCGAATACACTTTTTCCATTTGGCACTGGTTTGTTGCCTACTTAGCTGAGTATATAATGTCAGCTTATCCTAAGGCTGTCCACGTACTTAATTTACTTAAGTATTCATTTTAAGTAAAGTGCTCACTGTGTATAGGAATTTGTATTTTGGAGGTGCTTGATCTATCTACAAAGAAAAATTAGGAATTACTTTATTATAAAATGCTCCTAGAAGTCTTAATTGTGTTTATTTTTTAAAAAAGTAATGTTAGACTTGTGTGCATGGAAATAATTAAGGTACATCATTATTGTAGTTTAAAAGTTGTACATGGTAAGACATATTTTGTTTTTACTGTATGTTTTTATTGAATGATCTCTTTCCCCATCCCAAAGCAAGCATGAATAAATTAGGTTAAATGTAGCATGTGGCATCGCAGTCTCTTAGAATTTGTTTCATCTATTTTATTTTATTGAATACTGTCTGTATCTTTGGTTATCCTGTTTAAAGAAAACGGACAAATAAAACATAGCCAGCAAATATGGCTCCTGTTTAACTCTTTAGATAATGAAAATTAATCTACTAGAATGAAAATTACTAGCAGAATTTTTAGTTCCGCTTTTCATCATTTTTGAATTCTGGCTGTAGTTTAAACTATGTTAGGCTAAAAGGCTTAAAAGGAAAAGGGTTTTTTGTCTCCACACAAAAATTTCTTGTTGACTTATAGCTATGCACCACTTAATGGACAACAATATGTTCTGAGAAATGCATCTTTTGGCAGTTTCATTGTGTAAATCATAGAGCACACTTACACAAACCTACATTATGTAGCCTACTGCACGCCTAGGCTGTATGGTATACCAGTGTCTTATATTCGTACAGTGCTGCCAATGTAAGCACATGGTGGCAAGTTCACAGAATTGTCAAGAGTTGGAGTACGATGACAGCTCTGATGGCCATTTAGAAAGAGTTCCACAATTGCTCTGAAAGCTGAACTAGGCGCTGGCATCAGTGCATAGCTTCCCAAGGGGAGTACTTGGAAGGTGACGGTAGTGATACTCAGTAATGAGATATGTAGCACTTTCTCTAGGATGAGTCTGTGAAAGTAATTGTCCGACTTTATATGTTGTTGACTGAAACGTGACGCATGACTGTATTTCAAACCTTAGGAATATGTGTGTGAAAGCTTTGAACTAAAGGAGCCTCGTTTAAATGTATTTGTTTTAAAAAACATCAGCTTTCCTTTACTCAACTTGTCCTTTTTAACTACCAAATATAAGACCATTCCTCCTCTTACCTCACTTTTCTGTTTGTTTTCCATCCTTACTTTGTACAGATCCAAATCTATAAAAATAACTGGACTTCTGCTTGCCCAATAACCTGTTCATTGATTTCATCTGGATTTACAAGCTTTGAAAAATGCAAATATTTTCTAGGTGAATATCACTGTCGCATGTTGTGGATTTAAATGGGGAAGGGTGATGCTATCTATTTTTCACTATTGTGTACAAAGGCTGTCCAGAAAGTATCTAGCCATGTAATATGAAAAATAGAGGTGTTTATGGTTGGATTTTTTCCAGACAGCCGCCTTATGTTAGCTGTGGATTTTCATACATGGCCTTTATTATGTTGAAGTGATTTCCTTCCATTTCCTAGTTTGTTGAATGTTTGTTTTTCCTTTATCATGAAAAGGTGCTGAATTTTGTCAAATGCTTTTTCTGTATCAATTGAGATAATTGTGGTTTTTGTCCTTCATTCTGATAAGTGGTGTATTCCATTGATTGATTTTTATAAGTTAAATCATTCTTATATTCCAGGAATCCCATTTGGTTGTGATGTATACTCCTTTTAATGTGCTGTTGGATTCGGTTTGCTAGTACGTTTTTGAGGATTTTAGTATCATTCATCAGGTATATTGGTCTGTAGTTTTACGGTATCTTTTATTTTATCAGAAAAATGCTGGCCTCATAGAATGAGTTTAGAAGTAAGTATTCCCTCTTCAGTTTTTTAGAAGAGTTTGAGGAGTGTGTTAAATTCTTTAAATGTTTAGTTAAACTTCTGTAGTGACACCATCTGGTCCTGGACTTTTCTCTATTGTGAGGGTATTCATTATTCAGTTTCTTTACTAGTGATAGGTCTGTTCAGATTTTTAATTTCTCTATAGTTCACTCTTGGTATGTTGTATGTTTCTAGAAATGTGTCCATTTTTTCTAGGGTATCTAGTTTGTTGGTATATAAATTATCATTATAGTCTCATCCCTTTTTATTTCTGTATCAATTGTAATAGCTCCTCTGTCACTTCTGATTTATGTTAAGTCCTTTCTCTTTAGCTAAGGGTTTGTTGATTTTATTGATCATTTCTATATTTTATTTACTTTTGCTTTAATTTTTATATCCTTTCTAATAAATTTGAGTTTAGTTTGTAGTTTTTTTCTAGAACTTTGAGGTATAAAGTTAGATTGTTGATTTAAGGTCTTATTTTTTAATAGACTTCATTTTTTAGGCCAGTTTTAGGTTCATAGCAAAATTAAGCAGAAGGTAAAGAAATTTCCAATACACCTGCTGTCCCCACACATGTACAGCCTCCTCTATTACCAACATCTACTAGAGGATACATTTGTTAAAACTGATGAACCTACATTGACACATTGTTATCATTCAGTCCATAGTTAACATTAGGGTTCACTCTTGGTGGTGTACATACTATAGGTTTGGAAAAGTATGTAATGAGTTGTATCTGCCATTGTGTCGTTCAGAGTAGTTTCACTGCCCTAAAAATCCTCTGTGCTCTGCCTACTTAACCTTCCCTCCCCACTACCAACACACACAACCACTGATCTTTTTACTGTCTCCATAGCCTTGCCTTTTCCAGAATGGCATATAGTTGTAATCATATAGTATGTAGCCATTTTAGACTATCTTATTTCACTTAGTACTATGTTCATTGGTCCACTTGATCATGTCTCATAAGTCCCTTGCTTTTCTTCAGCTTTGATAAGTCTTTTTTGTTGTTCCTCTGACTTGGTAATTTCAAATGAACTGTCTTCGAGTTCACTGTTTCTACTAATTGATCAAATATGATGTTGATCCCCTCTAGTAAAATTTTCAATTCAGTTTTTGTGTTCGGCTCCTGAATTTCTCTTGGGTTCTTGTTTTCAAAAATACTGGTAACCTCCATATAACAGGGTTGTTAGCTTCCTTAAACTGCTGTGTTAAAAGAAACAAAGAACTAGTACAAGAAAGGTTATGTTCCAAAAATTTAAAAAACATACTATTATGTTTTTATAATTAAGAGAAATATCTTTATTAAAGCAAGTTTCACCAAAAGTATAACATAGTAATATGTATTAACTGTCTTTGCTTTTAAAAGCTCTTACTATGTTCTGTGGTGTTCGGGGATTTCCCTAATTTTGAATGAGATACTTGTTGCTCTTAAAAGCTCTTATTTTATTCCATGTTTGGGGATTTCTCTAATTCTCAAACCAAATAAACCTTGCTGGCATGAAATTTGCCAACCCTTAATTTGTTAATATAATTTAGTCGAAGTTTCGTTCATAGCTTAATTTTTGTCACTGCTGTTTGTACTAGGATGCCATGTTGTATGAGGGTTCCCCTGTTCTCAAACCATGTTAGAGCGAAGCCGTGTTATAAGGGGTTACCTGTAGTTACTGTATCTTTGTTGTATTCTTATTTTGTTCATGCATTGTTTTTCTAATTTTCTGTAGTATATTTTTTTCTTGTAGCACATTGAGCTACTTTAAGGTGATTATTTTGAGTTCTGTTAGATAATTCATAGATGTCCATTTATTTGTTACCACAAAATTTTGGAGATGTATTTTGTTTCTTTGGACAGGGTTTCCCTGTTTCTTAATATGCCTTGTTATTCTTTTGTTGTGATTTTTTTGTGTTTGAGAAAAGCCGCCTCTTCATCCTGGCTTTACACACTGGCTTTGTACTGGGGAAGATCTTTAACAGTCATCCCAGCTAGAGATTTTGGGGGTGTCTCAAAGCTTTTATGGGGATCTGTCATCTCTCTATTTGTGTATGTGATCCTCCTGGTCCCCCCTCCCCTGCCCCTGATTTGACCATTTCTTTTTCTGGAGGTTGTAGTCTTTTGTACCTTCTGGTATCTGTCTGAGGTACTGCAGGTTCTCTGGGTCTGCAACAGCTCAGCTGACCTTGCTTTTGTTGTCAGTGGCCCCCAGACATCCAGAGTCGTGCTTTGAGTCAAGTCAGACTGAAATCAGTCTCTCGAGCAGCCCCCAGAAGTGCGGACCATTAGATGGTGGTTCTACTCTCTCCTGAGGGAGAAGCTTGTGGGGAGGGGGTGGTGCTTTTCCTCCCAGTAATGAGGCAGAGGCTGACGTGGTGAAAGTGAAACCGCATTTCAGATCCATTTCTGTGCACCTTGAGGTTATCTGGAGTACTGTGACTTCCTAACTGGTTTCTGGCATTCTCAAAGGGTTTTGGACCCCACATTGTTAGTGTTTGTGTGGGGAAGTAAGGTCTGGGGCTGCCTATTCTGCCATCTTGTCCAAAAATAATTTACTTTTTAAATGACGATTCTGACGTAGAAGAATGTACTAGCTGTTGTGCAGCTTTCAGACTCGGGATGATCTGTATGAATAGATTTTACATATCCTTTAACTGATGACTTGGCATCGCAATTTTTAGAGCTATTTCTAAATCTTAGAATCAGGCTTAATTTGGAGCCTGACACTGCCTACCTCACTCCCCTCTCACCCCCCACACTCCCCTCCCACCCCCCACTTTTTTTAATTGGAAGCATATGGGAAAAGTGTATGAAAACTTCAAAAACTGTATATACTACTTGCTTTGTCAGTTCATCTAATGTTACTTGCATCAGATAAACACCTACAGATACAACTGAATCTATTTAAACCTCTCAAGTCACTATTTTGTGACTATGAATTTGTACTTCCTGATTCCCCCCCCCCCTTTTTCCCCCTCCACCCTCCTCTCATCACCCCAATGAATCCGGTACCCATCTGACACCACCCATAGTTACTGCAGCATTATTGACTATATTCCCGTATTATACCCTATATCCCCATAACTAATACTTTGTAACCACCAAACTGAACTTCCCAGCCTCTTCCCCTTATTTCACCTCCTCCCCCAACCTTCCTCCCATCTGGCAACAAACCAAATGTTTTCCATATCTCTAAGTCTGTTCCTGTTCCTCTTGTTTATTTTCTTCCTTGAATTTCACCTAGGAGCAAAGTCAATTTGCATCTGTCTTCCTCTCTACTCATGTGTTTCACACTCTACTCAGAGCAATACCCTTTATGTCTTTTGATTGGATCTTTTAATCAACTTAAATTGAAGGTAATTTTTGAAATGTAGCTATTGCCATTTTATTACTGATAATTTTGCTTTTTTTCTCCCCATCTTAAAGTAGTCCCTCTAATGTTCCTTGTAGTACTACTGGTTTGGTGGTGGTGAACTCTTTCAGCTTTTTCTCGTCTGAGAAGATCTTTATTTGTCTTTTGATTTTTAAATCATTGATAGCCTTGCTGGGTAGAGTGATCTTGGTTGTGGGTCCTTGCTTTTCATCACGTTAAATATTTTCTGCCACTCCCTTCTGGCTTGCAAAGTTTCTGTTGAAAAATCAGCTTACAGTTTTATGGGAGCTCCCTTACAAGTTACTAGTTGCTTTTTCTCTTTCTGTTTGTAGGAGTCTTTCTTTGTCTTTAACTTTTGCCATTTTAATTACAATGTACCTTGGTATGGGTCTATTTGGGTTTATCTTGTTTGGGACTCTCTGTGCTTCCTGGCTTTGTATGCCTATTTCCTTTGTCAGGTTAGGGAAGTTTTCAGTCATTATTTCTTCAAATAGGGTCTCAGTTCCTTGCTTTCTTCTTCTGTTACTTCTATGATGTGAATGCTGTTATGCTTGATGTTGTTCCAGAAGCCCCTTAAACTATCCTCATTTTTTTGGATTCTTTTTTTCTTTTTGCTGTTCTGACTAGATGTTTCCTATTACATTGTCTTGCAATTCACCGATTCAGTCCTGTGCTCCATCTAGTGTGCTTGGTGATTCCTTCTGTTGCATTCTGAATTTCAGTTATTTTGTTCTTCATTTCTGACTGGTTCTTTTTTATGGCGTCTGTGTCTCTCTTTATGCTTGGTATCTCTGTTGAAGTTTTCACAAGTTCCCTGAGCATCCTTAAAATCATGTTTTGAGCTCTATGTGATGGGTTGCTTGCCTCCATCTTGTTTAGTTATGGAATTTTCTGCCATTATTTTATTTGAGACATATCATATTTCTTTGTCTCTTCATTTTGGATGCCTCTCTGTTTGTTTTTAAGTATTAGGCAAATCTACATCTCCCAGTATTGCTGGATAGCTTTATGTAGTAAGTACTCTGTGGGGCCCCGGTCACCTGCACTTGGTACTTCTGTAGATTCTGTTCTGGTCACCACCTTCTTGGTTCCTGCAGATTTAAATAGTTTTTCAAAAAAGATTGCAATGCTGGCGGGGCTGGCTGCTCACCAGAGGAAGTGCCTCTGGCATTGGCAGAGTTGAGTGGGGTGGGGTTCCGGTGAGTCAGCAGGGTGGAGTGAGTGGAGCTCACCAGACCAATCAAGTTCAGATTTGGCTGTGTGGGGGAGGGTGCAACACAGGAAAGATAATACCCACCAGCCAGCTGCATGGGAGGAGGACTCACTCAGGAAAAATGGCAATTGTCCTCCAGCCCTGCCCCAAAGCCACACACCTCAGTCTGCCCCCAGTAGGCCTCCAATTCCCCCTGTGTCACCATACCTGTGCTGGAACCCCGGGTTGAATACCCATGAGTGATTGAATCTGCATAGGCACTTTAAGAGGATGACCATCCCAACCAACTGTTGGAGCCCCCACTGTTTTTCACTGTCCGATTTGGGGCTCCTCTTCCCAGTACCAGTTCTCTGGGCTGGGGAGCCTGGTATGGGGCTGGCGTCCCTTGCTCCTCTGGGGGGGAACCTCTCTGGCTGAGACATCCCTCCTGATTCTCTACTGCCACCAGAGGTTTGGCTCCTTTTGCATCTGTGCCCCTCCTACCAGTCTCCACGTGACTGCCTCTTCTTTGTATCCTTAGTTATAATGCTTCTGTTCAGCTAGACTTCAGATGGTTCTCCAGGTTGGTTGTTTAATAATTTAGTTGTAATTTTAACATGCTCATGGAATGAAACAGGCACAGAGTTTACCTACTCCACCATCTTAGATCCTATCATACATAGTTTTATACTTTTTACTGTGTATGATTTTGTAAATATGTAATACTTTGCATATTTTAAAATATGGCATATTCATATCTTTGTAATTTGCAATTTTTGCTCAACATGTCTCTGCAATTTAACTATTTTGGTACATGCAGCTCTAATTCAATTTTAATTACTGTGCTACAATGTCGTTATCTTTAAAATGACATTTGTTTTCAAAATTTTGCTCCTACAAACACATTTGCAGTGAGAATTCTTATGAACATGTATGAGTGTCTTTAGGATATATATCTAGAGGTAGAATTGCTGGGTGACAGAGAATGTGAATCTTCAGGTTTATGAGGTGCCATGTTGCTGTCTAAAAGTGATTATACTGATTTACATTCCTGCTAGCAATGTATGAGAGTTTCATACACATCCTCTCAAACAAGAAACCAAGTCCTTTCTATTCAATTAATCCTACCAGGCTTGTGTGTTTAGTTTCCTTTAACTACAGTAGTAAGTGGAATTCTTAATTCCAAACAACTGGATGACAAAGTAATGACTACCCCTTAGGGATCCTTATGCAGCCTTCAATGCTGATGAAGACTCTTGTTTTAAATTTTCTGTTGCATTTTCTGTAGCTTGGTAACAGGTGGTATAAATCTTAAAGGCTGAGCCAGTTATATAATTTACACTGGGGCCTACCTGTATCTGAGGAATAAAAGTAGATATTATGAACCGAAGTGTTCTCAAAATAATCCAACATGGTATCACCTTTGCTTCTAGGTTAAAATAGTATAGGTTCTACATAGTGTTGCTCCCTATAAAAATGATGGTTTTATTTAAAAATACTGTTTTCCATCAGATTGTTTGGCGTTTATTATATGAGGGATGTCCAGAAAATAATCCAGCCATAAATGCCCCTATTTTTCATAATACATGGCTGGAGACTTTCTGGACAGCCCTCATACGGCATGTTCATTTAGTGGGCTGGCCCTCATGTTTCTGACTAAATTACCTCCTGATTTCAGTTCCTATCTACCATTGAATTCAAAACTAATAGAGGCTCTATCCTAAATGGGTTTATCATATGTCTAACATTAGTCAATTGTAGTTTTACCCTGTACCTATTCATATTAGGATTGTTCAAGTCCAGTGTTGTATTAAAACTGGACAGTGGGAGTTCCCTGGTGGTGTAGTGGCTTAAGGCTTCAGCGCTGGCGCTGTCAGCGCTGCGGCCTGGGTTCGATTCCCAGTCAGGGAGCTACCCACATACCAAAAAGCAAAAAATAAATAAATAAAACTGGACAGTGAAGAAAAAGGACAAGCTAGGGATTGGGAGATCTGATTCTGGATCCAGTTTATTTACTCTCTCTCACTTGTCACATGTCTATGGGCCTAAGTTCTCCAGTTTATTTACTCTCTCTCACTTGAGTGTCACATGTCTATGGGCCTAAGTTCCTTATTAACCAGAAGATGCACATTGAACCTAACAAGAATCTCTGTGAACTCTTTCAATGGTTGGTATGTGTAAAGTATCTTACAGAGGAGGAATTGGGTCACCCGTGTTGGAGAGCTGCCTCAGCTGCAATGCGGGGGTCTGCCAGATTCCATTAGTGTGCCTGTTTAGCTTTGATGTCTTGGTGCATCACAGTGGTGGTATTACAAATGTAGCTGAATAGGACACCTACCTCCCATTACAACTGTCCTGTCTGCACTGCAGTCTGGTGGTGGTGGTGCTGTGCCCAATCCTGGGCTTCTGGTTGGAACTCCGGTCTGAGCCTGTTCGTTCATGCCCAGCTTACACCACAGACTTGGATCCTTATTTGTATGTGGACTTGGACTCTGCTTCCAGCCGTGCTTACCACTCCCACAGCCATCTAATTGGAACATCAGAGGTGACCAACTGCCAACGGAGACATTGGACTTTGCAGTGTCGCAGTCTTTAAACACACACTCTGCTTCATCACATCCAAACTAAGCTTAAAGCTGCACTCTACGGCTTCCCAGCCTTCCATGGGTCACTCAGCCTCTTGCCTTTCCTCATTTGTAAAATAAGGCTATTGAACATAATTCGTGGGGTGGTGTGAAGCGTTTCAAAATGAAATGCTGTACACAAAGCATTTTAGCATGATGTCTGGGATTTCATAAATTATCACAGTTTTGTTCTGTTTGAATATTGTTCTTGCCTCCCAAATTAGACTGAAACTCTGACCTTGACTTTGAATTCAGTATTGCATCCCCTTATCTAAGTTTCTTAACTTAAGGCCTTGACATACAGATGGCTTTCTGTTCTAGCCATACTTATCAGCTCTGCCCCACTCCTGGCTCCAGTTTTTGGTCTTCCCCAGCCCAGGCCCTTGCCTGAATGACTTCAGAGTAGGCAGCTCTCAGATCCCTGAAGACTAGACTGAGTTCATGTGTACTTTCTGTGTTTGCTGTGAGTCGTCTGCTTTGCCTCCCCGCCCGCCCCCAGCCCCCTCACCGCTCCCTGATCAAGCATCTTTCATTGGAAGCTGAAGCCTCATAGTCATCCTGCTCTCCTTCCTCTGAAAACCCACATCTCATCCCCCAGGGTATCCTGTGGCAATGTCAGAATCTGACCACGTCTCACCATGTCTGTGGCCTTGTGATCTAATCCACCGTCATGTGTCTGCCAGAACTGTCGTAATAGCCTCCTAACTGATCTCTCTGGCCCTGCTACAGCTTACTCTCAATATGGCCAGAGTGATCCTTTTAAATCCTAAGTCACATTGCTCCTCTAGTTGCACAACATTTGAATAACCCCTCCTCAGAGGAAACATCCAAGTTTCTGCCGAGCCCCACTAGTCCCCCTCCACTGCTCTCTCTGGAGCTCCCATGTCTCCAGCCCCACGGGCTCCCACCATGGTGTGTTTACTAGCTCTTCCCTGGGTCTGAAAGCTCTTGGCCCAGAGAGCCCCATCACTGCCTACCTCCCTTCTTAGAAAGTCTGTTCAATTGTCAGCTCACAGAGGCTGTGCCTGACCAGTCTATCTAGAGTAACACATCCATCACTCCTTTACACGGGCCCTTCCTGATTTTTCTTTCTGGCACCGACGGGTTATATCCTTGTTTTATATTTTTCCTCTCCCTCCACTCATAAGCTCCTTGAGGCAGAGGCTTCATTGCTCTAGTTCCCTGCTGCTGTGTCCCCTGCCCCTAACACAGTGACTGGCACATAGTAAGCACTCCATATTTGCTGGATGAATGAAGGCATGAAGGAAACCAATTCTGGGTGCTGTTTTCTAAATTCCTTTTGGATTGATGGTGTTCAGGAGCGTTGAGGCTGTGGTTGATAGTTCTGGGGTTTGCTCATTCGTTTTGAGGCTAAGTTACAGTATTCATGGTTTTCCAACTTTCTATAATTTACAGAGGGGCAGGGCTCTGTAACTTTGGGGTTCTTTAGGTCTGACTCTTCAGAACCAGCAGGCTCTGAGTTGCCGCTTTAAGAGCAGTTAGAAATTCTCAGGAAACGTAGTCTGGTCTGGCAGGTTTCTTATCCCGAATTGCATTTTCCAGTGTGGCTGCAGTTTAGGCTAAGGACGGTGTTGCTCCTGACTCAGCTGCTTGCCTGTTTTCCTCTTCTCTTTGTTGGAATGACTGTACCTGTCAGGCTTACACAACTTGTTCATGACCCAGTTAAGACAGCATAAGGCAGTTTGCTTTTTAATTGCCTCTTTACTATTCCTGTTCGGCGTAACTCTGCCCAGTGGGCCGGGCCTAGACTATGTGTCTAGTTAAGGATCTTTGGTAACAGAAACCACCGCATGCTGGCCTTGGCAAAAGGGGAAATGTATTAGCATTCAGGGGTGACTCGTGGAGCCCAAGAACTGGGCCTCAGGAAGAACCAGAACCAGGCCAGAGAGTATCGGCAGCCCAAGGAGTGTGGGGCTGCTTCTCATCTCCGCCTTATTCTTTCTCTGCTAACCAGGCCTCCTGGCCCAAGGATGGCTGTTCATGCTCTAACTTCAAATGTAACTTCTGGTTATATAGAATTCTTCTGTCTGTCCATCCTTCTGTTTCTCTCTCCAATTTAGAGTTTCTCTGGGAGTCATACTGGCCCATCCCTCGTCCAGTTAACTATGGCGAGGAGGCGGGGTTATGTTGATGAAACTCCGCTGCTGGGGGTCAGCCCTTGTTGACGGAGGGTGCAAGGCAGGTTGAGGTTGCGGAGTCGTTCTTAACTGGCTGTTACCCGCAAACGTACCTACCACCCATGCTAGCAAGCTATCTCTTCCCTCCTATTTTTCAGTCGCCCGTTGACCATTCTGAGGGCACTGCTTCTCCAAGAGGACCCATCGGGGTCCTCCAGGCATTGCTTCTACTCCACTGGCTTGTCTCTGTGTTCATCAGGTCAATCTATACAGCTTAATTAATCACGATTTTTGACTTGTATATAATGTTTGATGATTTTTAAAGCATACTTTTATACATCATGCGAGTTTCACAATAACCCTCGAGGTCAAGTAGAACAGATATTATTATCCTTACCTGCAAGTTAAGAATACATAAACAGAAAAATTAAATAACTTGATCAAGTTCAGGTCGTGGTAGAATCAGGACTAGAATTCATGCCACCTAATTCTTAGGTGTTTTTTCAGGGTTTTTTGTTTTTTTTTTATTAGAATAAAAATTTACCTAAATGTCTGCTAAGTATCACACCATTCAATATATTTCTTTTTTGTTGGTGGTGTTAAATTCTAAATTACTGATTTAACAATGTTTAATTTTAAAATATGTGTATATGTTTTAATTTAAATGTTATACATTTATCACTTTACAATTAATTGTAATTCCTAAAATTATATTTATTCATTGTGAGATAATAGAAAAATATGTATAGACCTCTGCTCCCCGCTTTCTGTCACAGAGCTCCTGAAACCCTTGTAAGTTCCTAAATGATAAGAGCGCTAGGAGCATCTTTCATTCTAGTATTTGGGGTTTGACTTCAGCTCTGGACACAGAATTCCTAAATCCCTTGAGATTTCCTGGGTGGTAGCAGTGTCTTTTGTTCTAATGAGGTGACTCTGAGTGGGCTCCTGGATGGGGTCTGGCCACCTGCAAGATCAATCCATGATTAGAAACTTAAGTTTTCAGCCCCACCCACCCCTCATTCTCTAGAGCTAATGATTGATCATGCCCATGTGATAAAGCCTCCATAAAAATACCTAAAGCATGGGGTTCAGAGAACTTCTGGGTTGGTGAACACATCCATGTACTTGGGAGGGTCATGTACCCCAACTCCCCACAACAGAACTTCCTGTGCTTGGGACCCTCCCAGACCTTACCCAATGTACCTATTTATCTGGCTGTTCATCTGTATCTTTCATCATATTCTTTATTATATAATAAATTGTTAAATGTAAATAAGTGTTTCCCTGAGTTCTATGTGTGTGCTAGCAAATAATCAAATCCAGGGGGAAAGAGGTCAGGAGAATGCCAGATTTGTAGCCAAGTCAGACAGATGTTGCGGTAATCTGGGCCCTACTACTTGTGATTGGCATCTGAAATGAGGGACAGTCTCATGGGATCTGAAGCTAGTTCCAGGTAGACAGCATCAGAACTGAGTTAAATTGTAGGATGTCAGCTGGTGGTGTGGAATTGCTTGGTGTGGGAAAAACCCACACACACCTGGTGTCAGTGTGTCGTGAGTGTGGTAGTGGCGTGAGAGTAAAAGACACACAGCATGAATTTTCTGCTCATTCATTTAACATTTTTGTTTACTTAAATTCCTTATACATCATCACTGTTGTGTAATTTATGATTTACTAACATACTATGTCTAATGTTATGTCCTTGTCTATGTATATATTATGCCCAGCCAAAGACAGATGGCTGGAATGTAAGCTCTACAAGGGTAAGGATCTTTGTCAGGGTTGTTCACTGATGTACCTCAACACCTAGAACAGGGCCTGCATGTAGTGAACTCTCAAATATAGTATTTGATGAATCTGTCTTTGATTTAACACAATTGGATAAATGTAATTTTACACATTTTAAGTGCATTTAATTTCTTTGCTTGGATCTCCTCAGATCTCTACTCCCTCTCCATCTCAGAAAAGCCCACCATACACACCAGGTAATATCCTTACAAAGTGTTCCTATTTTATACATGAGGGCTGTCCAGAAAAAAAGCCAGCTATAAATGCCTCTATATTTCATATTACATGACTGGATACTTTCCAGACAGCCCTTGTATATCTATATCTACACATAATATACATGGACACACACATATGCACATGTGCTTTTTAGAGTTTAAAACATGATTTTTTTTCAAAAATGCCTTATTTTTGGAATAAAGTTTCTTATACAGAGAGCTTTAAGACAGAAGCTACCTGACTCATTGATTTAGCTACCTTCATGCACACGGGAGAAAAGTCAAAGAAGTACCCAGACTTCTAACAAATTAAAATGTTAATTTATATAGCATCTGGACTCACAGATGTCATTTGAGTTCTGCTGTCCATAATGATCAATTAGCATAATAGAACTTTAGAGATTCAAGTCCATGTCTCACAAAATGCACATTAAAAAATTGAAGTTTTGATGTCTCAAGGAGACACATTCATGATTACTAAATATGTGACTTAAGATTTCATTCTGATAAATGTTTCCATCACCAACTCTCTTAGCATTATGTTCTAAATGGCTTCATTGTTTAGGATCTGTCTTCTTTTGCACCTGCATCACCAGGCCTTATCTGTCCACTGGTAAGCATAGAGGCATGAGGACAGAAAGTTATTTCTAACTCTTTAAAAAAAAATAAGTAATAAAAATTCATTGTTGAAGAATTAGGAAATCCAGGTAAGCAAATAGAAAAAATTCTCTATAATCCTATCTCATAGGTGTAATCACTATTCATACGTTGTACCTTCCCTCTCTCCTTCCTCCCTTGTTTTCTCCAAAATTAATTTTGTATTTTCCCATATTTATAAAATTGTAAAAATAATTCAAACATGCATAAAATAATTTAGTTTTTTTCCTCTCTCTACACTCTCTCTCCTCCAGATATTCCAAACCCACAAGTAACCACCATTAACAGTTGTGCATTTATGCAGAATTTTTTTCTATGTGTTATTATACAACCATAATTATATTTTCAAATTTGGGATCGTATTATAGATACTGTTCTGCATCTTACTTTTCTTCTCTAACAATACATTTTAAGCACCTTTCTATGCCAGTAGTTTGTGAGCTATGTTTTTCTTTCTAATGGTTACATAGGATCTGATGGTGAGAATGCATCATTTATATAACCGATTTCCTATGAATGGACATTAATTGTTTACTATTACAAATACAGCCATAGAAAACATTTTTGGTGTGCCTTTGAGGCGTTTCTGATGCAATTCTATTTTTAAATTTTATAGCATCTTTTCACATTTAAGATTATTTCAATGTATTCAGTCTGTCAATATGATTTTTTATTTATTCTGAGATTTGTATCATACTTATAGAAATGCCCTTGTCATATGAAAATTATGGAACCAGTATTCTATATTTTCTTTTATTTTTAAGTTTATTTTATATTTATATCTTTAATCCACCTCAGATTTATTTGCTTAGCAGCTTAATTTTTATATAATTTATATACCATACAATTCACCCTTTTAAAATGATACAATGAAATGCTTTACACTATATTTGTAGGTTTGTGCAACAGTCACCACACTCTAATTTCTGAACATTTTCATCTCCCCTAAGGAAATCCTATCCTCCTTAGTGGTCACTCTCTGATCTTTACTCGCTCTCAATTCCCCTGCAACTAGTAATCTCCTTTTTGCCTCTCCAGATTTACCTACTCTGGACATTTCATATAATGGATTCAGACAATAAGCAACCTTTTATGAATGACTTCTTTCTTAGCATAATGTTTTCACGGTTCATCCATGTTGTGGCACGTGTCAGTGCTTCATTTCTTGTTTTGTGGAATAGTTAATATTCCATTGTACACACATACATATGTGTACTACAGTTTGGTTATCCATTCATCACTTGGTAGACATTTGGTTTCTTTTCACTTTTGGCTATTAGACATGATGCTGCTATATACATGCATACATTAGCATATGATTTTTGTGTGGAAGTATGATTTTAGTTCTTTTGGGTATATGAGGGCTGTCCAAAAAAAACCCCAGCCATAAATGCCTCTATTTTTCCCATTACATGGCTGGATACTTCCCAGACAGCCCTTGTATACCTAGGAGGGTGATATGGTAACTCTAACTTGTTGGGGACCTGCCAATTTCTTTTCCACAGTGGCTGCATCCTTTTACAATACCACCAGCACTGTATGAGAGTTCCAGTTTCTCCACATTCTCCCCTATACTTGTTGTTGCTTGTTTTACTGCATTCTAGCCATCCTAGTAAGTATAACATGGTGTCTCATTGTGATTTTGACTTCCACTTCCCTAAGGACTAAAGATATTGAGATATTTTCATGTGTATATCGGCTGATTGTATGTCTTTATTGGTGAAATGTCTATCTACACCCTTTGCCCATTTTTAAACTGGGTTGTCTTTTATTATTGAGTTTGCAAATATTTTCTCCCATTCTGTGGGTTGTCTTTTTACAGAATGAATTGAAAAATATTCCTTCTTCTTCTATTTTTTGGAAGAGTTTGTGAAGGATTAATATTATTTATTTATTTATTAATTTTTATTATTAGTTTCAGGTGTACAAAACAAAATAATGCTTAGACATTTACACACCTCACAAAGTGATAATGACACCAACAAGTCTACTACACATCTGACACCTCACATAGCTATTATAATACCACTGACTATATTCCCCATGTTGTACTCTACATCCATGCCTATATACACTATATTTTTACATTTTAGTTCTTTTTTGAATGTTTGGTAGCATTCATCAGTAAAGTATCTGAGCCTGGGTTTTTCTTTATGGAAAATTTTTAATTACTTACTAATTATCAGATTTATTTTTGTCTGTGATGTTAGTGTAGGACTCTAACTTAAAATGAAAAAGAAATAGATAGCAAATTGTTCTAACACCATTTACTGAGTAATCTACTTGCTCCTACTCATTGCAAATGCCACAGAAACTTCTTTAGACCATTTTGAATCTTGATTGCGACCTTACTCCTGATGAGACATAAAAAGGATTTGCTTCATCAGTGGTGGTAATGTTGGCGCCTTGAGAAATTCTTTGTCTTGTTGGCGTGAGATGTTGGAAAACAGAAGGGACCAGGAATGGCTCATGACTTCCCTACATCACCGTGGATGTGTCAGTGTGGTCTGGACAGCACACAAGGCCCACCAACATCCGAAGCCTTTGCCCCCCAGGCTGGAAGCATGTCCTGGGGTGCTTGCCTGCCTGTATGCAAGACTGAACCAAGCCTGGCCAGAGGCCATCACCCTGTCCTCTGACCTTGCTCTTGTGGCCTGGGTCCCTGCTTGTCATGACTTCCCAGATTGTGGAGTCAACTTGCCCTGTGAGACCTACCCATCTTTTGTGAGCCTCCCTGCATTCATGTTGTTCTCAGACCTTGGACTTGTTTCTTTCGTTTTGTTTTGTTTTTGTTTTTCTAATCTTCTTTCTTCTCTTTTTAATTTTTTTATTGTTAAACTTACTGGGGTGACATTTGGACTTGGTCTTTTAACACACAGTAGAGTATCTACTGTTCTCTCTACACTTGGGAATAGTGAGTCCTGGATTCTGCTTTCTTTCGGATCCAGGACACTGACTATACTAATTAGCACCTCTCTTCCTACTCCAGTACATGCCTCTGCACATCCCTGCACTCCTCATTCTGACCCTATCTGCCTGGACTCATCCCACATTTGCTCATGATTCAGCATGAACATTCTTACTCAGTGCTGACACCAGGAGATGGGACCCTATGTTTGATCCTGGATCCTCCGCTTTCCCAATACTACTGTGTACGATAGAAGCCTGTGAAGCCACGGGAATAAACGAAGTGGTTGAGAGCAAGAGTGAATGGCCAGAAGGGACCGGGAAGGGGCCTTGTGAAACGCCAACATTCAGAGGCTGGAGAGGGCAGGAGCAGCCAGTGTGGAAGCTGAGAAAAGTGACCAGAGAGGAAGACGGAAAGCCAGGA
This sequence comes from Lyroderma lyra, assembly GCA_004026885.1. Lineage (NCBI taxonomy): Eukaryota > Metazoa > Chordata > Mammalia > Chiroptera > Megadermatidae > Lyroderma > Lyroderma lyra. The sequence continues at coordinate 21,702 of PVJL010002209.1, read as the reverse complement.
GGACATGGTGACAGAGAAGGTGCAACGTGAGGATGCTCCAGGATGGTGGGAGAGGCGGCAGTACCAAATGCTACTGAGAGAATTCACGTAAGATGCAGATGGAAAAGTGCTCAATGGATTTGGCAACACACGGTGTACACACATGTACTGCTTACATGTCAGTAGTCAGGTAACGCCACTGTTTAAAACCCTTAAGGTTTCCCAGTACTCTCCAGATAAAGTGGCCAGCACTCCAACACCCCAAACCGCAGCCATGTTGAACTACTCGCACGGGCAGATGTCATACATATTCTCTCTGGCTCCTGTGCCGTTTCCTCTGCCTGAAACCTTCTCCTCCTCTCAAACTCCCATATGTCCTTACTGACTAGCTCAAGTACCATCTTTTCCAAGAAGCATTCTCTGACCCCCAGGTTGGGTTGGGTGGTCCTCTTCTCTATTCCCATTGCGTGTTGGGATGAGTAAGGTACATTTTCCCCCAGGAGCCTGTCTTGTCCACCTCAGTTCCCCAGTCTTCTGGCTAGAGACTGCCCCAATGTGTTCCCAAGAATGCAGGGAAGCAAATCTTGGTGGAGAAAGTTGGGGTGCATCCAGCTTCCCTCTGACCAGATACGTAAACACGCACGAGCCAAATGGGCTAGCAGCTATGGAGTGGCTGTGTCAGCATGATGAGCCATGGATTTCTCTTTGGTCTTTGGTTTCAGATAAGTCAAGTTAGTGACCAAGGCCAGGAGTGCACTTTCTGGTAATCCCGTTCTTGGGGTTATTAGGTTGCATAATCCCCAGCACGGTCTAGGTCAGAGGCTTTTCACAGCACTATCAGTACCTCCCCTGGCCTCTGCCTCTCTTTCCCTCTCCACCTGCCTTTCTCCCTGGTCCCTTCCCTCCTTTACGCGTCCATCTTTCAAGCATGTGATAACATCCAGCTAGCTGACTCACATTTGCTTCTGCATCGATTAATCTCTGCTGATCTTCTCTTCTTCCCCCCCCCCCCCCACCCACCGCCGTGTCTCCTCCTCCTCACCCAGCACTTACACTGTGAAAAGATAACTGTGAGTTTGGCCTCTTTGGTTAGGTTATCTCTCCAAGGGCACACAACATGCTCTTCCTTCTTGTATTTCCTGAGCTCAAGCCTTGGTAAACTGTACTTGCTAATTGATTTCAGGAACAATAGGCTTTTATATTATTACTGACCAAGGAGGCAAGTGTTAGAATGCTAGAAGCTTTTTTGAGTCACTCTGAGCATGGTTCTCAGGCACGGAGGTGGAATTTTGCAAGATATACCCTTTACACTCTGTTTGCTTGAAATCCCATAGCAAACTCAGGGCTCAAGCAGCTCCTCACTTGAAGGCAAGGCGCCCCCTTGTGGAAAAATGCCGTTTCCTCAGGTCAGACGCCACATGGATGACCTTGAAACGACACCATGGCCCTTTCAGAAAGCCCTTCCTGAGCTTAAAGAGTAGATTAACTCTGCTTTTTAAAACATGTAATATCATTGTATTTAATAAATACAGCAAACTATAAAAAAGGTCAAACATCACCCCAATCCCACTTTCCACAGATACCCACTGTTGTCATTTTGGTGTATTTTTTTCTATGAAAATATGAGCTATGTAAAGAACCTGCATAAGGCTATATATATAACACAGAAGTTAAAATATAAATTTAACCGGAGAGGTCATAGATATACTTTTGTACATAGATGTATTCCTCCTCTTGATAGCAGTGTGGTTCGGCCCTGTGCCTTCAAGTCTTAGAGCCCCAGATGAGCCCCACAACCTGCCCTCACTGCACCCCTCAGCACGTCCAGCTCCCCTATCCTGCTCTTGCTTTGTTTTCTTCAACACATCACCTTTAACTTACTATACAATTATTCTTATTTCTTGTGTTTATGGTGTGTCTCTAAGAATAGGCAAGGTCTTGTCAGTTTTGTTCAATGATGTTATGTATCCCAAAGGCCTAGAGCAGTACCAAGCACATAGTAGGTACTATGTAACTCTTTGTGGAAGGATGAAGGATGGTTTAAGGTTATGGCTTTCATTTTTCATTACTAAAAACTATTTGTAAACATATATAATAAAAAATGTATAATATTTCATTTTTATGGATATATTATATTTATTTAATCATTTTCCTATTGTATATCATTTAGGGTGATTGTAATTTTTCATCATGGTGGATAGTATATTGATAGACCTCTTTGTACTTAAATCTCTGTTCATATTTCTCATTATTTTCTTAGAATACTTTCCTAGACAGTCAATTTCTGGGTTGTATCATAGTAACATTTAAAGTTTTCTTAATGGCCAATGCCAAGTTGATTTTTTTTTTTGTTTCTTTGTTTTTTTAGGGGTTTTTTCTGGAGGGGGTAGTTTCCTGGCTGGGAATCAAACCCAGGCTGTGGCGTTGATTGCGCCGAAGCCTTAGCCACTACACCACCAGAGAATGCCCCTTCAAGTTGATTTTCACAATGCTTATGCTATGTGATAATAGACACCTAGTCTCATCCAAGCTTTACTGGCATTGAATATATCCTCTTTCTATTCTTGGCTAATTTTCAGGCCAAAAAAAAAAATATTCTTCATTTTAATTTGCGTGTCTCCGATTTTTACAGAAGTTATGAAAATTGTCACAGGTATTGGCCATTTGGTTGTTTTCCTCCTGTGGTATGTCAATTTATATATTTGCCCTATTTTTTAGGGGATTTGTTTCCTTATTGAATCATATGAACTCTTTTTATTTAGTATTAATGTTAATATCTTTAGGTATTACTCTTTGCTATATTTGTCACTCATATTTGCCCAATTTTTGTTTAACTTAATTATGGCTTAAAAAAATCTAGGACTTAAAAATTATTTTGTACTTAGCTTTATTAGCATTTATTTATTTATTTATTTATTTATTTTTGGTATGTGTTTCACTGCTTTTATGCTTAGGAAGTTGTTCCAAACACAGAGAAAGATTTTTTTTTGTGGTCCTAATATTTATATTAAGTTCTTAAATTAATCTTGGTATATAGTGTAAGGTGATTTTTTTCCCCAAATGATTATTTCCGATGATACTTACTAAACAATTAACGCCTTTCTGATTATGTTATTATCATTTATAAAGTATTTAAGTGTATTTGGATTTATTCTTGGGGTAGCAATTGATTTGCCAATTTGTTGCTGCATTAGTACTACACTGTTTTGATTATTATAGCATTATAATAATTTTAATATTTGTATTTTCAACTTTCTTCTTATTTAAAAAAAAACTTTTTAGCTGCTCTCCACTTCCCAAAATTTTAATAAAATTCCAAGGAGATGATTCAATTTAATTAATGCAAACTTTTGAACATATTCAGGTCCACTTGCACTGCAGTTTGCAGATTATATCTCACGACCATTGTCAGTGACGTTATGCTCTTTATTTTAAAGAAAGCAAAGGTGAAATGCTCTATTCCGGTTCTAGGAATGTTCCTTTGAACTACTGGATCCTGGACGGAGGGTGAGGATGGCTTCTGAAGCCACAAGTGTGGCTCTGGTTGCAGGAGGGCCTGTGAGCCTGGAAGTACTTTTGTGGATTTCCTGTGTCAAATCCTCAGTTGATCAGTTCCCTGAATTTTCTCTGATTTTACAGAGAGATTTAAATACACGTTTGCCAAACCTGGAAAAAAAATTAGAAAATTTTACATAAAAAATTCTAGATTTCCAACTTTTCTTGGAAAAAAAAAAACAAAAAACAAACCAACCAAACAAACAACAAAAAGCTGGCAAAAATCAGTGAGAACTGCCACTTTAGATGAGTCCATGTATTCCCTGGCCCATGTCACTTACTTATTTTCTTTGTTGGCCCTGTAGGCATCTGAGGGGACAATCCTAGTGGCTCGGGGGGACCTGGAACAGAGCTACAGTTCAGTCCCCACTTCATTGACTCCATCAGTTTGAACAAGGGAACAACATCTAGTTGAGAAGCCTTGTGAGATTGTCACAGCTCAGGCCTCTCTTTCCCTGGGCAATGTTCCTTGTGGCCTTCCATGCCCCACCCTGGCCTTTGCTCTGCTCTCTGCTGGGCAACCGTGAGCTTGCCTTTTCTAGGCTTAGTGGGTGAGGCCCTGGAAAACACCCACATTTGAGGTTGGGGCTTTCTCTAAAGGAAAGCCGTGGGGATTGCCGCCGATGCCTCACAGGCCTTTGGGTATTCCCACGAAAGCAAGCACTTCCTCCTTGTGATGATAGGCATCCCTGACCCTTAAAGTCATGGGATTCCCTAGTATAAAAGTGCTCGTTGATCCTGTGGAAATAAACAAAGACCACTCAAATGAGACCAAGCGAAGGCTAAAGACCAGAGTTTGCTGTAGAAGGGAGTCAGCCACCATCATGGCCCCCAGGAACCCAGAGAACTCTAATGCCACTTTCCTTGGAGCAATCTGTGATCTTTCAAGCTAAATGACGCCTTAGCAGTTACTGAGGTCAACCCCCTCGAGCAAAGCACGAGTCAGCTGCCCATTGCCCCCAAAAGATGAGAGCACAAGGCCTTTTCTTGCACTATCTGTAAAACACTACAAATAACCTCATTTCCATCAATCAGGAACTAATTGAATAAACTATGGCAAATCTACCCTAGTGTGTGCTAATGATGAATAACTCGATACAATATCATGAAGTGATCTCCCAAATATTTTATTAAGTTGAAAAGCAAGGTAAAATGGCTAAGTAAAATATTGTATATCCATACAATGGAATGTTATTCAGCAATGAAAAGAAATGAAGTACTGATGCATGCTACATAATAAGGATAAACCTTGAAAACATTGTGCTAAGTGAAAGAGGCCACACACAAAAGGTCACACATTGTATAAATTCATTTATATGAAATATCTACAACCAGAAACTCCATAGAGAAAGTAGATTAATGTTTGCCTAGGGCTAGGGTTTGGGAGTTGGGGAAAATGGTGAGTAACTGCTAATGGGAACGTGGTTTCTTTTTAGAGTAATAATGTTCTAAAATTGTGGTTGCACACCTCTGAATGTATTTAAAAATTATTAAATTATATACTTCAAATGGGTAAATGGTAAATTATATCTCAATGAAGCTATTATATTAAAAATTGAATTTGAAAAATAAACAAGGCAGAGAAGTGTATAACGTGTTACTGCTTTCCTAAGATGAGGACTAAAACTATAGAATGGTAGGGTAAACCATAAAATAAAAATAAATTGTTATCTGTGGGGAAAGAGAGGGATTAGAGTTGAAGAGATGGAAGCTAGAATTCTCTGAACAGACTTTGTAGATTTGTCTTTGGGACCTAAAGACGTTTGTATAATTATAAAGCAAATTAAAAAAATAAATCCCTAACCAATTAAAAGCAACATGAACTTTGTATCAAGTTATAGTTCTTTATAACTATCTAAAGAAGAATTTTTGTTAGTGCCTTTAAAACAGAGGTATTTGATTGTACATCCCAGAGGACAAAGGGAACTGCAAAAATGTCCTAAACGGCTGTCAGTAATTATACCGTTAGGGATAGCCTTGGTATTCTTATCTCAAGATTGGTGAATACAGAGGCTGCCAAAAAATGTACACATATTTTAAGAAAGGAAAAACCATAATAAAATTGTAGTACTCAATATTTACTGATAACAAAAGATGAATATAAGGCACATTTGACCTCTGAAATTAAAAGAGGTGCTCAAAGTGTTTACTATGAGTGTCCAGACACTTCTGATTACGGCGAACTACTGCTTGAGCAACGTTGACCAAAGTGCCCACCTGTATCGCTGCCCAGGCTGTTTCAGTTTCTTCCTGAAGTACCTACTGCCAGTGTAGCCGGATTTTTGCGGTACACCCCATCCTTTAAGATCCGCCATGGGTAGAAGTCAAGGGGTGTTAAGTCAGGAAAACATGGGGGAAATTCAAATAACATCCTCAAATTTCAAATATCACTTCAAAATGGTCTTGGGCTTCTAGAATGACAACTGTGCTTCTGCCATTGTCTTTGACTGTCCTGCCTATCACATGGTGATGCCAGCTAGCATTCATTTGCTTAGCGCCATCTTTTGAATGAACGCCATACTACACATTGCTACCACAATTCAATTCAACTTTGAAAATACATAGATAACATTTCTTAACATGTGTATACACATTTTTGGCATCCCTGGTATATAGTATGCAAAAGGTAAACCAATGTTTGTATGTTGATGACTGGGATTTTTAGCATGGGAGAAAGAAAGTAGAGGTGAAGATCAACAATATTAAGTAGAAACCTTATTATAATCCCGTACTGGACGTGCAAGTATTAATACGAACTCATAATATGTTTTATTTATCCATATCAATCTATATCTATGAATCATCTGTCACTATGAATCATCTGTCTCTACTTACCTATGCTGTTGTGATTTATAATGAGAAATATATATTTGGCCTTTGTCCCATATCTGACACAGAACCCCTAAAACCCTTATAATTTCCTAAGTGACGAGAGTGATAAAGGTGTCTTTTCTTGATGAGGTGACTTTTGGACCCACCTCAGGATAGGGGCTTGGTTGTTGGGAGAGCCAACCACGTGATGAGAGGATTAGAACTTTCATTCAGTCCCACCCCACCCCGATCCCTGACCTCTGAGGAAGGAAGAGGTGCTGGCAGTTAGATCAATTGCCAATAGTCAATGTAATGAAGACTCCATAAAACTCAGAAGAACAGGGCTTGGAGAGCTTCCGGGTTGATGAACGCATGGAGATCTGGGGAGAATTGCACACCTCGGGAGGGCACAGAAGCTCCACGCCCTTCCCACATACCTTGCTCTATGTATCTCTCCCATCTGGCTGTTCCTGAGTCATGTTCTTCTGTAATAAATCGGTGATCTAGTAAGTAAAATGTTTCTCTGAGTTCTGTGCGTGGCTCTAGCAAATTAATTGAACCCAAGGAGGTGGGTCTTTGGAAGCTCCTGTCTATAGCCAGTTAGTCAGAAGCACAGGTGACAACTTGGGCTTTCTACTTGCATCTGAAGTGTGTGTGTGTGTGTGTGTGTGTGTGTGTAGATGGGGGGTAGTCTTGTGGGACTGAGCCTCTATCTCCAGGTAGAGAGTGTCAGAATTGAGTTAAACTGTAGGATTCTCAGCTGGTGTCACAGAGAATTTGCTTGGTGGGGGAAAGTCTTCCCACATTTGGTGACTAGAAGCATCAGAAATGAAGTGTTTTCTGTGAGTAGAAAAGAAAACACATAGGAAAGAAGGACATAATTGGGGGAGAACTGGGTTTTTCCTTATATAGGTGGAAAATGGAGTTTTCCCTATACATATTAATCTGTCATCTATCTATCTGTATATGTGGTCCTAGCTCTGAGCACTGAAAAGTCTTATACATGTTAAGGGGTAAAAAACCCACATTTCTCATTCTCTGTGGAGCTTACTTTTTAGCTCTGTTCTCCTGGAACTCTGATAAAGGGGAATGTTAGCTGTGTTACTAGGCAATGTTGCTTGTGGTAAAAATCACCCACTGCATTTGGACAGTGAGAACAGTGAATAAATCAGAAAGACCTGGTGAGAAGCTATGGCTTTGGAGTTCCCTGAGAACGATGCCTCTTGGAACTGGACATGTCCTTTGAGGGGACGTGGAAGCAAGCTAATCCAACAAAATTGTTACTAGAGATATCGGTTCCTATTGGGATAGAGGCTTTTATTCATTGTTCATATGAAACTCAAGTTTCATTGGGCATCTTGTGTTCTATCTGGCAACCCTACGGCCGCCTTGTGCTGGGTTTCCTGTTCTTATATCCTCATTCTAAGTGAAGTCAAGGCCAAGTGTGGCCTATTGTAGTTGTGAGTCCAAATGTCTACTAGAGCTTAAAAAGATGACCAGATGACTACAATGGGCATTGTAGCCTAAAAACAGTGACCAGATCAGGAGCAATTAGCACTTTAAGAATTTGTGGTCTCTAAATATGATTTCTTATTTAAAGGAGATATCCAATTCCATTGGGATAGCAAAGGTACAGGATGAACCTGGAACATCTTGTCATACCAGAAAGCAGGATCACTTAAAGACTACTATGTTCATGTCAGAGAACTTGGGATCCTGCATGGAGAGGCTGGGATTTGCTTATAACAAGAGTTAGGGTGTATGGAGGGTATAGATGAAACAAGATTGTTAGTTGACAATTGTTTAAGCTGGGTATTGAGTATGTGAAGATTCATTATGTCATTTTTGAAATTGTCCATAATAAAAATCTAAAAATAATAAAATAAAAAAATGGCTGTGCCAACTTCTAATCTCTCCAGGAGGTGTTGTAAAATCACAGTTATAACTTAAAATGGCTACATGGACTTGAAGAATTATCAATTATTTATATATCTGTCTATTTAAAATACATTTTAAAAGACAAATGGTTATTTAGACTGGGAGTTTGAAAATTTGACCATAAAAAGACCAAGTTGTAAAAAAATTGCAGGGACCTAATTGTCCAAAGGTTAAATGAATAAGTAATTGAAAAATCTGTCTTCAAGAGGTAAAGAGCTACAGATGAGAGAGAAAATCAATTCTGTTCCAAAGAAGATAAGCCAGAGGAACCGCACTGGCAATCGTGGGGTGCATGCGCCTCTGTGCTCCCTTCTTCTCTCCTCTCGGAAGGGAAAGGAGCCGAACCCAGCACCCCGAGTCTCTGGAAGGCTGACTCCGTGAGGGCAGAGGCAAAGGCAGCCTGCTGGCCTCCGCACACCCGGGGCCCCGGGGCAGTCGTGGCTCCGCCGCGCCCCGAGAGGACCCCTGGACACAGCAGCCTAGCGGGGGTTACCGGACCCCCACGAAGAGAGGAGCCAGGACGACTCAGAATTTCTGTCGGGGAACCTCTTCTCTTCGGTGCCCACGAGGAGGTCGTGTCGGCGCGGCAGCGAGGAGCAGCGCTACGGCCGCGCGGCCTCGGGGCCCAGCCTGCGGGTCGGCGGGCAGCCGGTCACGTGACCGCTCTTAGCCGGCCCGGCACCCGCTCCCTCCCTCACTGCAATGTGACTCAGTGTCACTTGCTACCTTTTGACTCCCTCTTTCCCCAGCCCACCCTACACCTCCGTCTCCTCGCGGAAACCGGCCACCGCGAGGGCTGCTTCCAGGGACCGGACAGCAGCTCTCGGCACAGCCTGCGGCCAGAGCCGTCAGACCGCAGCCAGCCAGCCTCTCTGACGTCTGGGAAAGAGGCCCCCGCTGACCAGCTGTCCTGCCTCCAGCGGGGGGACTCCGGTTCCTAAGGGTACAGAACTGGGCGGTGGGGTGGACGATGGCCCCCCTTAATCCGACCCTGCCTGACTTTTCAGCGGGAAACCAAGTCCATGGCCACATTGGGCATTTCCTGGATGTGTGACTAGTGCTTAATACATACTTTTAAATCAAATTTACTCTTATTTTAGCTGCTTGATTTTTTGGGTGATGGAAACATATAATTGCAATCATGCTGAAATGCATTTGTTTCTAGAAAGTTTCAATGTCTGGTTTTTAGAATGAAATGAGCTTTATTTTTTATGCCATTCTTTTCCTCCCTGTTAAAATGCTGATTTCATCACCTTGGCATTACAGGGTAATTATTATTTTGGTTCAAAACATACAACAGGCAAGAAGCACAAATGGATTTTCCTGTATCTTAGAGAAAGCCGAATGTCCCCCTTGACGGACCTTTTAGGTCTTTTTCCTCTCTTGCTGCTTTAACGAATACCACACTTCTCTGTTCAAATTCTAGAATTCTCTAAGCTTGTGAAGAGAAAATGTGGTTTTGTGTGTAGTGACATTTTACATGCTCTTTCCAGAAAAAAAGGTGATGGGAAAAGAATCAGGAGATTCAACAGGGAATCCCGAGATGATGGTACTGAAGGGGTATTGAAGGGTGGCAATTGTGTGTCAGGCACAGGCGACAGCTACCCAAATTTGAGCAGGTCAAAGGCTCTGGGAGACAGTTCTTCAGGAAGGTGAAATTTGTAAAACACTGGATGTGACTAAATGTTTTGAGAAGAGATTTATTAAACAACTTGTGGAGAATTCAAGGATGGATTCCTGAAAAGTTCATAGAAAGCTAATAAAAAACTAATTGGGTGAAAAATTAAGACAATTATTGATGCAAAAAAATGTACAAGAAAGGAGAAGTAATCATAGTTTGTTACATGACTCAGCTCTGGATGGTCTACAAAATCATAATAATGTAAGAAATGATGATTGATTTAAGCACAATTATGATACACACATACCTATTTGGGGTTGGGTAGGGGGACAAATGTAAGTGCAGCAGATGGTGGAAAGAAAGAAATCTTCACCTATCATGGTGCAAAGACAAAACATAAAATCCCAAACTGAAAGTCAAGAAATAGGAATCCAAGCCTTCTCTTTAAAGTTATAGAGGTAAATACCAAAAGAGTTGGTTAAAAGAGCTGAAGTTGTCTCTGGGTCTGGGAAATGGGAGGACAGGGACCAGGAACTGTCGTTTTCCCTAACAGATCTTACTGAACTATTAGACTTTCTAAATTGTGACTATGTATAGCTTAAAAAAAAAGTCAAAAAAGAACAAGAAAGTTGACACTTATCTAATTCAAGTGGACATATTATTTTAAGTATCTTAAGATTTAATTGAAATCTTAACCAAGTCAATTAACTTGGTTGAGCTCAAATGGAAGTGCATCGTCATGAACTGTTCACTGTTAGGTGCTCATTTCATGCAGTGGTTCTCACCCACCTGCACAACTCGGGTTCTACCTTAGAATCACCTGTGGAACTTTTAGAACCTACTCAAGCCTTGTCCCTCCAAAGCCAATCAAATAGAACTTCCAGAGCCAGCAGAGGCAACCCTAGTTTTACAAGTGCTTCAGGTGGTTATAATGTGTATCAAGATTGAGTACCATGGTCTAATGACAACCTGAGGAACATATATCAAAATGTACCCTATTTTCTTTAAATGTATCTCATAGGTACTTAACCAGTGGCACAGAATCTAATGCAAAGTTTGCCCCCACTTCCAGAAGAAGGAGGCAAGTGGGGGCTGACGTGCATACCCAGCATGGAGGCAGGACCAGACCAGGGTATCTAGGCTGTATGGAGAAGTCAAGGTCAGTGTCACTACAATTGTTAGGTCAGTAAAGCAGTGGCCTCCATGGTCTCAACACAGCAGAAGGGTTGTAGGGTGCAGAGCACAGATTTATTTACTTTATCCTTTCATTTTGTGTTGCTACTCCTCCCAAAACAAAAATGCTGGAAGATTTCCTCTTCATCAGGTGATCAGAGTAAAAGTTAGCCAGTGACCCCTGAAAATACAAACATAAAATTAAGCCTTCAAAATAATTATTTGTAGCAGAGGATAGGTGCAAACTGCTTTACAAACCCATACCTCACTTTGTGCTGACAGACCGTCTTTGATTGGTCGTGGAGGCAGGATGACTTCATGATTCGTCAGGTCTGCATCCTATTTTTAAAAACAGATTTTGTGGATAAGCATTAGGTCAGTAGAAACACCTTCTCTACTTGGCATTCTTCATAAATCGAATGCAGACTACACTTGGAGGTAAGACCATGCCCAGGATATCCAGGGCTGTATCAGGAAATCAAGGTCACTATTATTATAATCCAAGTTAAGGGCAATGGCCTCATGGTTCCCCACTCTTAGGATGTCATTTTGGCAGTTATGGCTGCCCTCATCTGAGGCAAAGGATGGAAGTTGGCTCAAAAGCAAATTGGAGAGTCCCACCTCACTGAAACATAAACTTTCTTTCTTCTTTCTAGGCATGGCTAGATCTCTCTGTGGCTGGCCCTGGGATCAGGAATGGAGACATAAGAGCAGTGTTTTAAGTGCTTTGTGCATATTATCATCACAGGTGTTTGCTTGAAGGACTTCAGGTAGTTATAATGAGTCAAAACTCAAGGTAGAAAGCTCATGCCAGGACAGGGTTGGGTGAAACATCCACAGGGCAAAACGGACTCCAGGAAATGCCAGCAGGCCTTCTGGGAGGCAGTTGAAGGTGGAGGTGATGGTGGTGCCAAATGATCCCCCTTCTTGGTGTCAGTCCCCAGAGGGTTAAAGCCAAGTCCACTGTAAAGAATTACAGTAGTTGGCTTGCTGGTGTGTTTACGGTTTCCCTATGTCGGCTCTGCCTGTGTTTTTTTGACTGGGTGTACCACTGCCGAAACCCGCCCTGCCTGCAGCCCTTGGCAGTGACACTTGGCTTCTCCTTCCTCCTTCGTTCAACCCTTTCTTCCCAGCTCATCTCTGCTGCCTCTCTTGGAAAAAAATGGGAGGCAGGTGGGGCCTAGAATGCCCCAGCATTAATCCACACCTCTGGCCTCCTGTGCATGACTCTCTCAATGTGTAATGGGAGGTAAATGGCTTGCCACCTGGGGCTGAGGCACACGGGCCTACAGACTGGGAAGTGGTTTGCCCTGTGGTCAGAGCACACCTGTGTGAGGGGCGGAGCGCAATGTGATGAGCTGCGCTTGCTCTGAGTGGCTGCTTTACAAAGCCTCAGGCCTCAGTGGGAGGTCGGGAAGGACATTAAGATGCAGCTCTGAGACTTCGCTATTGCAGAGGAAGTTGTGGTGCGGATCCGGGTGTTCAGACTGGGGAATGCCTCATTAAACTGGCACTCAGACTCAGAGAGCTGCGGTGGGTAAGCATATCCCCAAATAGTGCCTCAGGATTTGTATCAGTTGTGGTCACCCACATTGTTAATTGCTTTGAATTTCAAGTGGTATTAGAAGAGGTATGGCTGAAAAATGTAAACTTTGAGCAGAAAGTTGGCTGGGTGTTGTGGATTAACAGACGCATCTTTGCTCTGTGCCAGATACAGTGAAGATAAAAGTAGCTGACCTCTGGCCCTGAGGTTTAAACACAGAAGTTGGAACCCTCATACATTGCTGGTGGGCAGGTGAAAATAGTACAACTACTGTTGTAAACAGTTTGTAGTGCCTCAAAATGTTAAACATAGAACTACCATATGACCCAGTAATTCTTCTTCTAGGAATATACCCAAGAGAATTAAAAATAGATGCTCACACAAATACCTTGTAAAAGAATGCACATGGTAGCATTATTCATAATATCCAAAAAGTGCGAAAAACCCATATGTCCATCAACAGATGAATGGCTAAACAAAGTGTTAGCCATACAGTGGAGTATTACTCCGCTATAAAAATGAAGAAGGTGCTGTACATGCTGCAACACGGTATACCTTCAGTGCCTAATGAATATGGGGTTTCTTCTTGAGGTGCTGGGAATGCCTGGAATTAGAAAATCGTGATGGTGGCACAATATTTTAAAAATACTAAAAAATCACTGAAGTGATTTTTACTTTAAAATGCTTAAAATGGTGTATTTTATTTAAAAATTGCAAAAAACAGTGGAAGAAAAAAACCTTAAAAGTTAACTTCAAAAAAGTTAAAGTAATACCCAGCAAATTTATTGCAGTAATATTTTTAATTCCAAGAACTTTTATCACACAAAAATTTTTAAAGGCTGGAGATCCTTCCAAATCTGAAGTATTAATGTTTAAATTTTTATTCTAGTTTCTTCTTGGTTGCTGCTTCCTTGAGAATATTCTTTCTGCTGATTTTTGTTACTTTTCCATGCAGTTAGTTTTCTTTTCATGTTTGGTGACTCTTGGAGGTTAATTAGTCATTGCTAATGAGGGCCTAGGTCAGTATTTCTTAATTCTGGCTGCCTATTAGAATCACCTGGAAATGCTGTAACTGGCATGTAGACCAACTACATTAGAATGTCGGGGGAGGTGACAGAGGCCCCGGGCATTGGTTCAAAGCTTCCCCAAGTTGGGGCTCTGTGTGGCTGGAGTTGATAGTTACGAATTTCAGTGAACTCAAGTGGTGGCTCCAGCCAAATCTGGGCCCCTGTTTCCTAGTAGAAACTCTTACCTTAGGTGATTGTAGGACCTCAGGTAACTCTACCTTAAGTAGTTGTGGGGGCCCAGAAAACACTACCTTAGGAAATGTGGGGGAGGAGTCTCTACCTTAGGTGTTTTGAGGGGCTCAAGAACCTTAATTTGATTCTGGGGGTCCAGGAAACTCTAGCTTAGCTGGTTGTGGTAGCCCAGCCAAATCTACTTTGAGTGCCTGTGAAGGGCCAGGAAACTCTAGCTTAGGTGATTGTGGGGCCCAGAACTCTCTACTTAAGGTGATTTTGGGGGACAGGAAAGGTGATTGTGAGGGCAATGAATCTTGACCTCAGGAGATTGGGGGGGCCCTGGAAAATCTACCTTAGGTAGTTGTGGTGGCCCTAAATACTCAACCTGAGGTGATTATTGGGCCCTGGAAATTCTATATCTAGTGACTGGGGGGAGGGGGCGAGGAATTCTATGTTAGTTGACTGATGGGGGCCAGGATAATATATTTTAGGTGACTGTATAGCCAGAGACTCTACTGTAGGTTACTGTGGGGGGCCTAGGGAGCCTACTTCAGGTAATTATTTGGGCCAGGATAGTCTACTTCCGGTATTTGCAGGGGCCCAGGAAATTCTAAATTAGGTAGGTATAAGCCCATGAAATGCTACGTTAGGTAATTGTGGGCCCATCTAAGTACATCTTAGATGACTCTTGGGGTCCATGACACTCTATCTTGGGAGATGTAGAGACTTAGGGCTCTCAATCTTAGGAGATTGTGAGGCCCATGAATCTTGACTTAGGTGATTGTGGTACCAGGAAACTCTACTTGATGTGATTTTTAGGACCAGGAAATTCTCACTTAGCTAATTTGGAGTCTCAGGAAAGTTTACCTTGGGTGCTTGGGGGTCCCAGGGGACTCTACAAAGGAGTGGGGGGACAAAAATCCCCTGGGATTTATTTATAAAAATGTATTCTTACATGTTTAAACTTCAGTCACCCTGAAAGTACTCAGCTTTTGATGCAATACACCTGTCAAGATGCTTTTCCCACTGCTCAAAACAGTTTTTGAACTTGTCAATTTTGATACCTTTTAGTGCTTCTGCTGTTTTCTTCCCACCTCTTTTACTTCAGCAAAATGTTTCCCTTTGAGTACTTTTTTCATCCAGGAAAACCAAAAATAGTTGCTTGGGGTGAGATTCAGTGAATAGGAAGAGTGGGGCATGGAGGTCATGCAGTTTTTGCTCAAAAACCACTGAATACTCAGTGCTTTGTGGGCAGGTGCGTTGTCATGCCACAAATTGATCATGTAAATCACACATCACGAAATGGGCAAATGCATTGAAAGAGTCTCCAAAAAAATTCCCTGAAGCTGAATGCAGCCTCTCACAATACCAGTTGGTATACAGATGCAGATGGGCTCCTAGAACACTCACCTAGTGGGAAAAGCCTGTGTGCTACAGGGGGCCTGCCCACCAACAGATAATTTCGTGGTTTTTTTGGGTCCTCATAGATGATTGTAGGGTCCCAGGACACTCTACATAAGGTGGGTGGGGGGCCAGGACACTCTACCTAAGGTTTCTGCAGTCCTGGAAACCCAACCTTTGATTATTTGGGCCCAGGAAGCTCAACTTTAGTTGACTTTGGGCCTAGGAAACGTGACTATTATTGATTGTGATCCTCGGGACCTCTACTTTAGGTATCTGTGGGCCCAGGTAACTTGACTGTAGGGGGCGCAGAATATTCTACCTTAGATTATTGTGGGAAACCAGACGACTTTACATTAGGAGATCATTTATGGACAGAAAATTCTACCTTATATGCTCATGAGGACCTGGGAATCTTGACCATAAGTGATTGTGGGGTCTTAGGAAATAATACCTTAGGTAATTGTCGGTGCCCTGGAAATGCTGCATTCGGTCGTGGTGGGGCCCTGGAAACTTCAACTTAAGCAATTGTTGGGGCACGTGAAACTTGACCCTAGGTGATGGTGGGTCTGGGAAACTCTACTTCAGGTGATTATAGGCCTAAGAAAGTCTACCTAATTCTATTGTGGGCCCATGAAAGTCTATCTTAGGTGACTGTGAGCCCAGAAAACTCTACCTTAGTGGATTTGGGTTTCAGGAATGATTACCTTAAGTGATTATGAGGGTGGGGGCAAGAAATATGTATCTTACATAATTGTTGAGGGCCAGGGTATTTGACCTTAGGGGATTGTGGATTCTCAAAAGTCTATCTAGGTAATTGCGGGTCCAGAAATCTCTACATTGGTGATTTTAGGGGGCTCAGGAAACTCTACTTTTGTTGATTGTGGGTCCCAAGAAACTCTACCTAAAGTGATTGTGGATCTAGTAAAGTTGACCTTAGGTGATGGTGGGAATGCAGGAACATGAGCTCAGTTGATTATAGGGTTTTGAAAGCTCAACTTTAGGTGGTAATGGGAGGCCAAGAATTTCTACCTTGGTGATTGAAGGGGGACAGTGAATTCAACCCTAGTAATTTTGGTAGCCCAGGATCCTCAACCTCTAGGGATTGTGGGCCTGGGAAACATGAACTTAGGTGATTGTGTGCCTGGGAAACTTGGTCTTAGATGAATGTGGGGGGCCAGGGTAACCTACCAAGGTGATTATGTTGGGTCAGGAAATCTACTGTAGGTATTTTTGGGATCCCAGGAAACTCTACTTTATATGAATGTCAGGTCCCATGAACTTGATCTTATGTGATTGTGGGGACCCAAGAAACTTCACCTTGATGACAGGAACCATGAATCTCAGCCTTAGGAGATTGTGGGCCTGGAAGCTCTACTTTTGGTGATTGAGGGGTGGGTAATATCTACTTTAGGTGATTTGGGGGAGGGGGTCAGGAGACTCAACCTTAGGTAATAATGAGACCCAGGAATGTGGACCTCTAATGATTGTGGGGGCTAGGATAGCCTACCTTAGTTGACAGTAGAGGCCAGGAAATTCTACCTTAGGTCCTATAGGAATACACAGGTATCCCCAATTTTGAAAGTTTGTTTACATCATTTTAATGAAAGATCTAACATTAGTGCCTGTTTTTGCTAAGTGAAATAAAGCTGAAGAGGATTTTGATTTTACAAAAAAATGGCAAAAAGCGATAACAGCATTCAGTGTTTTTTTCACAGTGAGCTGTTACAGAGGCGGTGCGCACCCTGAGCAGTGAGAGTGCCACCGCCAAATTCCTCCTCCAGGAACTACACTCAGCATCAAGCTGCCAGAGCTTCAAACTGTGTCTGTGAGCATCTGTGCTTTGTCCATCTGTTAGTAAGATGTGTCCTAAGGTAATTGCTGTCTTGATTTTTATGCCATTTTGGATTATGAAAAGTTTCATAGGAAGGCTCTACTTTCAAATAGTAGGAGAAACCTATGTTGAAAAAACCTTATTTTCCCCCCCTCCTATATAGTGAAAAACCCAGTTCTTTCCTGTCTTCTGTAACTGTGTCTCCTT
Source organism: Lyroderma lyra (assembly GCA_004026885.1). Lineage (NCBI taxonomy): Eukaryota > Metazoa > Chordata > Mammalia > Chiroptera > Megadermatidae > Lyroderma > Lyroderma lyra. The sequence continues at coordinate 4,399 of PVJL010002209.1, read as the reverse complement.
TACTTCTCACACAACACATTTCACTTCTAATGCTTCTGGGCTCCAAATTTGCAGAGGTTTTCTCTATACCAAGCAATTCTGTGCAAAATCATCTGGGTGTCTTACAATTTAACCCAGTTCTGACACTACCTACCCAGAGATAATGTCAGATCCCTCAGGTTAAGGGCTCAGTCCCACAAGATTGTTCCACCAGCACCCCACTTCAAATGCCATTTGCAGGCCCAGGTTATCAACCTGGTTTCTGACGACCAGCTATGCATAGATCGCAGGTTCCAATGACCCCCTTCTTGTGTATGGTTAATTTGCTAGAGCAGTTCACATGCTCAGGGAAACACTTAGGTTTATCAGTTTATTAAAGGAGATGTTAAAGGATACAGATGAACATTTGGATGGGAAAGATGTGTAGGGCAAGGAATGTGGGAAGGTGAGTGGGGCTTCCATGGCCTCTCTGGGAGTGCCCCTCTCCCAGCACCATCATGTGTTCACCAGACCCCACACTTCCAGAATCTTACGAAGGCTTCAACACACGGGCGTGATGAATCATTTTTAGCCCTTCTCCTTTCTCAAGAGAATGAAAATTGTATGCTTGGTCTTTCTAGTGGCAAGCTCTCATCCAGTAGCCAAGCCAGAGTCATCTCATTAAAACAAAAACTACTCCTATCACCCAGGAAATTACAAGCGTTTCAGGAGCCCTGTGTTAGAAATGGGTCAAAGACTGAAAGGGGGTACCTGGACTCAATTTGTGTGTGTGCATGTGTTTCCCCACACCCACAGACAGTTTTTGGACATAAGTAGGGGTCTGAGAATCAACTCAATTCTGACACTATCCACCCAGAGACAGAATCAGATTCCATAGGTTAGGGGCTCAGTCCCACAAGCCACCAAGTCTCCATTTCCAATGCCAATCTCAAGCCCAGGTTTTTACTTGTGCTTCTGATCTACCAGCTACAAATCCTAGGTTCCCACAACCCCCTTCTTGGGTTTCATTCATTTGCTAGAACAGCTCACAGAACTCAGGAAAACCTGTTCACTCAATAGTTTACTGATTTACTACAAAGGATATTAAAAGATACAAATCAATAGCCAGATGAAGGAATACATAGTGGAGGTCATGAATGAAGGAGCTTCTGTCCTTGCAGAGCTTGGGCCCTGGCATGATGCACGTGGAACTGTTCTGGTTCCCCAACGTGGAAGCTCTCCATAAAAAGGTCAATGAGCTATCCTTTTAAGTTTTTGTGGAGGCTTTATTGCTTAGTCATAATTGACTAACTTGTTGGCCATTGATGACTGAGTCCATCTCAGGTCACTCTCCCCTCCCTGGAAATCAAGGGGTGGGACTAAAGTTCTACTACTCTAACCACAAGGTTAGCTCCTACTGGCAACCACCCCTGCTATCCTTAGGTGCTTTCCCAAAGTCATTTCAGTAACTTAACAAAAGATACCTCCATCATTCTCAACACTTAGGACAGGAGTGTCCAATCTTTTGGCTTCCCTGGGCCACATTGGAAAAGAATTGTCTTGGGCCCCACATAAAATGCACTAACTATACCTCTAATGAGCTAAAAAAAAGTTTGCACTATGTAATCCTTGCTAACAGATGTCACCCCAATAAGTCTAACAATAAAAATTAATTTTAAAAAAGTTTGCAAAAAATATCATGTTTAGAGTTTACGAATTTGTGTTGGGCCACATTCAAAGCCATCCTGGGCCACATGTGGTCCATGGGCTGCGGATTGGACAAGATTGATTTAGGAAATTCCAGGGGTTTAGGCAGCTCTGTGCCAGAACTGGGGATGAAGACTAATATAGTAGAGACTCCATTAACTGGAACTAACTCAACTGGCATTTTCAACCAACTGGCAAAAAAATTTTGCTGGTGCTTGGGAGTGCTGGTTGCTTGAGTTCTGGTTAATGGAGAGTCTGCTTAAATTTATCTGGCACCTACCAATTCCCACGGTTACCGGTTACCTGAGAGTCTATTGTATGAGGCCTGACAATTAAGTTTGCAAACTTGCCACCATGTGATTATGTTGGCAGCACTGTACAAACAACTCGGTAAGGTTTCATAACCTTGGTGTATCTGTGTCTCACAGCTGTCTTTGTGTTGACATGTGGCAGTGTCTTGCTGAGTGGCATTCATTATTGTTGTGTGTTTTTGTGTGCTGTTGCAAGAATGTCAGAGCATGAATTAGAATGATGAACCAACATTAAATTTCTTGTTAAATTTGGCAAGAGTGGAAGTGAAATCAGGGACATGTTAGTCCAAGTTTATGGGGATAATGCCATGAAGAAAATGGCAGCATACAAATGGATTAAATGTTTTATTTTGTTTGGTTTGGTTTCTTTATAAATTCATTTTTATTGTTAGACTTATTGGGGTGACATCTGTTAGCAAGGATTGTTTTTTCTGTCTGGCTTATTTCACTAAGCATGATGATCTCCAGGTCCATCCATTTTGTTGCAAATGGCAATATTTCATCTTTTCTTGTAGCTGAGTAATATTCTATTGTGTATATGTACCACAGCTTCTTCACCCAATCATCTGTCGCAGGGCACGTTGGTTGTTTCCATATTTTGGCCACTGTGAACAGTGCTGCAATGAACATTGGGGTACATAGGTCTTTGTGGACAAAGGTTCTCAGGTTTTTTGGGTAACTCCCCAGAAGGTGCTGGGTCAAATTGTAACTCCATTCCCAATTTTCTGAGGAACCCCCACACTGCCTTCCACAGTGGTTGTACCAGTTTGCATTCCTACCAGCAGTGTGCGAGAGTTCCTATTTTTCCACATCCTCTCCAGCACTTGTTATTCCTTGTCTTGTTGATAACAGCCATTCTGACAGGTGTGAGGTGATATCTCGTTGTGGTTTTGATTTGCATTTCCCTGATAGCTAATGAGGATGAGCATTTTTTCATATGTCTGCTGGCCATTTGTATTTCTTCGTGGGAGAAGTGTCTGTTTAGTTCTTCTGCCCACATTTAATTGGGTTGTTTGTTTTTTTGTTAAGTCTTATTAGTTCTTTATATATTTTAGATATTAGACCCTTATCTGATGTGTTATTTGCAAATATTTTCTCCCATTCAGTTGACTGTCTCTTTGCCTTGTTGATGGTTTCTTTTGCTCTGCACAAGCTTTTTAGTTTGATATAATCCCATTAATTTATTTTTGCTTCTCTTGCCTTTGAGGTCAGGTTCATGAAGTCCTCCTTGAGCCCTAGGTCTTTAAGTTTAGTACTAATGTCATGTTCTATACAGTTTATTGTTGCAGGTCTGATATGAAGGTCTTTAATCCATTTCGAGTTAATTTTTGTATATGGAGAGAGTTCACAGCTTAAGTTCATTCTTTTGTATATGTTTTTCCAGTTTTCCCAGCACCACCTACTAAAGAGGCTGTCTTTTCCCCATTGTATGTTTTTTGCTCCTTTATTGAAAATTATTTGTCCATAAATTTGTGGGTTTATTTCTGGGTTTTCAGTTCTATTCCATTGGTCTATATTTCTGTTCTTCTGCCAGTACCAAGCTGTTTTGATTACTGATGCTTTGTAATATAAATTGAAGTCAGGGAATGTAATACCACCAGCCTTATTCTTTTTATGTAGTATTGCTTTCGCAATTCGAGGTCTTTTATGGTTCCATATAAATTTACTAATTCTTTTATCTATTTCACGAAAGTATGATTGTGGGATTTTGATGGGTATTGCATTAAATCCGTAGATTGCTTTGGGCAGAATGGCCATTTTCACAATGTTAAGTCTTCCTATCCATGAACAGGGGATATTTTTCCACCTCTTAAAGTCTGTTTCAATTTCTTTCAAAAGTGTCTTATAGTTTTCCGTGTCACGTTCTTCCTTAAGTTAATTCCCAGGCATTTCATTCTTTTTGTTGTGATAGCAAAGGGAATTGACTCCCTCATTTCTTTTTCTGTGGATTCGTTGTTTGTAAATAGGAATGCTGTTGACTTTTTTACATTGATTTTGTATCCTGCGACTTTACTGTATTCGTTTATTGTTTCTAAGGGTTTCCTGGTGAAATCTTTGGAATTTTTTTTTTTTAATTCATTTTTATTGTTAGACTTATTGGGGTGACATCTGTTAGCAAGGTGGAATTTTTTTATATAAAGGATCATGTCATCTGCAAATAGTGACAATTTGACCTCTTCTTTCCCAATTTGGATACCTGTTATTCCTTTCTCCTGCCTGATTACTGTGGCTAGAACTTCCAGTACTATATTAAATAGCAGTGGTGACAGGGGGCATCCCTGTCGTGTTCCTGATTTTAGGGGAATAGGCTTCAGCTTTTCCCCGTTCAGTATGATGTTAGCCGAGGGCTTGTCCTATATGGCCTTTATTATGTTGAGATACTTTCCTTCTATTTTATTTAGTGTTTTGATCATGAATGGATG
>PVJL010002208.1:195083-210556 GCA_004026885.1 Lyroderma lyra | reverse complement strand
TGCACTTTTTTAGAAATATTTTTCTTTGACTCTGAGTGGTCAGTGAAAGCACTAGCTTTTGCTCACCCATGAAATAGTTTCTCTTTTCATTTGTGTTTTCTTGTCCCTTCCTACCATTATGTAATAAAGAGAGGTATTAGCACTTTGTACTAAGATACATATTTAGGTGTTGCTGGCATTTATTATAAGAACAGGAGGCAATAATATGTAATTTTTGTCTTTTTATAATTTGTTCAATTAATTTTCTTTTCACATTGAAATTATTTTTTTAATTTAAAGCAAAATTTGTTTAGTTAACACAGCTCTAATACAGTAATTTATATTTAAAAATAGAATTGCATCTTTCTAACAATGAAGAGCTGCTTCTATTGCATATCACTTAATAGATAGTAAAATAAAAACTTTGATCATTGCCTCATTTTAAAATAAAATAAAATTTTATTTTGTAAAAGAAAAAACTTGATTAACTATAAGAATGAAGATTTTCATATTAGCTACGAAGTTTTGTTTTCTAGGTAAGATTTACATAATCCTCCAAAAAAAGGAAAAAAATATCAATTAATGCATGCAGTATAATGGTTTATTATTTCATATCATCAGCCAGTTAATGCACTGAATATAAGGAATTATTCTAACTCTTCAAACTTTAAACTTTAAAATGTCTCTAAGCTCATTAGCAGCTGACAATCTGCAGTAATAAGTACTTTCTACATGGCAACTTTGTGACAAGACTTGCAAACCTAAATTTACTTTCCAAAAACATTATCCCAACCATAAGATTTTAGAGCTCTGCCTGAAAATGTAAAGATTATAGAAATAGTTAAGATGGGAATTTTATTGAGAGAAAGGAGAAGTAAATTGTGTGTATAGTCTGCAGGGTCTCGGGGTACATAATTAAGAATTGCGATTCTTAATGAGAGAAGAGAAAATAAAAGTAACAAATAAAAGAGACATCTTCACCTACTCAAATACACACACACACACACACACACACACACACACACACACAGAGGTCCTCTTTCTCACTGGACTGCCATTTTAACTTAATCGTGTTTCATCTCGAGTCATTCCTCTCACCCAGTATCTGTTAGTGGAAGACTGGAATGACTATAGTAGGAATCAGGAAGTATCACCGAACATAAGATTTTCCTATTAACACTTCTTGCTCCTAGAGAGACAGGAGGGAGTTCATAAGTGTAGGCAGTGTTCTGTGAGAGACTCAAGCAAGCATAGTAAAGGATCAGAAGAGAATAGTAAATCATCATTATCTGCTGGGTCTTCTTCTAACAGATATTGGGTGAGAAGAATGACTCAAGATGAAACACAATTAAGTATATTAATATTACTGTGCTCATTTATAAAAGGGATAATTAAATGGACAATTGTCATCTGAAGTATGTTCAACATGTATGTAATTGTCATTTGAATTTGGTCAAATAAAATTAATAGATTCAATTTTAGAAATTACCTATCTATGGGATTATGCTTTAGACAGATCTGCTATATAATGGGGTGTTTCATGGACAGATATTTACTTGCTTGATTTATGTTTGTAAAGACATATTATTTTAAATTGGAGAGTTGGTTTTATAGATCTATAACAAAAGTAGCAGCCAATAAAATAATACTAAAAGTAAGACTTGGAATAGGTCTTCAAGGGCTTAAGTTTCTTAAAAGTTTGAGCCATCTCTATCTTGACAGACCATAACTCATATAGTTTATTCATATTTTCTAGAACACTATCATAAGTGACCCAGTTATTTTTTTCCTTCTGTAGGTTTCTAAACGTTCAAAATAAAAACTTATTTCTTTCCCCAGGAGAATCTTGATATTCCATCTGGAAATTCCTCTGAGTGTTCATCCATTATCTGAATAAACTGTGGAAACAATTCCTTGTTTTGTCTTTGGTAAGTGCACTAATGGACATGTGAGAGACTCATAACCCTTGAAGGTAATGGTGTGAAGCTGCTCCTAAAGGGCTGAGGAAACATATATCCCATTTCAGCTCTGATCTCTTGATGGTTGTAAATCATACACTTTTTCTATTAGAGAGCAAAGTAGTTCCTCAAAGAATATTCCTTAGTTTTCACTCTAAAGAAGATAAGAATTTTGAAATATTTTATTTAAAAAATAACTTTCTAACCAAATAGATATTTCACATGCAAAACTATTCAGATTTAATATTGGGTTATCTTGAACAAATCAGAGTTTTGTTCAATCATAAAATGTTCAGAAAATGATTTAATAGCAATACCTTACTTAACACAAAAGGAAAACTCTCTCAAGGCACTATGCAATGTGTTTTTTAGGTATTTCATTGCCCCCAAACAAGTCATCAAGGTTGGTGTTTATATTATATTGCTATTTTAGATACATATAAAATTAGTATCTTGCTAGGTACCTTGTTCCAGATGGAGTCAGAGATATGCTCCATCTTGATAAAATAGTTTTTGAATTGAATAATGACTTTATATCACATTTTTGCCTTCAATGTCATCTTATTCCACTTAAAGCAAGTCTAATTATTAGCATGTACTGGTTCCTTATGAAATAATAAATTGTCATTTTTAAATTATAATATTCTTTGATTTATGAGTGTTTAAATCATATTTCCTTTGTGAGAGTTTAGCTGAAGAGAACTAAATATGGCAAACTCCACAGTGTATGTTTTCTGCACATCCAGGGGATATCTGATTTCTCTCTCACCATAGCAATTACAATTTAATACTTTATTTGCAAATTATTATATCTAATAACTGCTATATTTCTTCTTATTTTCAAACAGCCACATTTGGTTTTTAATTATTTTTCAAAGAGCTATGCAGGGAGGTATAATCTGTGATCTAACTACTATTTCACTCTCTCATGAGGTAGATTGAAGGAACATTTTGTATCAATCAAAAAACTTCCAAAAAAAAAAAAAACTTCCAACTAGCAGAAGAACTCAATATATAGTATTTCTTTATGAGCCAGAAAGATTCCAAGTGAGTAGAGATATCCAATGTCAATTATCCTCATAACACTAACCTTTGCAGAGTTAAAAATATAAAGACATTTAGCAATGATGGGAATAAATGATAAAAGAAATGACTGATTTCTTTTTTTAGGAAAATAAAAAAGCCCTTTGATAAAACAGAATTTTGTAATGTGATAAAAGAAACAGAAAGAAGAAAGAATGAATTAAAAATGGAATGGGATAGTGAATATATCTACAAGAGAATGAGTGAAAGAAAAAGGATAAAGACTCTAGAAAGTGGATAAATTATTAGCAGGATCATTCATATCACTTCCCTCACCCTACTTTATAATATTTTAAAAAGGGAGAAAAAAATCATGAGAGGTTGTTGGGGTACCTAAAGAGACTCTGTATGAATCCTGTGTATTTCAGCTACTAATTTCAGGTATGTCAAGAGAATAAGCAACTCAAATACTTTATCAGATGTATCTGGGGAGTCAATTACATAGTATGTTGTTACTAAGCATAATGGTTAAAAGGTAGAGATGTTTTTGAGTGAGACAAACATGGGTTTTAATCTTGGAAACACTGTATCTTAAGTCACTAAAGCATTCTGAACCCAATTTTCTTATCTTAAAATGGAGCCAATAATAATTACCTTGTGAATGATGTTGTAGATTGAATAATTAAATAGAAAATACAGAGGAAATTATAGCACAAGGGAATAATGGAAAGCAAAACTAGCATCCCTTACCATCTTGTTCTCTAGGACACAGCCAATCCATTCTTTTAAAAATATTTTACTGTCTTGTTAACATCTCCTATGATAAGACATTAACTCTGATTCACTCTGCCCTCTCATGGTGATTTCATGGGCAGCCACTATCTGTGGGCCTACACAGAATAAATGAAAATAGGGTGGGGAGAAGTATTGAAATGAGTAAGTCTATCTGATAGGCTTGAGTCATTTATAGCCATTAGGAATCCAGGGAAATCTACTAACATCACTAAGTATAATACATGATGGTGATACAAGTGGGTGATCAAGTGGCAGGCAGTGATGTCAAGCAAGAGAGTGAGAAACTGTTCAGTCCACACCTCGGTTAAAAACTGAAGACAAGCAGTAGACATGAAAGCAGAACAGAAACAATAATCACCAATAGTCTGGGATTATAGAAACGAAGTAAGGACTGAGCGGTTTTTTTCTATTGTTAAATTATGTCACAACACTACAATTACAGAATCATGTATAATACTACTCCCTCTAAAAATGGATATTAATTTCAGTGAAGATTTTTTAGAAAAAAATTATATTGGTAGACAAACATCCATCATTGCTCCCAGGCCAAAACCTGAAATATTGTGCATGAACTAAAACAAGGTCATTCATATGTACAGTTACCAGTACTAGAATATTTAAAAAGGCAAAAAAAAAAAAAAAGAAGAAAAAAAAAGAAATAGAAAAGAAAAAGGCAGATATGAAAAATGGATACAGAGGAATTAATTTTAACCAATTCTATAAGGAAAAGTAGTCAAAACAGGAATTCTTTAAATTATTTAAATCAAACTAAAGTGATTATTTGTGAGGCTAGTGACCCATCATTTCTATAATATTTAATAAAAAGATTAATTTTTATCTAAGGCACACAGTGTAGGGAAATCTCTAGCCTGCATTATTTAGCCTATTCAAAATTGTGAAGCGAAGGCTTGCCTCTCCAATTTGTACCCTTCACCTTCATCTGAGTAATCAGTCCTCCTTACTTTCTACCAAAGTTTGGTCTTGTGATCAATAAATGAGTTACTAAAATGTCACTCCTTAAGTAGCTTAAAATGTCACCTAAAATGTCACTCTATGTGACAGTGATGAATTTTACTCCCTTTTTTTCTGAGATAAGTGTTTTTGCTTAAGTAGCATAGTTTGGTGGTGCCATTTAACTCTATTTTTCTAAAGAACATCTTCACATTTTACTCTTTTAGTTTCCCTGTAAACTTAATTAAAATTGCAAATAAAATTCATAACCACAGTTTTTGGTTACAAACCACAAATATCTATAAGGATTTTTTTCAAAAGTAAAAAGAATAATCCTAAAGTTTTAGAAATTACTAAAACTACTATACTTATAATGCACGCCTAGTATAAATTATCTTTCCTCCATCACAATGAGTTAGATTTCCAAACCTATATGAGATAATGCACCATTTCCTCTCTTGAATGCACACAACTTCCCCTCTTGAATGCAACGTTTCCCCTCTTGATTTCTGCATCAGAAGTTCTGGGTATTAGTGAATTGTTGTTCCAGCATTCTGAGCTGTGCTAATCATTACCACAAGCCATTATCAACTCTAAATTTCCTTGAGTGCCTTAAAGCATTCAAAATAGAAAAGTACGTTTTGATAAATTATCACATTCGTAAGATATTTAAACTAAAACAAGATATTCTATTAAAAAGCAATCTAAAGCAACCATAACTCATATTAGTTTATCAAAATAAAATATATGTTTTGGCTTAAGGAAAGTAACAAAAACCAAATATCTGAATATAACATAGTTGAAGAAATAACAGTAGTAGAATATTTCCCTCCCAAGCATATACTGATTGGCACTTGAAATATATTAAATTTCCCTAGTGTTTCCCTATTTTGTCTGAAGTGAACCCAGCAGTGAATGGCTGTGACAATAATGCAAATGACTCAAGATATCCTTAGCACCTGCCACCTTAAATTTAATGGTTGATGATTCAAACTGTAGTACACACGTAACTCAGAGAGAACGAGAGAACGAGAGAACGAGGGAACAAAACTTTCAGTGAGATAAAATAATTATTCTGTCACAAGATTTTATTTGCTTGAATCCCCATTTGGAGGAATGCCAAATATTGCAGAAGGAAGACTGATTTTGCAGAAGATAATAATTCTATAATGACTTTAAAATATTTAAAGGTTAATATTACTTTGTGCTCTTGAAAGAAATGGCTCTTCTAAATACAGCATTTTGTTTTGACGTGAATATAATCTTCAAAATAAACAAACTCATATATCTAGGATGGGAAACACTGATTTTCTTAAGTCTAACTCAGAATTAAGCCTTTTTCTGCTCTCTTCTTCCTTACTTGAGAGGAAGAATTTAAGAGAGAAAGTACACTCATTTGTTAAATCCTAAGGACAACACAAAGACACCCTCGTGACCTTAGACCCTCCTTTTCTGATATTGGCCTTTCAGACCTCCATACTGATCCTAACTTGAGGGAAGAATAGGAATTCTATATGAAATTGAGCTTATCCCAGTGTAGTAGTACACTTATGAAAGTGTTATGTCACATCCTGAGATAGAAAAATAGTGTATTAGCTTAAGCAGAAGATTTTTATTTGTATCTAATTATTTTCAGCATAAGCACTTAGCTATCTATGGTCACAGAATTTGGACAATTATTCTTTTTGTTCTTCTATCATGTTAGAACAATTGAATATATTTTGGCCTTGCTAAACTCCCAATTGACTCTTAATAAGGACCATATACTAGAACAACTATTTAATGATGTAGTTGTTTCCATCACCAATGCACGCTTTAAACCTATACAATTCCTAATGGACATTGCTAATTGGTTTGAAGTTCTGAAATGAATACAATTATGTATTTTTATTATTTATATAATCAGTGGAAAGAAAATTTCAAGTGAGGTGACAACTATTAACTCCTCCAGTTGCCTGGAATAAAATAACAAACACTAATTCTTCTAAATTAAAAGCTAAATGAATGTAAGTATAATAGCATCTAAAGCAGTGTAACTCAACAGGAAGAGACAAGCAGCTTGGTACTCTATAATCAAAGCTCAATTATTTTCTCTGTGTCCAAGAATGTTATTAATACTATTCCCCCATCATATTCTCTTTTAATCAGTTTTCATCTAATGAAGAAAAAAAACATTCTCGTATTTATCCACGGGTCTTGTGTATTTGTGGAAGTCGTCCCCATTTGTCCCCCTTTTCCTAAGTCATAATAATATTCTTCATTCAAGTAGTACATGGGAATTAAAAATCATTTCACCTATGGGGTGATCAGACTTTTGGGGGGAAAATGCGTTTTCATATCAGTCACAAATTCATGCTTTATCTTTCTATGGGAGACCAATTCAAAGCCCATACTCAGTAACTACCTCATTTGACTTCTGGGCAGCATATTCTTCAGGATATAAATTTTAGAAATGTTCCATATGTGGGATATTTAGTTATTAAAAAACATAGATTATAAATATTTTGACAGTGGGGCTTAGTTTACAATTCTACCAAGTAGAATCACTCTGAATTCTATTTTTTAATCCTTTATATTTAAGACTCCATTCTGTTTATAACAGCTATCAAATAATCAGCTATTCACAGTCATTTAAGTATTGTGTGTATGCCACTAAGTGTTGTATTTATGCCACATTTTATTATTGAAAGATCAAAGGAGCTATGTTTTATTTGATGATTCTGGATTAATCATTAAGGTTCAATGAAAACCACTCAGTAGGAAGGGGAGTTATTTTCTCATCTTTCTTATTTTATTTATTTTCTTCTATCCTTGCTCTTTTTCAACCTCTCTAGATGGGCAACCATTTAATCTTCTATCTGCAGGTGGTTTTTCAAAATGTATATTCTTGTTTTATGTGCTTATATTTTTAATTTTCATAAAGACTAGGGAGTTATATAGTTAATTCTCAGCTCTTTCACTAAGCACTGTTTCTACCATTTGCCTGTGTTGTCATGTAGACTTCAGGTCAGTTGCTTCTAACTGCAGTACAATGTGAAACACATCAAGCATGTTTTACTTATTCATTCCCTTGTAATGGAAATTCAAAATGCTTCCAACAGCTCGTTTCCACATAATTTGCTGCAAGGAATATACACATACATAATCCCCTATGGATCTGTGTAAAAATTACTCTGGCACTTATAGTAAAGAAAGGTAAATTGATGATCAAGCAATAGCACACTTTTCTCCAGAATAGCTGCGCCAATTTAGTTTCACCTGATGGAACTCAGCATTCCCAAATCCCACACAGACACTGATGCTTTCCACTTTGGATTAGGTTAAGACTGGTAGAGTGAAATCACAAGGTTGTTTTAATCTGTGTTTATGTGATCACAATAATTTTGAAATCTCTTTACTAGTGGGATTTAGGGTTAGTTTTCTGATTATTGTTTTTTTTTCATAAACTTTTGCTTCTTTTCTATTTTGGGTTATTTCATCATTTTAGTGAAGGAATTACTTGTATATTCAAGACATACAGCATAATGTTAGTTATGACAATATCTTCTCCCATTCTATCTTCTGTGGTCTTCTTTACTGCACAAAAAGCTTGAATTGGCTGAATATACAAAAAAATAAAGTAATAGTGTGAATGATAAGAAATATCATGTCTCTTATTAAATATATCAAAATAACTTTATTAGAGATATTTTATTAAAAAACTAATCTGCTCACATACCCATAAATTTTCAGTTTATTTTTATCTGTGTATGTAGAAAAGGAACATTCACTATAATTATAACTTTATAAAGTTACAAAACAGCTTAAGTAATTTCAGAAGAAACTATTTCAAGGGTAAATTGAGTTTAAAAATTAAATTAAAATTTAAAATTGTAAAAAGCTTAAGGGAAAGTTATAATAACTGGACACATAGTTTCCTTTGTTATTATATTTGTTTTCTCTTAAATTCAGGAGGAAGATTAAGACAGCTTAAAAAGCACAGGATCTACTTTAGGGATGGATTATTTTTTTTATAATAATGTCTGCATTTTATTTCTTTAAATTTCTAAATGTTAATTTAATAATTGCTCATCTCAAATCACCACCTTATTCTTGTATACCAAATATTTTGAGATGATTTGTACCATTTTATTCCTCTTTATACTGGGAAATTAAATTTTTATTAACCAGGGAAAGTGCCAATTAAGTAAAATAGTAATTTCTAATTTTTTGCATTTTTGCTTTGCAGTTTTCTGTAAGCACAAATATTGTGCACGCACGCATCTGTGTGTGTATGTGGTGCTTTTTTGTTTGTATGTTTGTTTTTGTAAACTTTAAATCATCCTCCTGCTTATCTGTGAAATGAACAAAGAAATAACACTTGAAACTAATTTCTGGCTTTTTACAACCCCAAGACACAGCTACCAGGGTAGAAGAAAAAGTTCTCACTGGAAGCTCAGTGTGACTATGAATGATTACTATTAATTACCAGATTTAGTTGGTTGATAACCTCCTTTTGCCATCACAGCAGCATATATGTCACTTTTCCCCTAAAATTAAGTATCTCATCAAAGATAGCAGCCTTTATGGTAAAGGCGGACTTGCTTGTTCGTCAAGGAACAAACAGCAGTTACAATTCCCTGACAGAATTCGTAAGCAAACTTAAGAAAAAAATTGCCTGTGCCAGCAATCAGATAAAATCAACTGAACCCAGTAACTTGCTATATCAATTTCCCATTGCTGCTTTAACAAATTAACATAAACAGGGCAAATAAGACAATACAAATGTATTATCTTACAGCACTAGAGGTCAGAAGTCTGCCACATGTCTCACCAAGCTAAAAATCAAGGCCTAACAGGGTGGCATTCCTTTACAAAGGCTCTGGATAGATACGTTTCCTTACTTTCCCATGGGTTAGAGGATGCCTGCATTCCTTGGTTTGTGGTTCTCCTTTCTTCAGTCTCACAGATAACAGAGATGAATTTAATCCTCCTCACGTCACATCATATCACTCAGACCTCTTCCATACTTACATCTTTCTGACTTTTCTGCCTCCTTCTTCCATCCTTAAGCACCCTTCTGGTTCATTGGGAGCACCTGGTAATTCAAGCCCATCATCTCATCTCAATGTCAGCTGTGAGCATCCGTAATCCTATTTGCAACCTTAATTCCATTTTGACCTATAACCTAACGTATTTATGAGGTCTGGGAATTAGAACAAGGACATCTTTTGGGTGTCATTATTCTGCCTCTCATATTTGTTATATATCTGAAGCTGATATTTCATCAAGTTTATTGTACCTGCTGAAAAATATTGTTGATCCTCATCAATGAATATTTCTTTATTTACGTATTCATTAATTCAGCAAATTTTATTGTTAAGTGGTGAATACTTGATATGCAGTACAAAGTAAACATACTCTTTCCCACCCTCTTGAATCTGTTGCCTACACCAATTCTTTGCCAAAACAAAATTTTTTAAAAAATCTATGCATGATTAATCATTGACTGTTCTGTTTTTTTTTTAATTTTAGAGAATTTCTGACATGAAATTTGTGATTGATAAATATTATTTAATTAGCAAAACATTTTAAAATATACTGTTTCTTCATTTAACTGAGGGTACAGAAAACAAAGAATACATTTTTCTCTATAACTCAACCAAAAACAAATAAAGACACCTTATAGATTATAAATGGATACTATATTTTTCTAGGAAAGCTACATTTATTCAGCTTTTTAAAATGTGTTTTTGATTCTTGAGATTTAACACTTTTAATCAATTAAAATTAAACTGTAAAATTTAGTACTTGTACTTGAATACAACATGAGTCTTGTTCTGAAGTTTAAGGGTGGTGTCCAACTTTATTCAACTGTGATTTTCCACAGTGATCTCTTTCCCCATAACAATACAAATAAATGACAAATTCTTTTAGTGAAGTTTCTAAACTAAGAATTTATTGTAATATGTAGAGGTCATTGGAATAGGTGGAGAGGGGAAGAAGATAAATATAATAAAAATAATTTAAATTGTGTTAAAATGACAGACTATATTATCAGGCAGCTATTGTATTTATAACCACAAAATCTCAATGACATACAAAAACAAGCATTTCTTTCTCATACATCTGAGAATCTATTTTAAACTATGATTCTAGATGAGTAGGCTCTTCACCGCCTATTCATCCCTGTTCTACTTAATATCCTTTTGTTCAGAGGCCTGGGATAAAGGGACAGAACTACCCAGGGGTTGTTCTTCTCATGCAATGGTGAAAAAATAAGATGCAAGCCCCAGTGTGCTAGCATACTCCACATTTTGTTCACATCACCATTGAAATAATCCACTGGTGATAGCAAGTCACAGGGCCAAACCCAAGAGGTAGATTCAGTCATTCCTGAGGCCAAAATGACATATGGCCAAATCCAACATATTACATATTGTACGAAGAAGTACATTTCACTAAAGGAAGAGTATGATGCAAGTAAATATTTTCTAAACAGTAATTCAAATTATTACAGATACCTTTTAAAACAAGTACTCAGAGGCATCATCATTCTTACATACTTTATTAGGCAAGTGAAAATGAAACATATACTTATCTATGGACATCTATTATAATGTTTGTGACATGAGTCTTTAACATAAGATAAAGAGCTTTTGATTATGCACATTATCCATATTTTAATTTGCTCAGGCTGCCATCACAAAATATCATAGGCTAGGTAGCTTAAACAACATAAATGTATTTTCTCATAATAGTAGATGCTGGAAGTCCACTAGGGATGGCTCTCACCCTGGCCAGCAGGTGGCTGCTTTCTCGTTTTATCTTCACATGAAGGAGAAAAAGAAAGCAAGCTCCAGCCTCTGTCTCTTCTTATAAAGACACCAATCTCATCATGAAGGCCCCATGGTCATGAACTCATCTAAACGTAAGTACCTTCCAAAGGCCCCATTTCCAAATACCACTATGATATTGTATGTTAGGGCTTCAACATACAAGTTTTTGGGGGAATGCATTCAGTCCATAACAACCCCAATAGAGAAGATTTTGAAAATACCTAATAGAACTACATATGCATTTATCCTTTGATTTAGCAATCCTGCTTCTAAGAATTTATCCACAAAAGTATACCTCTATGTTTTTAAAAGTCACAACACAAAAATTATTTATTTTGTCACTTTTTCTAATTGAAGAATATTAGAAACAATCTCACTGCCCACATATAGGTAACTGACTAAATAAACTGTTATATTTATGCAACCAGTTACTGTGCAGATGTTTTAAAAAGAATGAGGAAGCACTCAATGAACTGGTGGAAAATGATATATCTTTAATTTATAGCAGAACCATACTAGGTGAGTGGGCAGTGGTGTTTTAATTCTAAAACCATCTTGTAGTAAAACTAGAGTAAATGAATAAATGTATTAATATTATTAAGAACTAAGGTTCTCAATGTGAGAGAAAAGAGATATATGAGTGAATACAAAATGCAAGAAGGAAAGAACCCAATGAAGGGCTTCAGACATGGAAATACTAACATGAACGCATGACTTTGCCAGCTATGATCACTGAAAGGGCTAGAAGCAATATCTTGATAGCAATAAACATAACCAATGGTCATGTTTTGCTTACTAAGTGCCTTTCACCAAAAAGGAGGGCAGGGAAGAATTCCTGGAGAAAATGCAGATTTGCAGACTGGTTTGTGAAAAGTGTAAGTTAAGGTAAGCCTGGAATATTTTGTTGCTATGCTGAGAGTAAAGAAGTACTCAAAACCTCAAGAGGATATATCTCACGACATAAGCCAGACTGAAAAGTTCCTATTTGAAACAATTTGAGCATCAACCGTAATGACAGTAGTGGAGTATCACACATTGAGTGTTTGTGTGTGGTGTTAACTGAATCATTAGAATGAAGGGATAGGGAAAGCTGTTCTTTACAGAAGAATGATAAATAATAAATGGAGAAAGAATGGCATTAAAAATTACCTTCAAAAACCACTAAAATAATAAATGATATAGAAAGAAATCATCAGTTGATGCTAAAACCATTAGGTGAATATCCTATTCCCAAACATAGTCTCAAATATTTTATATTAATATATTACTTTTTAATTAAAAAGAGAGCTCTTGAGTCATTTCCTGCTTGAACCCGCTCCTCCCTCTTAGGTGTGTACTTTCTCTTCAATAAACTGTCTCTTCACCTCTAAAAAAAGAAAAAATTAAAAAGAGAAAAAGATACCCTAGCAATTGAAAAACATGCCAGACATCTCAATCAAGCCTTCAAAATTAAAACCTTCCAATAACAGAATACACTGACATTACGTGTCTCATGCTGTGATACACTAAGAAAGACATGTTACCTATTCAATGTTATTTCCAAAGAATGTGTAATCCAAATATCGTAATGAGGTACTAATCAGACAAATTCAAATTGATGAACATTCTATAAAACAACTGGCCTGAAAAAATTTTAAATGCCAACATTGTGAAAAGCACGGAAGAATGGGAATGACTCTTCTAAATCAAAGGAGATCTTATGACTAAATTTATAAAAATATAGAAAAAATTCAAAATCAATTGTATGTTAGATTACTGTATCAATGATAAATATTTTCTTCTGGTTAATGTGGTGGAGTTAAATAGCTATGTTTTCCATCATTACCGAGTATTGTATATAAAATACAATAAAATGTATATGGATTATTAAAGTCTTACAATGTTTGAATGTGATCAATAAACAAGCATTTTTTTAGGGCCTCTTATATACAAAGTGAATAATTGCCACCAGGGGATTCAGAGGCATGTGACAACTTCTATGCTTGATAAATGAAGAGATTACCTAGTCAGGGAAACAACATGCAATAATACATGATCATACACAAAAAGGAAGACCGAATTCCATAGTATAAATCAGTGTTCTGTAAAAAAATTCTGTGCATCTATGAATCATCAAGGATCTTGTTACAAGGCATGCTCTGATTAGGTAGATCTAGAGTGGGGCTTAAGATTCTGCATTTCTAATAAACTCTGGCCTTTGGATCACTATTTAAGTAGTGAGTATAGACTATGAGAGTTTTAGAAGAAAAAAAATATTAAGAATTAGAGTAGGTAAAGAAGACTTCATGGAGAAAATGCATCTTGATATCTTAACTTTAAAAAATAAAGGGGTAAAGGGAGAGTTAGAAAAGTATTTATAATAGCACTAGTCATTTATTTATTCCTTACCTTGTATACCTTCTCAACATCTAGCATGTAAAAGACACTGTGTGCAGCAGTAAGAGCAGTGTTTAGATTCATTTTAACATCTCTCACAGTGTCATATATAGAGGAGGAACTCAGTGAACATATATTAAACTCAATTTAATTTGTGGCTAGAAAATGACCTGAAAAAAACATTGGAGAAAGAAATTGTCATGATGCAATTGTGAGGTAGTAAAATAAATAATTCTGACTCAAGAGAAACACAATTGTGCTTGGATAGAGTGAAGAAAAAGTATGGAACATATTTAAAAAGTAGCAGAGAAGTGTACTTTTGATATACAAAATTTTCAGAATTGGGGAATGACATTCTAAAAATATTGTTTTGGAAAAATTAGTGTGGAAGCAACTAAATTTTTTAATCTTTCCAAAGATTTTTTTTTTAAGTTGACTTTAAAGAAACTTGATTTCAAAGCTAAGGTAATATGCCAAGGTCAAGTAATCATTTTATCAGATTCTTTCTTGAATCATTGGTAAAGTTCAATTAGATAGACAATTATTGATGTTAGCATATTAGGTTCAAACATTTAAAAGCCTTTGTATATGACCTTTAAACATATTAATAAATATTCACATATATATGGTAAATTATTTTTCCCTGTCCATCATTGCATTTTCATTTTCTTAAAGCTATTGACAAATTTATTAATTTTTAGAAATAAGCTATCTACTTTTTCATCTGTACCAAATAAACTTGAAAATCTAGGAATTTTGCAAAACACAAACAAAAAAGGTAAAATATGAATTATCCAATAAAATTATATTATAAAGTTAAACAATTTAAACATGTTGGTTCTTCCAAGAGATTCAAGAACATATAAGTATTCAGAAATGGAAAATGTGTCATTTTAGGTATCTATTAGGAATCCATGGATAGTCCTAGAAATATGGGATAAGGAGTATTAGTTATCTATTACTTTGTAACAAATTGCAGTTTAGTGGCTTTAAAAAACACAAATGTCTTATCTCACAATTTTGATGAGTGAGAAATCTGGGTACAAGATAGTTGGGCCCTCTGCTCAAGATCTCAAAAAGCTGAACTTGAAGTGTATACCAGGCTGCTGTCTTATTTGATGATCATTTTCAATGTTCACTGGTTGTTGCAAAATTCAGTGCTTTGGGGTTGTAGGACTGAGGTCCTCAGCTACTAGAGGTCACTTGTTATTCCTGGTATATGGCCCTCTCTACAAGATGGCAGAATGCTAACTCAAAAACATAAGAGCACGTCTTTCCTCTTTGAATCTCTCAGACTTCTTCCATCTCTGACCTCTAGATGCTCTTTCAAAGGGCTTACTTTAATCAGACTCATCCAGAATAATCCCTGTTTTGATTAACTTAACTGATTAGGAATTGTAATTATATCTGTAAATATCATTATCTTACCTTATTACCTAATCTAGTCATTTGAACATGTCCTCATTATATTCACAGATATCACCCACAACAAGAGTTGAGACTATATAAGACAGATAAGTAGAGGAGGTTTGTGTGTGTGTGTGGGGGGGGGGGGGGGGGGGGGGGGGGGGGA
>PVJL010002208.1:17784-194983 GCA_004026885.1 Lyroderma lyra | reverse complement strand
TATGCAAATGTATCTTAAAAATTAATAAGAAAAAAATCACCTAATAGGAAAGTGCAATGATCATATGAACAATCTTAAAATATTATAGTATTAGCTGATTTTGATATTGATTTTATTCTTTCACATCTGTGTCCATATATGCTATCAATTAATCTTTATAATGAGCTTATGATAAGATAATATTATACCTGTTGTGAGTTAAGTTGTGTCCCCTCCAAAAAGATATGTTAGAGTCCTAACCACCAAAACTTCCAAATGTGAACTTATTTGGAGATGAGGTGTTCATAGAGTTAATCAAGGTAAATCAAATGACATCATTAGGGTGTGATCCAGTCCATTATGACCAGTGGCCTTATAGAAAGGGGATGATTGATACAGAAATAGACAAATAAAAGGAAGAGTGAAGAAACACAGAGAAGACAGCCACTATACATAACCCAAGGAAAGGAGTCTCAAACAGATCCTTCCCTCACAGCACTCACAAGTAACCAGTACGACTGACACTTTGATTTCAAATCTCTAGACTTTAAAGTTGTAAAAAGATGAATTTCTCTTTGTAAGTTACTCAATTTGTGATACTTAGTTATGTTATGGCACCCCTAGCAAACTAATAAAATACCTTTCATACATAAAAGAAAATAACAACTCAGAGAGCTTAATTAGCTTGCCCAAGGGAATACATCCAACAATATCAGGGCTTGTTCTCAAACTCAGCTCTCGCTGATGCTGAAGGCTATGTCCTTAACAACTCTATTACACTGGCGATATATAAATAGTCAACAAACATATGAAAATAGTTCTAAGAATCAAAAAATTATACTTAAATAATGATATGTTTTACTTGCTGATTAATAAGAAAATAATTTTAATATAATAATAAATACTTCAGAGAAAAATGGTTTACTGAATTGATCACTCTTGCCCATTGTTGTTTGGCATGTAAATTAATACAAATTCATTTATGACATTTGATAACTTAGCGAAAGACTCTCCTCCTCCAAAAGTGAACAAAAAGTGCGGAGCAGACATATCCATAGAAAGTTTTGAAAAAGTCTCAGAATTCCGAGCCAATTGGACTGGTAAAGGTATTTCTCTCTCAAAGACAATCAGTAAAGATTGAAGGAGGTAACTCCTTTAAATGTGAAGACAGCAAAGCAAGACTTCAATGAAAAATCAAGGACACATGATACCACCAAAGAAACAGAGTATCTTTCCCATAACTGACCTCAAAGAACTGGAGCTCTACTACTTGCGTAACAAAGCATTTAAAATAATTGTTTTAAGGAAGATCAGTGAGCTCTAAGAGAATACAGACAACTCAAAATCTAGAAAACATAATACATGAACAAAATGAGAAGTTCAACAGAGATAGAAATCATAAAATAACCAAACACAAATTCTAAAAATAAAGAATACAGTGTAAAAAATTTGAAAATGAAAAGAAGTTGCATTTTTATCTCATTTTGCAAATGAAGAATCAGGTCAAAAGATTTGTTTGGCAGGTACAGCAATGATCAGCTTTCCTCAGATTATAATGAAAATAGATCTAACAAACTTAGTATCTGATGGGCCAAGTAAACATAAATTGTCAGGAAAGAAGGAAAAGAAAAAAAATCCCCATGAGATATGGCCATTCCTGTGCATCTCATCTACTTGCCTACAAACCATGGCAACCCAGGCATGCATGAAACACTTGCTGGCCGATGCAGGTGAACTCCAGTTTCCCAAGTGTTGGATTTAGTTCTAACCCCAACATACTCTAATCTGTGCTTCCTTAACTTTAAGCACTTCATTCCTGAGTTTTGGTTTCCAAAAAGCTACATACCTCTAGAGCAAAACCTGCAATAACCTTGTACTGCTGGCTCCTCATGACGAATAAACTGAATATGGAACAGGATACCTGGTGCCTCAATTTTCCTTTTCACATCTTTTCTATTCCTTGTAGATTTCAGATAAGTAAGTAGTTGTACACTCAAGCAGCATCTATGTAATCATATCAAATAAAAATAAATTATAAGGCTTTCCAATGTTGAGACAGGTGTTTCTTGCTAATATTCATATGATATGAAAAAGAAAATAACCCTGGACTTGGATTCAAAAGCATTGGATTTGCATTTGAGTAATTCTGTATATGCATTATATTAGATATATAAATATGAAAGATTAGTGAAACTTTTTGCATTTCAGTTTAGGCATTTATTATAGGATTGTACAAACTTTTCTGTAGAGGATCAGATAGTAAACATTTTAGGTTTTGTGGGCTATACTTCTCTATCATGACTATTTCACTCTGCCCTTGAAACTCCAAAGCAGCCATTAACAATATGTAAATAACAGGGCATGATTGTGATCCAATAAAATTTTATTTACACAAACAAGTGGCTTGCCAAATTTAGTCAATAAGCCGTAGTTTGCCAACTCCTGATCTATAAAATAGGAATAATAATGCCAGTTCTAGCTCTTGCACAAGATTGATGTAAGCGATCAAATACATGGGAATGTACTATTTCATATACTGTAAATTGCTACACTCTTGCATGATGTTGATTATTATTAATGATTTTATAACCTTAAAATTCATTGTATGAGATATTTTTATGTTGAAATGGCATAATTTGATTCTTTAATACTATAGGAAATAACTTTACTTCCATAAGCAGCCTGATTCTAAAATCTGCTCTGTAATACTAGAATACAAAATATTGGATTCTTAAATCTATCTTTAAGTGTAAAATTTTGGTGCTTCATGTATGAACAGTATATTTTATAAACACATTGTTGTATTTTATTTGGTTAATGAACATAAAAAATGTAGAATTAAATTATAAAAGGAAATAAAATTGATGATATAAATTTAAAAATATATATTATAATATGACACACTTTTTTTACTGTGCTTCCTTAAAGAGAATGTTCTGAAATGAATTTTCATAAAGAGTACTAAGAGATGATGCTCTCCATTTAAATAGATTTTAATTCATTCTAAATTATAATTGAAATACAAAGCACATGAGATGACCACATTAAAGAGTCATTGTTGAGCAAGATGAAGCTTGATGGCAGTTTTGCTGTCTGCTTGGGAATGCTGAGCGGAGACAATGGCACTTCTGCTAGGAAATCTGGGAAAGCACATTTTCTAGACATCTCTGAGGAGCAATTAAACTAACTGAATTCAATTAAAATTTGGCTTGAAATCAAGAGAATATGAACTTAGCCAGAAGAATAGAGCTATGTATTTAAAAGAAAATTTTTTTAAACCCTAGACATAGAGGCTAGGTAGAGCATTGCACTGATTCTTTCAGATACTATCTAGAATGAGAGTATGTTATTATGATAATAGCAAATCATTTTAATAAGCAAAGGCCTTTAGGAATTATTTCCAGGTAACTACATCAAAAGCTGAACTAAGTAACTGAGTATGAACCTAGCGAAAGTATTTACTTCACCAGTAAAGTAGAAATCTCTTTTACACCACTTAAATTATTCTGTTTTTTCTGATTACAGTTTGCTTGACAGATGCTATATTTGCTTTGATCTTCCTACGTGATACATTGAAGACCACCTGTACTTTTTAAAATTAATATCTTTGATTTAATTTAATATCATGATTTATATGTTTTTCTATTTTATTGCTTCCTGTATTAGCCTTGTCAAAACACACACACACACACACACACACACACACACACTCACATAAGGGACAGTAATCTATGAAGAATATTTCAAGAAGATTGTCATTCTATTATAAACAGTTTGGTGAGTAGATAATAAGAATCACAGATAATATTATTTTCCTAATGTAAAAATTACTACTAATTAATGTATATCACATCAAGGATTGTAAAATAATGTTTTTTTTCCTGGCTATTTTTATATTTATCTATGAAACACATGCTAATGTTTGAGTTTGAATTTGTGGACCCAGTAGAAAGAAAGACTTGCATATAGGGTAGATAATAAACTATCAGGTTAATATTATATATAAATATTATTAAAATAATATTAATATAAATAATGAGAAATTATTATAATTAATTGCTAGATATATTTTTAAAGAATGTATTGAAAAATGACGTTGAGTTACTACTAACACAGGTAGCAATAAAATACATTGCTTTGTTGTGTGGCATGTGCCACTTTCTGGGCTAAGCATTTTTTGCATTTTTTTTCACTTATATTTAATAACTCTATAAAGTGGGTAATTGAAGAAATTGAGTGTCTTTGATAGAGTAGGAACAGTAATCACTATTTAACACTCCTTATCATTTATCCTATAATAGCTATATAAGGTGAAAATTATTCTTCCCATTTTACTGATGAAGAAACCTGGGATTTAGGAGAAGATAAGATATTCAAATATGTTGTAATATTACAAATCAAACCCAGTATTCTGATTTCAGAATTCAGTCTCGTAGCCAATACAGTACATAAAATATAATCAGCAATAGCAATATCAATGTTGATATTAGCTATACAAGATTGAAATTAATTATCATCATAGCTTTTACTAGAACATTGCTCACAAAGGAAATATCTTCTTTGGGAAAATACATTGGTGAGCTGCTTGGAGGTAAGACTTGAATTCGGGGTATAGGACATGATTGAAAATATGATATAATTTTGGTGATTGTTCCTGGAGAGGATAAGAAGAAATATAAGAGAAACAGAAGAGGATAATGTCTGTATACTTAAAGGGAATTTTAGGAATATGAATGTCTAATGTGTAACGTCAAATTGTTTTTGCATTGTTCGTAGTATTATACTTCTCAAATGTGAAATTGAATTTTTAAAGCTTTCTTACTAAAATCTCAGAAGACACAGAAGACTTCTAATGACATGAGATCTATTAACATCTAGATAGCTAGTTAGCTACCTATCTAATAGAGGACATGGTAACAAAACTCCAGTTAATTTGCTAACCAGATTACCTAAACCAGCTAGATCATTCTCATTACTAAGTGGTTCATACAGATAGTTCCTTCTCCTGCATAGGTTTCAAATGTTCTTTTAATCTTTCCTGTTAACTATATCTCATATAAGTTTATCACTGAACAGGTTGAGAAATAGTGGAAATGAAATACCTGTCTTAAAAAAAAAGAGTAAATTAAAATATCAAAAATGTCCAACAGATGATGTAGGAATTTAATCAAAATTTAGGTTTTATGAAACCTAAAATCTGGCTTCATTCCACATTTCACAGATACAAGGAAACTATATAAACAGGAATAAAATATTTTTGATACATTATATTAAATTTCATATGCTATTCAGTTCTCAACATCAATTTTCTTTACCTAATGGGAAAGATAAACTGATTCTGAAATTCCTCTTGAATTTAAATGGAATTCCAATTTTTTATGAACCCCATAGGCATTGATATGAGAATCTGATGTCTTAGTTAAATAATGATTATTTATAGGGCCTTAGAAGAGTAAGAAGAATTTGTCTGACAATTTGCATAATGTTCTTTTCAAACATTTCTGAGTTCTTTTCTCTTTGCATTAAAATAATTTTTAAAATTAACAATTTTTACAAGACTAAAATATTGGTTGTTGTATCAAATTAACTCTTACACCTAGTAATTGCTTAGAAAGAGTGTTGCAATTTAGTAACATGCAATAATAATCCCAAAACACCATTAAACACCTTTTAAATACTTCAGAGCCTAATAGTAGCTACAGTTTAATCTCAAATGTTAATTCACATGAACTAAGTTTTCAATGATTGTTACAATGTTCTTTTTACTGTAAGCACACGACAGAAATTTAATTTCCAATTACTTAGGTTTTATTATGAAAGCACTCAATTATACTATCAAAATCATATTCTCCGAATGTTTTTCAGAAGGTTATAAGTAGTCCGACATTAGTTAAAAATGTCCATCTCAAAATAATAGTTTGTATTTAAAGCCTCTTCCAGAAAACTTTTTTTTTTTTTTTTTTTTTTTTTAATGTGAGTAGTTCCCTGGCTGGGAATCGAACCCAGGCTGCAGCATTGACAGCACCAAAGCCTAGCCACTATACCACCAGGGAACTCTCCAGAAAACTTTTTAATCACATGGATTGAAAAAAACATGAAAAGTGTTAGAGTCAACATTACATCTTGAATCCATTCTTATGTAATCCTTGAAAATTAACATGATAATTATGAAATAATAAAAAATGAAAAGTAGATTTAAAGATTCCAGTAGCATTTTTACATGTAAGAGAACTTTAATAGACATTTTGATAGTTTATTATTTCTATTTTTATAGAAGTAAAACTACATTTGTTCTAAATCATGTGTTTCTTATTCATTACCCAAGTTTTGTTCTATAAAATCATTCAAGATAATTACAAATATATCTGAATGCTGATTTTATATTTCACTAATAACTTATTGCTATATTCACAAATGAGGAAAGATTTATATTTAGATAATTATTGCTTGAAAAAACATTCATATCCTATCATACAAGTAATGTTTTTTGAAAAAAATTTTAAAATGTTCAAAATTTACTGATAACCTATCAGACTCCAAAGTTTATGACTCTTAGATAAGTTTAATTCAAATATTTTAATCTATATTTTATTATGCTTTTCATGGAAATAAATATAAATTGCCAAACAAGCTTAAATAATTATACCCTAACAGTGAAATCATAACAGAAAATAGGTATGTACAAATATATTAGCTGTTTTTAACTTTTCTTTGCTGAGTGCTTGGAATACTTGATACTGCCAGTAGTCTCTAGTCTTAATAACATATAAGTGGATGATACAATATTAGATATGGAGACCTTTTTTCTCCTCTGTGCTCAGCATTGTCGCTAGTGTTTTAGGTCAAACCATTGCTTTCCCTTGAGAACAGGAAACTTTTGTATTCATCCTTATATCCCCAGTGCTTGACTCAGAGTCATATAATATGCTAATATATTATAAACAGTGCTAATGGTTTATTTAGGTCCTTCTCATTTCTTCCACCATATTTAGTACTTCCCATGTTATCACTGAACTTCATGACAATGATGTAATTGTAAAGTAAGTGGTATTGTCCTAGTAATTGATGTTTTAAAATACTGAGACTCAGACATGAAGTGACCTGCCGTGTCTACACAGTCCTTAGGAGGCCAAGTCAGAATTCAAACTTTAGTGTGTCTTGAAATGTATACTGCAGCACTAATATATTTTGGTTCTCTTTGTATTGTGAGCCATAATAATTTTTTTGAATTGTTTCAAATATAGCATATGTGTTGTTGGGACAAAGGCACAGCAAACATTGTTCTTAAATGGATGTGTTAATAAAATTTTATTAGTTCTATAAATAGCCTTCTTTTAGTTCCATGAATTCCATCCATGATCTTAATTACTTAATTTCAAATTACACCCATCCAACCTCTCAGAAGTTAAAAGATGTTTAATCAACTCTCTATCTAGGCCCAAGTGAGTCAATAGGATGCCTTCACATCACGTGACAACTGCCCACTCTCAGCAGCTGTGATGCAGGCCCCAGTGCAGAAAGATAAACAATGGCTGTATCTTCTCATCAGTAAGAGAAGATACCGCAGTCTGTTTTTGTTCAAACAATCTAATATAATGATAAAAACATCTACTCTGGAAAATTGGATGAACAATTATCTCTTTCAGGAATCAAAAATTTTAAATCAAAATAGAAATGATTTTAGAAATATAAAAGAGCAATAGGCCATAAAAACCTAGCTTTCCATCTCAGCTCTACCATCACCTGGCTGGGGAATACAGGATTGGTCACTGTTGATGTCTGTGTCTGCGTGTCTCTATCTGTAAACTGAGCTGGAAATACCTTAAACTACACTATTGTGTCCAAAATGTATCTAATCATAAGAAAAAAAAAAAAAGAATCACTTGAGGTCATAGTTAAAATATCAGCCTGAAAATCTAGAGAATCAATCCTTGAGGAAGGGTCTTGGAGGTGTGTATTTTAAGGAACATCCCTGTTGACACTGATAATGGGGCAAGTTTCAGAAACACAGGTGTAAACTGTTTTTAGTGTTGTTTACAGTTATGAAAATCCATGATTCTATTTTACAAGTCTGTGACAAAGTTTTGTGTAGAAAAACAAAGAGTGCATAAACCAAATGATTTATCTTTGGTAATACTTATGCTTAATCTAGATTTTTTCCCCCAGTTTATAACTTTCTTGAAGAAAATAAAGTTTGTCCTCAAACTTTGATAAAATTTTATAAAAATATTAAAAGGAGAGAAAGATGTCCACATAAGGATAAAATAAACAAAAAGTTCAAATGTAAATACTGGGAAGACAAGGAAGATCCTGCCTTCATGGCACAGAACGTTTAATGATAAGACAAAAGGAAAGCAACATTACTCGATTCCTACTATAATTTCATCTTCTATCAAAAAGAGATTGGTCTTTCACCTGGAAGTATAGTCCAACAAAGTTAGAGTGAAATGATTCTCAAGTAGTCAAGTAAATATCAAAAGGACCCTTAGATACTTTATATTTATTCAAATGTCCTGGTCTAAAAAAATTGCATCACATTATATATAAAGTATAAATATTCTCAAAAGGCTTTTCAATGTGTTTTGAAAATTCCTGAAAAGGAAGTGAGCACAGAAAAAAAGAAGGTATTAGATGATAGATATTGATTCAATTTTGAAAGGGAGAAAGAACATTCTAGAAATCATAGTTTAATGATGTCAGTATTGATCCCTGGAAAAATTATGGAATAAATTATTGAATGAGTAGGTGCTTTGTGAATATATAGAAAACAAAATGGTAATGAATAGGAACCAGCCTGGATATACTAAGAAACAATATTGTTAATTTAATGGTTACTGCTAGGAATGTTACAAGAGCAGAATGTTGTAGGCAATGCTTCTTATTACAAGGCATTTGGCATAATCTGGTATAATCCTGTAAAGAGGAAAGATAAGCATGAGTTCTTTGGTTAAACAGCATTCTGCAACAACCAAAAGATATCATATTAGTGGGCTAGCCAATGAATTTATCAGGTGGTGTTGCAAAGGCTAATATCATGGCATAAGACAACATCCTTGCCCTCTAGAACTTTACATTCTAATGGAAAGAAGGTTCTAGTGGTATGTTACTGGACACTATGTTTGAACCTGACCTGTCTAACACTGTCCACTGACTTGGAAAAGTACAATAGATATGTAGATGTCATTGATTATGGAACAATAATGTTTTGAATGATATAATCCACCCAGAAAATGTCAATAAACAAAGTGTTCATCACATATTACACATTCTTTAAAATTCTTTCCATTAAAAGAAGTGATTACATGAAGAACTGAAGAAATTTCTTCTAACCTTCTCCTCCTTTTTCATAGGCACTTTGAATCTGGGCAAGCTTAGCAACTGCTTTGGCTAATAGAATGTCAGGTATGATGCTGTGCATTTCCAGGTGTAAGACTTATGATACTGGCAGCTTTCTTTCCTTGTACCTTGGAACATTGACTTATGGAAGAGAGCTGCAATGCTCTGTGGAAGACCAAGCAGCTTTATAGAGGTCCATGTGAAGAGGTACTGACACCTTCTGCCAACAGCTCCTGCTGAGCCCCTAGCCAACAGCCAACAATCAAATGTCAGTCATATGAATATACCATCTTGGAAGTGAATTCTCCAGATGCAGTGTAACTACCCCATCTGACATTGCACGACTCACACACAAGCCTTCCAATAAATAGAATTGCCCCCTTGGATTGCTTATTTACTAGAAAATAAATTATTGTTATTCTTTTAAATCATCATGTTCTTATGATGCCCCCAACAGGATAAAAAATTTAATTGAGGCAATCAATCAAAATATTGTAACTGGCTGTCACTTTACTATGAGCCAGTTGTATGCAGATTCATTAATAGATGCCTTTGTGCAAATCCAGTCATTCTTGCTATATCTAACCAGTGACAACTTTGATTGATTATACCTCCAAATACCTTTTCGATACTTCTCTCCATCTCCACACATGCCACATTGTCACTATGTAATAGTCTTCTAACTTGTTTCTTCACATTGATTCTTACCTCCCTGAAATTGCTCCTTATACTGACATGAGAATGAACTGTTAAAAATGTAAATCTGAGTGAGTTATTTCCCTATTTACAATCCTTCAATCGATATTGCTATTAGCATAAAGACGCACTGATTTGTAATCTAATCTTTACAACAACTTTATCAATTGCCACTGACCCCTTTGTTCTTTTCATTCCACTCACCTTTACTTTTTTTCTCTAGAATGTGTTCTGCTCCCTCCTGCCTCAATATCTTTGCACACTCTGTTCCCCCTGCCTGAAATGATTAGTAATCTTTTATTGTCTTGCAGATTTCTGATCAAAGGACACTTCTTCAGGTAAATGTTCTGACTTCTCACACCAAGTTAATGCTCTCCCACCCACAACACACACTCCACACTTCTCATAACATTGTATCTTTCTCCTCTAAGACATTTACATATCTGCAATTTATAATTAAGCCATGGCTAGCTGTTCATTAGCTGTCTCTACCAATAGAGAAAAACATCACAAGGGCAAGGACTCTAACTGTAATTCTGTCTCCCAAACATCTTACAAAATGTTTTATATAGTGTATGTTCTTAGTAATTATGTGTTAGATACATCAATGATTGGTTCATTTCAGAGAGTTGAAAGCCTTGTTCTCCTCACACAGAAGACCCTGAGATATTCATCCTTGTAACTACAGTTTGTCTAAATAGATGCTCAGTAAATGTTTATTCCTTTGAACTTAATAGATTTATTGTACCTACACTGGGAAGTTAAAAATCTGGAGAATTTTTAAAATTATACAATCAATTGTAGCAACTGTGACAAATTGAGATACATTCAATGGAAAGCAGCCATAATGATGGAGAGTCTAAAGACTATGTCACATGAGAAATGGAGGAAATAAAGTGCTTATTCCAGGGGAAAGAGAACTCTAGCTGAGTTGTGGTAAAAATATGAGTTATATAGCTTTTAAAATAGATATTATTCCAATAAACATAACTAATACCAATATATGCAAATTATTATGTTGCAAATTTTAAGACAGTAAATTTCTATTAAGTTCTTACTATGTGCCTTGCACTATGTTAGACAAGAGTATATAATGATGGGGCTTATAGGCTAATGAGAAAAATGAATAAAGAGCATTAAATAATTCAGAATTAGCAAGTAATATAAAATAGATGAATAAGTACCTTGCAAGACAATATAAGGAGACTATAGATTAGGTGGTTTAAAATCGAAAGAAACAAAAAAAGCCTCTCTGAAGACAGGAGTTTCAGGATGAAACCTGAGGGTTGAGGAAAGGGCAAGCTGATAAATTTTCCCAACTTTCCCAAGGGAGTTCACTGCTTATATAGGAAGAATGTAAAGAGGAAAATATTAGTTTCTTTGAGACACAGAAAGAAGGTTAATGGAGTTTAGGCATAAATAAGAAGTGTGGCTTAGGATGAAAGAGAAATAGGAGTTAGATGGTGTAGTACACTGTGGGCCATGTCTAAGCATTTGGATTTATTACATATGCCATGAGAAATAATTAGGTTTAGAAAACATTTTCAGTGTGTGTGCTCTTTTTTTAAAGACACATTCTTGCTTTGCACATAACTGATTGGAGGTCAATTAAGAAAGAATATTTGATACCAGGCAGGAGGTTATTACAGTGGGTTAGAAAAAATCTACATGCTTTGGAAAAGAAAGATGGAGAAAAGGAAAAGAATTAGATTTGAGATACACATGCTTGAGGTGTTATGGGTTGAATTGTGTCCCCACCCCCCAAAAGTCACATGTTGAATCTCTAACTGCCAGTACCACAGAATGTAACTGTCTTTGGAGATAAGGGTCTTAAAGAGGTAATTAAATTAAAATGTAAAAAAATAGTACATATAGAAAGATATCAGAGGTATATTAGGCCTGGAGGGACCACCAAGCAAAGAGACAGTAAGAACATTGCTTTCTCAATAGCCTTTTTGAAAGTTGGCAAAAAATAAATGTAAATAAAAATTAGTTTATACAATTAATCTGACAGTTTCAGGATGAGAATAATTTTCTAAAGAGAAATATAAAGCAACAAAGTGAAACTGTCCTCCCAAACTAATATATGCTGTGCAGTAACTGAAATACATGAGTACATATTACATATTTGTGTATGTACACTTCTATATAATGTGTGCATGTGCATATGTGTATATGTAAAATGTGTGTATATTTGTGTATATATACAGGCTTGCAAAAGAGGCCGATAAAGGCTGATAATTATGATTTGAAATGGTGATTTTAAAATGTATTAAAACATAAAAACAGACCAATCTCAGTAGGGAGGAAAGGGTGCAGAAAGCCTACAATGTGTAATTGTTGCTTTTTTGTTGTTGTTGGGTCAATGTGTCAGCAGTGCTTTCAGGTGGAACACAGTGCAGACAGGAAATCAGGGTGGTTCTTCTTTGGTTTGCCTCTGGATTGCACGGTTGTCGGGGTCCAGAAACCAGATTCTCCATATATGGTTCTTTTTGTGATTCTTGATTATGACCCCCTGAGGAAGTCAGCCCAGCCTGGGGTTACTGGAGATTTTTTCCTACTTGGAATATTTATCATCCACAAATCAGCTGCTATAAATATACCTCAGCAGGATCATCATCAGGCCGGCTGAGTAGCCTGCAATTTATGAAGGTTATGAGAAACAGTGTGAAGGGTGAAGCGCTTCAAGGGTGGCTTTCTGCCTGACCCAGCCCCGTGTTCTACTTGAATATAAATGACCCTGGGAGTGAGTGTTCCTTTCCATTTAGGATTAAGGCTTTTTAAATTGTCCCTTTCGGCTGTTATTTTTCTGTCACTGTGTCATGACTTTAAGATTTTCTAAGAAACATCAAAATTACAGTGTTTAAAGATAATGTGAGTGATCACTAGATACAAAATAAAAGTATATCTAAACTTCATTGTTTCTCTTTTTTATGTACAAATTATGCAAAATATTCTCCTTTCCTCCAATAAAAAAATGTCATTAATCTCTTCATTTTTGCTCATGGCAAAATAACAGAACTGACCAAAATGTGTTGTAAATATCATAATTACAATCTCTATGGGAGTTGATATAAATGAAATGTGTTTCTCTATTGTATTGCTTAACGTTGTTTGTTTTTAAAAGAATATATGTTTGCTTAAGACATGATGCTTTGGATTATGCCTGGAAATAAACCTTACCTTCCTTTCACACTCCCTTAAATGAATAAAAACCATTGTAATGAGCTAAAAATGACACTAAACCAAAACGCCACCCAGGCTGCTCTCTCGGCAGTGAATTTTCCTGGAACACGGTTAAAACCTGCTGGATGGGGAATGATTAACTGTTTCCCTCACACAAGGTGTTATTCTGAACACTTGTCCTAGAAGAGAAAGCCTTGAGGGTCACCCTATTAATATGTATTAAGAATTAAAAGGCCAATTTTATTATTTCAGACCACTCCGGTGAATAAAAGATCATTGACACCTTCCTGTTTTTACTATTATCCTATTTTAAAATGATATTCTTGGTTATCCAATCACCCCAGGGCAGAGTAACTACAAAATAAAAAAATGCAGAAAAAGTAAGGAAAGAAAATGATGGAAAGTTCTTTTATTCAACTTCACCTGCTGCTCAAGCAACTCACACTTAGGAAGTCTCCAACACTTACAAGAACTGCTCATCATGGTCTCCTCCCACCACATTACCGCACTATTTAGAACTTGTTTTGCAAACCACCAACTGCGTTTATAAGTAGAGACATAATCAGTACGCCAATGATCTTTTGCAGCATGTATCTGAAGCGAGTTCATCAAATACTTGTCAGCCAACTGTCCAGGGGGCAATAAATAAATAAGCAAATAAATAAAATAAACGTGGGGAATGGTGACATTTTCTCTCTCTTTTCCCCCCCCCTGCAAAATTGACAATCTGGTTAGCTTCTTTTCCCCCTTCCTTTTGTTTCTTCCCACCCCGTCCCCAAACCTGTTACTAGGGAAACTTGAAAAAGAATCAGATACATTAAGAAAACAAAATAAAAGTTCAGCGCCCACAACCATTATCCCATTGCCATGCAAAAAGCAATGCAAGATGCCCACCCTCAGTCGCTGCATCCCGGTCCTGACAAAGCCTGTATCTAGCCAGAACAAATAAGATGTTAATTGCAGCCTCGCTGAGAAACTAGTATTGTTTCACCCCGAGACAGACAGCAGATCAGCCGAGATGTGTCCCTTCCGCGGTTGACGACCAATTCGTCTGAACCCCAGTGCTGAGATGACAGCTCTGAGCCAGCGACAGGTCCGCGCTAAAAGAAAAATACGATCAAGTCCAGTATTTACTTCCCATCCCTTAGAGTGGCCTCCCAGTCTCCGCACCTCCCTAGCCTCGCCTCCCAGTGAGTTTCTCTTACAGTTGGTCGCCGCCAGCCCCAGCGGTGGGAACTGAGGATGCAAAAACCTCCCAGACGCAGAAAATACTGTTTTCGGGACGTGCTTGGTTTTGAGTAGCCGTGACGTGCAAGCGCACCGCGGCCCAAGCTGGAGCTCCGCGGAGCCCCCCTCCCGCCGGGCCTCCCGCTTCCCTCCTCCCACCCAGCGGCTCCGCTCGGTTTCTCTCTCACACACACCCGCCCGTGCCCTCGGGAGGCAGAACTCCGGGAAGGCGCAGCTGCGGCGCTACACGCGTGGAGCCTCGGGCTCGCCGCCCGGCTCACAGCACCGGGGCTGGCTCCGGGCGCGCGGCGCTCTGCAACTCGCAAGCCTACGAGCACGCGGGAGGCCAGGGCGCGCGGCCGGGGACGCGCACCCCCCTCCCCGGCGCGCGCCCCAGGGAGAGCGAGCGCCGCGCGCCGGCGCGCACACCCGAGACAGAGCTTTACTATCTCGCTCCCTCTCGCGCCTCCCTCCTCGCTGGGCATTCAAACAGCTTTCCGACCTCACCAGCCAAGGATTTTCCCCCCTCTCCTTAGTCGCCGTCCGTCCATCAGTACCTGCGGGGGGGAGGAGGAGGGAGGAAAGCGGAAAGAGGAAAAAGCAAAAGCTTGAGCCTTCCGATCCGACCACGAATACTCCTGTAATAAACCCACCGCCCCTACAAATCTGCCTTAGCAGCCGCTACCGCCGCCGATCACTTCTCGTCTCAGCGCTTTCTTTGCTTCTTGGCTAATCGGTTTGTTGAGGGGGGGGGGGCGTAAATTTGGTAAAACAAATCCTTTCTCTTAAGCCATTTGCATTTTTTTGTTTCCTTAGAGTCTCTCTTCGGGGGGCTCCCCCTACACACGCCCTCGGTTGGAGGTTGGCTTCAGTTGGATACGGCGTCAGGCTCTGGGGTCCTGGGGGCTTTTTTCCTCCCACACCTCCCCTTATGATCCCCCCCACATCTTTTGCTTCCCTTTTTTTTTTTTTTAAATAAACCCTGATTTTTGAAGCTGAGCTGGGGAAAATGGGCAACGGTGATTGGGACCGAAGGGGAGTCTCTCCGTCACTGTTGCTGGGACGCGTGCCTGTGCTGGTGGTGTCTTAGAGCAAGAGCCTCCCTGAGCTTTCGGAGTGGAAGGTAAGGAAGGGGGTCCAGGGGTCACCTTCCCTCTGCCAGGGGTCGCCACCGAGGAGCTTTCGACTAGGTGTTCGCGGAGAGGACAAGGAAAGGGAAAGGCTGTTGCTGGCAGATGAAAGGGCTGAGAGCAAACCCGACTGTCTGCATTTACTTAAAAGCCGCAGTTGAAAAGTTAGAGAAGTCTGGTTTTCAAGAGATGAGCTGGGTCGGAAGGAATAGGGAGACGTTGAAAACCTGACGGTTGTGTATGATTGGGGTAATTTTACGAGGGGAAAATTGTAGGTTAAAAAGGAAGTTAAGGGAAAGCAGT
Source organism: Lyroderma lyra (assembly GCA_004026885.1). Classification (NCBI taxonomy): domain Eukaryota; kingdom Metazoa; phylum Chordata; class Mammalia; order Chiroptera; family Megadermatidae; genus Lyroderma; species Lyroderma lyra. The sequence continues at coordinate 179,126 of PVJL010002208.1, read as the reverse complement.
GGGTCTTCTATTGGAGAAAAAAATCAGTGGAGTGATGGCGCCGTCTATGTTCGACTAAAGTGTCACCCAGAAAATCAGTTTTGAGAATAGCTAAACTAAACGCTGGTTTGCTTCTCAGCAGGAAACAAATGAATGAATGAATGAATGAATGAATGAATAAACATACAGACAGATCCTTGAGACCTATGTGGCCAGCCCTTAGATACCCTCTTTCCCATTCATTCTTTCATAAAGAGGGAAATAACAATTGTTTGAACTGGCCCTGCAGTCGGGGTTTGGGGGGTGGGAGGTGGCGGCAGAGTACAATGATTCATTTGTGGTTATTTAAAATAGATCATGACTCCATATACCAAGGCTTAATGATTAAAAGAAAGAGCATTATATTGAGGGGACTCTTGAGCAGGCTTGAAAGTGAAATCAGAGCTCTTTCCTCACTCTAGTCCTTGATGAACACAGCAATGCAGACATACACTGTCAAATGGAAGCAAAAGTACTGGATTTCATTAGGAAAAGAAATACGAGCTCTTTTTGAGTTACTGGTTATAAAATGAAGCCCCCTTTCATGGATAGAATTCCTAATTTAGACACTTATTGTCACATTGGCTCTCATCGCCTACACTCTATCCTGAAGAACACTGCGCAGACCTGCATTGCCTGCAAAGTGCTACAGCAAGAAAAAGAGAGAGAGAAAATGATTTCCAGAATTTCCTGCAACTTTCCCTATTTTTTTTAAACCTTTAAATGCTCATTGGCTTTCTTTTGTCAGGAAGAAAATGTATTATATATTGAGCTGTATGCTTGAAACAGAGAAAGAACAGTTGATAGTCCCAGCAATTCTGATGTTATTTTAAACTGCTGCTATATAGAAATTTAGAGTTGGGGCTGTTTTTGCCTACATCGAGACATAGAATTTGAATTATGATCTGGAAAATGCAGATCTCTCTTCAGGGACTTGAGTCACTGGATTTTGTGTGCATGCGTTGGTGTGTGTTATGCAATGGGAAGGAAGAAGGTTTTATCCTTTGGTTCAGAGAGGACCCAGGCTAAGACATGAAAACTCTTAACTATCTATATGTCTGTATATTTGTCTCTGTTTGCAGAATAGTGGAAGAGACTGCAGCCTAAAGACTTAAAATTAACTGGGCATCACTTTTCTCAGCTCAAAGGCTAAACAAAAAAGCAGTGTCATTTATTCTAAGAAATAACTTCTTAAAGGTTAAAGCTGAGAAAAATTCAAGCTATTTTTGGATAACAACTTACAGAGGTAAATATAACCAAGGATTACTTTATTATGCAAGGCCAAGTTAAAAAATGTAAAGAGGAGGAGGTTTGGAGCTGTTGTTGGAAGGGGAGCGATTCAATAATTGAAATCTGCTAGGAAAGAAAATGCTAATGCCTTTTATTTATCATGTGTAAATCTTAAATTACAGTGTATAACTCTAGATAAAATAGCCCTAATGTAAAAAAGAAATTAAAAGACCGAAGCCAGCTCAGTTATTGTGGTTCTGGGATTTTTTTTTTCCATTGGCATCGCCTTTGGATACAAAATACTAATACAATGATCCACTTTATGTATCCCAAAAGGGCATGTCACATTGAAATGACTGCCTTAAATTCTGGTTCTCAGTGGTGATGTCAAACAAGTCTTCCCTGTGTATCTACCCACCTATGCCCTTTCTCAGATGATGGTTTGAAAATTCTGTTAAGACACACAAATGCCAGTATTTTTGCACAGGAATTTCTCATCAGTTTACAGTGTGGCCCCCGCAAAGACAAGTAGGGACATTTAGGCAAATGTGTTTCATCTGTAACAAATTATCATTTGTGCTTTTAAAATGGTGGCTATCATTTCTCATAATTACTTTCACATTTAAGAGAAAAGAAATAATGTGATGACAGCTGTTCCCAGATTATCAGATTAGATTTTGTGTGATGATGTTTACTGCAGGCAGAAAACTGAAGGAGAAAAAAGGTGGTATAGGTTGCTCAAAATATTTCAAAAATTAACATCTAGGCTATGATATTTTAAACTCATGTTTTTCTTCTTCTTTCAATAGGATTGTAATGCACTTGATGTAAATACTGGTAGATAAATTAGAGTATTGCTATTAATCTATTAAATATTATTTTTAAATTGAATGTAAAGAATTTGGTCATGGTGATGACCACTTGAGGGCGCTGTTCACACAGCAACAGATAATTTCCTGGCGTTATAAAATAAAAATCACCTGCCCTTCTTTTTAAAAAAGGGTTTAAAAAAAACAGATCTTGAAAACAGCTGGCTATAATATTGAAGGAGTTTCTTTTTCAATGCACGTAGATGCCTCCTTGCATTTTACTTTCATTGCCATTTTTACAGGCCAAATGACATAGGATGAAGGCTGTTCGTAACCTGCTGATTTATATATTTTCCACCTATCTACTGGTTATGTTTGGATTTAATGCTGCCCAAGACTTCTGGTGTTCAACTTTGGTGAAGGGAGTCATTTATGGATCGTATTCTGTAAGTGAAATGTTTCCCAAAAACTTTACAAACTGCACTTGGACGCTAGAAAATCCAGATCCAACCAAATATAGCATTTACCTGAAATTTTCCAAAAAGGACCTTAGCTGCTCTAACTTTTCCCTTCTGGCTTATCAGTTTGATCATTTTTCTCATGAAAAAATAAAGGATCTTTTAAGAAAGAATCATTCTATAATGCAACTCTGCGATTCCAAGAATGCTTTTGTTTTTCTACAATATGATAAAAATTTTATTCAAATACGTCGGGTATTTCCAACCGACTTCCCAGGATTACAGAAAAAAGGAGAAGAAGACCAGAAATCTTTCTTTGAGTTTTTGGTATTGAACAAGGTGAGCCCAAGCCAGTTTGGTTGCCATGTATTATGCACTTGGTTGGAGAGCTGCTTAAAATCAGAAAATGGGAGAACAGAAGCATGTGGGATCATGTATACAAAATGCACCTGCCCTCAGCATTTGGGAGAGTTGGGGATCGACGACCAGTCGCTAGTTTTGTTAAATAACGTGGTGTTACCCTTGAATGAGCAGACCGAGGGCTGCCTGACCCAGGAGCTGCAAACCACTCAGGTCTGCAATCTTACCAGAGAGGCCAAGCGACCGCCCAAAGAAGGTAAGTGTCCAGCAGACACTGGGGAGATAGAGGGAGGTGAGGGGTGTCTGGGGATGGAGATCAAACCTGCTGTTGCAACACCTGGGCCTAATTGTTGCTCCTTTAACTCTAGCAGTTTTGGATTAATTTGATTTGTGATCTTCACTAATAAAAGAGTAGGCCAGTTTTAGGTTTCAAGATTTTAGAGATGGGGTGGTGAGGATGAGATAGTTCTCAGCAACATGCCTGGGCCATTTAGGAGAAAAGAGAAGCAAAAACGTGAGCCATTTTGCACTGGGTGTGGTGAGGGCGAGAGGGGCCGTTATTAGGCTGCACACTACACCTCCCACCCCCCACCCCCCACCCCCACACGACATCTGTGTAATGAATTTGTAGATCTCCAGCCCTGCATAAAGTCGCCTACACTTCCTCTCTACTTTCCTCTCTCAGTTTCACTCTCTCATCCGAGACCCTTTTCCAGGTTTGGGGCAGCACGATTGAAAGGTGGCACAAACTCAGTAGCAAGCCTGTTTGGATCAAATGAGCTCCTGAAACGTGAACACAAGGGTGCCCTTCTGCCCCACAGGTCCAGGATGTTAAGAGGCTTTGCACGATAAATCCCGCGTGCTTGCTCTTTGGTGGGTCAAGAGAACACAACTGGAAGCGCGAACTCTGCGGTCTCCAGCTGTGAAGTCACGTGCAGGCGGGGGAGGAGGGCGGAATTAAAATGCAGGCTGATCGTGCAAGACCTGATATTCCTCTTGGGTGATTTTTGTTCTTGTCTTCATGGTACCCTGTTGACATACACGATGCGGGGTAGGGGATCCTCGGAGATGAGCTAGATGCAAAAACAGTGCAACGGAAATGCAGAGGAAAAAAAGTACAGGAGTGATTTATAGCTTTCACACAGTCCCCAGTGGGGGAGCTCGCCGAGGATTTGAGGTCGTGGATTATGTTTCATAATGCAAGAAAAGTGACATATTTTGAGAAAATTGGTTTTCTGTTTGGAAGGTTAATGGATATGTTCCACTTGTTTGATACGTGTTCGTTCTTGTTCCCCAACCCTGCAAGAAGAGAGTGTGTTGATCTTTTATGCAGGGAATGTTTTCTGATCGCCACAAAGATCCCTGTCTGTGGAAAGGGACAGCCAAGCTCCAGTCCCTCTTTCCTACCCCTCCCCCAACAGAAGTTGTCTTTGTAGCCAACATAAAATTGACACGTTGTTGGAGAATTTTCTTTAAGGGTAGCCAAGGCTTTGTAAGAGGTTGGGGGAGGGAAAGAGCGCAGGACTTAACCAGCTAAAGGCGTTTTCTCTGCTGAAAGCAATTTGGGGGATGGGAATTTGGAGGAGCAACGGTACAAAGGGAAAAGATGTGTTAGAAAATAAATGCGGACTAATGGCAATGAAACAGGGGTAGAGAACCTTTAAGATTTCTACAGGTCAGTGTTTCACTAACAGTTGTGACTGAAGAAAACAAAGTGGTTTTAAATTACAGGAGTTCTTTTCTCTAGTAAAAATCCCAGAGAAGCACTTGCAACTGCAGGGATGGTATTTAACACCATTTAAAACTAATTAGTGTCCCCTGGAATAAGAAGCTACAGTACACAGAGAAAATGTGATGTTACAAGCTGGCTAATAAGACAATTAACACCAGAAACTAATTTTTGTTTGCTTCATTGTTGTTTTAATAAAATTTAGAAAATCACTTCAATGGGTAAAATTCTACCATCAAATTGACTGCTCATAACTGAAAAGTGAATCCAGTTTCGCAATTCTTTTTTGTGTGTGTGAATGGTAGGTAGCAAGTGACAAAAATAAAGTTGTGTGCACATTCAACACAATTTTTAAAGACTTTGCTCTTTATGATCATGAGATGTGGATTAAGATAGTACTGGGATTTGTAGAGTTTGGACCTAAGTAGTCATCACAGATTAAGAATGAGTGATTTTAGATATTAGATGTGTAAATCATGTGTGGGAATGTATACACTTATATCTTTTGGTTAATTAGCTGACAATGGGGAAGGAATACCTCCATAAGCAAATAAATTATTATATTAAAATTGTTAATATTTAATAGAACTGAACTAAGAAAAGTTTATATAGCAGGAAGAATATATGCTGTATCAATAAAATTGCACAGCCTATAGTTTAAATTTGTGCTCTTAAATTTTTTTAGGGTTTTTTTTTTTTTTTTGTCACAAAAGTAAGGGTAAGTAATTCCTGATGACATAATCGTATTTGATACATTTGGAAGTAATTCTTATAAAATATATACAGCACTTCTTAACACAATCAAAAAGATGGTTTTGGATGTGCTGCATTGTAGGAAAGGAATGTGAAAATCTGCAGATTCTTAACTTAGTAATATTTATGCAAAGTATATTAAATCTTGAATATTTTATATAAATGATATATAAAATCTTATGAAAGAATTATTTAATACAATTTCAAATAAACTACCACTGAATAATATTCACATGGTTTGAGGTTAACAATTACATATAGTTGTGCTACTCATATTTAATATTCTTACAAAATGTCTTCACTTTATATGGTAACATGTAAACCCAGCTTCTAAAATAAGGTTTTACAAATACTACCTATATTTTATACTGCTTTATGATTTCTATTTTCTATGTAAAAATAGTTAACCTATTCTGTAAGTTATCAAGGGAATAAATTCTCCACAGTTATTATTCTCCACAGTTATGACTCCCATTTTATTCACTGGAATAAGTACTGACTCAGAAAGCTTTGAATAGAAATATTTTCCACATTTACAATATACAAGTGGCACAATTTTGAAAGAATAGTATCACGTGCAGCAGATCCAGTTGTGAATTGTTTTGTGTGATGCTGATGGTGATGGCAAAGGTATACCAAATGCTGATCTATCTATCCATTGTAATTACAAAAATCATACTTAGTATTTGAGAAAACTGTAGGCTCCCAGGAATGGGATGTTGATTTTGAGATAGGATTTCTATTAAAATGTTCATTAATAATGTATTCATGTACTAAAGAATTTCATAGTCAGAAAACAGCAAGAAGAAAACTATCCCTGTTTGTAGTGAGAGCACCAACAATTACAAATGTTATCTGGAACATGTTATAAAAGTGAATTATTGAACTCATGCTTCATTAAAATGTTAAATTTTAGTACATGTAAATGTCTTCTTATTTAAGATTGTATTTAATATACTTGAGGGTGGCATCTAATTGTAGAAACTTAGTTGTCATTCCCCAATTTTCATATGAAATTTTGAAAACCAAGTAAATCAGTAAAATGAAGCCTTTTAAAAATAATGATGTTCTGTTTCAGCCAGTTATTTAAAGAAATTGTTTATGTATAGTGTATACTGTTTTTAAAAAAGGACACTCAGTGATGTTTACCTGGTTTTCAGATATAAGTTTGGGGATAGATTGGCATTTATTCACAAGGTCTTTACTATGTTTCCTTTTTTTACCAAAGAGGATTCTTGGACTACATAGATAAACTATAAAAGGTGATATAACATCTTTATTTCTTACTACTTCATTTAAAATAAATAATTAAAACAGTTTTAGCAGAAAAATTATACACCAGGGTATTTAAATCACATAATAAGCCTTAATGGAAGCTTTGTTTCCTACTTACATCAATGGTGCTACTTATGTGAATGAAAATTGGGATCCTTGTATAGATTCCAGGAAATCTGAACACACACACTCATTTGTCTTCCCACTCTGCCTCTGCTAGTTCTTGATATTCGACCACTCGGGGGAATTCTCACTATGTGCCCATATAAAATCTAGCCTGTGTGTGTGTTTGCAGGTTTACTCACACATTTGTCATCTGGAGCAATTTGTGCCTCTCTCAGTTTAAGTGTTACCATTACTTTTTACTTTTGCTCTTTTACCCTCGCTACTGTTTCAGCCACCTTTCACCTTCCTCTTTACCCTTCTTTGACCTTACTTCCTTTGTAAATGACTGCCATGATCTCACATTGTATCAGAATGTGGACCATTATACTAGGTTTGTTGTTCCTTGAAAACACAAAGTCTGACAGTTTGGCCTACCCCTGGGCTGGATCCCACACCCCTTTGCTCATACTGTACTTCTGTGTTAGCATTTCTCATATCAAAGTGTGTTTCCCATTTATATTTCCATCTCCTTCCACTAACTTGAGAGTTCTTCAAATATAACAACTGGGTCTTTGAACTGTCTCGAAAAGTTTTAACATGTGTTTGGTAAATTAGGGTCAAAGTGAATGTTAAATGATTAAAACAAAGATCTCAGTAGGAAAGATAATTTGATTACAATCAAAAGAATTAAAATACATCATTTTGGGAAAGCAGCCACCTTTCAGTTGTTTTAGGGGAATATGGCTATAATTTATCTCATTTCCAATTCCATTAATTTATTATTTATACCATCTCCTGATCTCAAGATATTATTTAATAACATTTACAAAGAACAAGAAGAATGAATTTTAGAAATAGTCTTAATTTCATACATAGTTATTTTAAGAGACTAATGATAAATATAACTTTCTAAACATGGCTGTCTACAAAAATATGGTAAATTTTGCCAGTTTCTATATCTGTTTAACTGTCTTTGTTTCTCTGTATGTTTCTGTCTTCTGGCTCTAGCATTGCTTCTATAGTAATGATATTTCTTAAATATTCTCTTCCATAGTTTGAAGACAAATATATGCAAACTCCAAGAAAAAGGAAAAAGAGTGTTTGCATGTCAAGTTCAGTGCTTCTGTTATTCACTCCTGGTTATGATTCAGAAATATAGTATTAATATAGTATTAGTAGAATGTTAGTAACAGTGTAAAATTGTACCATCAAGTAAGGCTATAATTTTTACTTTTACCATTTTAGAATTTTGTCAAACAACTTGTGAAGTAGTGTGTGTGTGTGTGTGTGTGTGTGTGTGTATATATATATATATATATATATAGTACTTAATGAAGCAGACTCTATTACATGGCAACGTATTTTTGTAGAATATAAAACATTAACATGAACATTTGTGTGTGTATGCATGTGTGCCATGTGGATTTTTGTGATAGCTGTAGATAAATATATGGTAGGTTAGTTTTCTTCCAAAATTGAGGTGGAAATTTTATTTTACTTCGAATCCAGCTTCATCATTCCTTCATTTACTTTATTTCTTAATAGGAGAAATTTACTGTTAATTGAATACTTTTATAATAGGTGCAATTTTATTGTTAATTGAATACTTTTATAAAATATAATATTCTTTAGAATCAGTCTGGAATATAATACCTATAAGCTATCTGCTTCTTGGATCGTCATTCAATCAAGGTTCATTGAAAAATAAGCTTTTCTTACTTTTTCAAAATATCATGTCCTGGTTTTTAAAATCCTAACCAGAGAAGGCTGAGTTTGAATTTGCTCTTCCACATCATAGCTGTAGTATTCTTATCACTACTTTTGACTTTTCAGACTAAGTTAGCAATGCTTATTTCTCAGGTACAGGAAAACAGGAAATGACATCATGTATTAAAATAAACAATAACTTGGAATGTTTTAGTTCTTGTCAGCCTTGTGGAATTTTTTTCCCAATAAACTAATAAAAATTAGCTATTCAATTTTTCTAAGCGTGTCACTTCATTGAAATGAAAGGTTTCTTTTGGTGTAAGATATGCTTGGGTCCCTAAAGTGACTTAACCACCTAGTGGTATCTTTCCATAAGTGACTGAGTTTGACTGAGCTTGACTCATAGTCAACCTACTGTAGTTGAGAGTTGTATTAAATAAGATTGCACATGTAAAGCACTTAGTCCATTGCTCAAGTTCTCTTAGGTTCTTGATTCAGTTTTTGAAATCTCTTTCTTATTCTTATCTTCTGGCTATAAATGATAGAGAATTGATAATGAAAAATGAAGTAAATTATTTAATTATTTGAACTTGTTTAGGAATTTAGGGGCATTTGACAAAAGATCATTAAGCATTTGAATGTACTTCTGTTTTGTATTAAGTAAAGAAATGGTAGTATCTCAATACATTTGAGTTTATGGAGGCATGACTAATACAATACATCAAATAGATCAAGCTAGTGGTATGTGAGTCATAGTAGGCCTGGGAAGCTTTCCTTTGGATCTCATTGCTGAGAGCCTGCAAAGCCATTTAAATTAAACAATTTCCAAGTATTTTTTGCTTCATTGTGCAAAATGAAATCAAGTTTTGAGATCTTTTTTGCAAAGGAAGTATCTTGAAATACTGGTGTATGTTAAAATATTTGGAAAAAAGTAGAACTTTGGGGGATTTTGTTTTTCACTGACTTGTGATCAGTTCTTGCAGACAAGTGAGCCCCAAGATTCCCCCAAAGGCTTACATATTCAGACATTAAAATGAAAACAAAAAAAATGTGTTAGTACTCATTTTAAGATTCTGATATTTTCTTAAAATTACAAAATGCCATCTGTAAGACTTCATAAAATGCTAAATGCCTTATGTTCACTTCTCTTTCAACCGTCATTTCAGAATTTTGTTCGCTTGCTAAGAATGACCTAGCTGTGTATCTATTAAAGTAATGTATTTCTAATTTGCTCAGAAGGTGCAATAAGTAACAAATGCATAATAAATACTTAGCATGGAGCTGTTTGTCTCAAAATTAGAAGACTAGGAGTCTTTTATGAAATCTAACATGTTTCCTGATGTGTATTTTCCCCATAACCAACCCCTATTAAACATTCATTATGATTGGAACACCATATAAAATATGAAGGTGAATGGTTACTCTTTGGTTTCTAGCATGTTAAATAATTTACCTGATAACTTAATTCTGGAATTCTATTCTCATATTATTTCTTCTAAATAACAAATTTCTTTAGGGACTTTGAGTTGTTTTGGAAAAATAAAGCAATACATGCATGGGAAATATATTAGAACACTGATAGAATCAAATTACAATATTTAGAATGCAACTTAAATGCCATTACACAAAAGAATAAGCATTAGAAGAGTTGTGGAGTCAACCGGAGAACACTCCTTTGGTGAAATTACTTCTTAGCAATAAACATGGCAAGATGATAGAAATGTCACAGAAATATTTGCTCTTTTAGGTAATTCATATGGAATGAGTATTATACAGTATTTATTTCATAACATTTCTACTGGTGCTCCTCCCTTTTAAGGCAATTTTAAAAATTTGATAATAAAAAAACAATATCTACTCTTTCACATCTAAACAATGGTAATTTATTCTCCAATAAACACATTTTAAAGAGAAGCTTTATCTACATAACATTCCTAAGAAAATAAAGAAATATAGAATTTTATTTAATAAGAATTTTATAAATGAAAAGAATACATATAGTAAAACCTAACAGCAAGAAAGTACTTTCCAGTTTGCAAAGCTCTGTTGCAAATACTAATTTATTTGGGCAATTAACTATGTGAAGCATGTAGTAGTTGTTTCATTAAAATGTGCAGACTTTGTAGATTATCCTAAAAACCATGGTTTTCCTTTCTCTAACAATTTTAATACAAATTGGCTCAAATGAAAATCTAGAGAATTTAAGTCTTTTTTTTCTTCTTTTACTCTGTTTTTGAAGCATTTGAATCTGAATCACAAATTATCAGATTTATAAGGGACTTTGAGCATTGCCTAGACCAAATGTAAACTGATTAATGGAATCCTAATCAGCAAACATGATAGGAACATTATTTCAGCTGAACTTAAGGCTTCTTGGAATTTATATTTACTACCACTTATATAATGTAAAAGAAGCACAGTCATTTAGGAATGGTTGATAGGTATAATCAATTTAAAAAAAAAGTTGTGGTGTCCAGTCAGGACACTGATTAGACTTTGCTATACTCATACCACTTAATACCAACTAATCTCTAGAAATTAAAGCTTTCCCTCATTAGATTTTTGTTCTATTTGGTATATATTATTTAAACAACTGTGATGTAAACTCAAAAAACTATTGATTTTCAGTCTAAGCTTATTAAATTTAAAGAGCAATGCATTTCAAGCTCAGCATCTGTCTAGATTTACTAAGATGATTTAGCAAGATCTATCTTGGATTTTCATCTCATTATTATTTTATAGGGAAATCTTTGTTTTGGAGAAGTAACATCTTACATTTTCTAATTACCCTGTGGTACATTGAGAAATATTGTTGAAGGTGGTAGAAGAATGAGGTCAGGGTCCTTCTCTCTATGGAAAGTCATAGCTTCTGTCAGGTAGGCTTAAATTTGACCCCTGACAACCATTCTCTCCTCTCAGTCCTTTAGGCCTATGGTTAATAAGCCTCCCCCACCCACTGTTTCTAAGTACTGTACACTCTCTTCTTGGTTTCTCCAAGCACTATCCATGCCTTACTCTCTTCTCGAATTACCTTAATTGAGGACATCATCTACTTCTTACTGGGACCCTGACTAATACAGGGATGTATAATTTTTGTGATGAGGTGATTTCAGATTGCTTTTGAGATTGGTCCAAAACCAACATTGGAAATTTTGATCCCTTTAATAATGCTAAAGGTTTTATAATAATTAGTCCTTTTGCAGATTGGCATATAGACCAGCCCATGTAAACAGAGAAATAAATAGCAATAATAATTTAAAGAATTAAGTTAATGAACATTAAAATCACTTGACCACTTTTGTAGCTCAGTTGAAATGGTATTTTTTACACTTAATCCAAACTAAATATCAGTATTCATCTTCATAATTCCATTGAGTGTAGGCCTTCCAAGTGTTTTAAATTATATAATATGTATACATTCCTATATATATTTTTTTTCAGTGTCGATGTGACCCCAGAACATTTTAAATGTCCTGGACAGTCAAAGAAAGTTTTACAATGTAAGAATTAAAAGCAAATAACTTCAAGGCTCCCTTATAAAACAAAAATTCCTGACAAATTAGGAGCTAGTTCTAATTTTATATCATAATAATGGAAATATAAAATGAAGATAGAATTTCGGTTGCTAATGTAAGTTTCATTTTGCCTATAGATTTCACTCTCCATCTCAAAATAAAAGAACAAAATGTACACAAACCTTTTATTCTTTATTTCATTCTAAAACAGAAATTGAGTTAGCTAAATTTGCCCTTGTAGTTTCATAAAGAAAATTACAGTTTTATTTTTACCTCCTTTCATTTCTTTGTTTCCTTTTACATCAAGGAAGGATCCTGCAAGGGAAAAGAAAAAGTAACTTCTAAAAACAAAAATGTTAACCTTTCTTTTTCTGAATTTCTGTTGAAATGGTGCTTTACTATTTTCCTGAATAGGCAATACATAATAAATACTTATTGTATACTGAATGCTTTTGAAAATATTTATTTTATGTTCGTTACTTAAAATAATTGTAATATGGAAAAGAGGGCACCTTAGGAAGAGAAAACTCTGTTTATATATTCTTTCCATATAAATCTGGCAGACTTTCAAAGATCTGCTTCTGCACAATAGGCTGAAGAATTTCCGTTTATTTTGGCTTCCCAGAGAGGTCAGCTTCCTTTGCAGATATATCAGCTTGTGGTCAGCTCTCTTTGGCTAGCCTTGGTTTTTGTAATTTAGAGAACAAGCAGTGTATATTTTTAAAGTGGTGCCTGAGAAATTAACCAAGTACAGTAGCCTTTTTATTTTTCAGTGGGCTTCACTTTCAAATATGATGAAGTAAATAGCTGTGGAGCACCACTGTTCCATCTGCACAGCATAGAACACTTTAACACCTTAGTTTGTAATGTATTAAAAATCTGTTCTCTTAAAAATGTATGGCTTTCTTCTGTTTTGTGATTTTTTTGGAATTTTCTGATATCCATATTTTGGCTTTCAATTGATTATGGAGGGCACAACTGAGTTCTAGGCATAATAAACATTACATGTTCTTGCTTTTGCATCCTGAGACCACAGAAAGCACAGAACTAGAACAAGGGAAGTTTGGAAACAGAATAGAAGTTGATCCACTAAGTAGTAAGAACAGATTAAGGTGAAATAAATAAGTACATTTTTTACATTAATTACATTCATTCACATGTAGGATGTGAATTAATACAACTTTTTTTTTTCTCTCTTAACAGTGGAAACTTTTTTCTAAATAAAACTCAATATATAAAAGAGATGTAGGAGTTCCCTGGTGGTGTAGTGGCTTAAGGCTTCGGCGCTGGCACTGTCAGCATTGCGGCCTGGGTTCGATTCCCAGCCAGGGAGCTACCCACATACCAAAAAGCAAAAAAAAAAAAAAAAAAAAAGATGTAAAAAAATAGAGCTGTTTTGGTTAAAGTGGGCAGGAGACCTTACATCCTACCTAATCAGTTCTTCCGATGTTCATCCCAGAGGCAAGCAACTCTCCTTGCAAAACCTTGCAGAACTATATAAATCTGAGAGCATCCATATGAAGCCACTTATGATAAGTTAATGTTAGAAACTTTTCTCAACTAAGAAATGAATATTTTCAGTGTAGTAATCACCAAGAATGTATAAGAGCTGTCATAATGTTTTTACTGCATTTTGCTTATAATAAAATTCATAATTAGTTTAGAATTCTATGGCATATATATCTAATTTTTTTTTCCATAGCTTCCTCCCTATCCAACACAATAATCAAGCTTGCTTAGGCCTCACTCCCAACCTCTGTGCCAGCCCTCAGCCTGCTCTGTCTTGCCTCTCAGGCATCTTTAAGCCTTCCGGGGAGTGTCCCATAAGCATTCTCTGTCACTTTTCTGTCATGTCTCATCCAATCTGGTGAACATTTGCTATCTCCTGCTAGGCATTCGTGTCTCTCCCTTTGCTTTGCAGAGATCTTAATGTAATGAAGCCCTGAGGTGAAAGGAGAGGTGACACTCCGCCCCTACTTCTCTCTCACATTTGTCCATTGAGAGACCTGCTCATGATCCATCTTTAGTGCCTGCCTGGCAAACACTTCTTCATTTTTCTGGAGTCAGGTAGTCCCTATGGCTCCACATCTGAGTTCAGGATGAGCACCACAGTTCATTTTACTCTCTAGTCATCTGGATTCCAAATTTCTTCTGACCTGGTTTCCCACCCCTCCTGCAGATTTATATTCCAATCATGACTCTTGTTCTTAAACTAGGTAAATATGAATAGTATTTTAGAATGTTTTCCTTAGATTTTTCATTCTGATGACTATTTAAAATCCTTACTTTGAAATCTTTATAAATGTAATGTATGTAGGTGGTAGTCATTCTTTTTTCTCTATTTGTTTTGTTAATCACCAAATAGTTCAGTAGTAAGTCATCAAATCTACTGAGAACAAATTAACATTTTTAGGGCAATGAAAATTATTTTGAATTCTATTGATCACACATATGGATATTCATAACTAAAGAAAGCTTATTAAAACAATAACAAAAAACTTATTGGCATTGACATTCCATAAACATGTAGGTATATGTGTCATTGATGCTCTTTTCCAAATCGTTGCAGCCTTCCCTGCTTCTGGTCACATGTAGGGATTGTGTTGCTGACCACTTGTAGTTGGATGGGGTCATGTGATCGGCTCTGGCCAAAGCGTTGTGAGTGAAAGTGGAGTTCCTCACTTCTGAGCTAGACCATTTATTTCATTGCTCAAGTAAGACCATCAAGTTCTCTATCTGTGGCACAGAGACCTGTACTTTAGAGAGAAGGGGCTTGTCTGTCAGCTTGAGTCTTTGAATGACTAAAATGAATAGGGCCCCTGGCCCCACACCCTAGCTGATCTGTGATGGTACTGAAGCATGAGCAAGGAAGAACTTCTTCTGTTGTGAGACACTGGGAGTTTTGGGTTTGTCTTTGTTACTACAGCCTAGCTTATTCTAACTGATATAATATCCAGTTGGGGAAGATTGGGGAGCAGTTGTGTTAATTGATGCTACTAAAGGGTGATTTGACTCATTGGTTATGCAATTTGACTCTGATAGTGCAGTTTGGTTTACAATATTTGGGGGAAGGGTACTCAGGAGCATATTCCACAGTGTGTCTTGGGGTATCTATATTTGAATTTATTACAAGCATCACTCTGTAACTTGTTTTAGGTATTATGCATCAATATGTTACTGGTTTAGCCTCGCCAAAATTAATACTAAAATAATTACCGTGAGTGTATATTTATAGTACAAGTGACCATTCTTTCAACATTTATTCAAAAAGTTACTTGGAGTTTTCAATATTTCAAAATTAACCAGATTAGAGAAGGTTTTGTGATCTTTTGTTGAGCCATGATTGTCACAAAACAAAGTATAAAATTTTTATTTTAGCGTGGTAGTTCTTACTGAAAGGTAAAAGCTTGTCCTGTAATCTGTCCCTTTTTTCTTCCTTCCACCCTCCCTCTTTTGTTCCTTTACTTATTTTTTAAGTCTATTGGCTTTGTTATGTATGTTGATTTATAGATGATGCAATATTCTAATAATTTACACAGAATCTGTTATCAGTAGATGTGTAGGGGTTTTTTTTTTTTTGTAAACGAATACTTTTATGGTAGTTCATGGGGAGCTTGTAACCACTTAGTAAGCATTGCTTCATTAATCTTAATTTTCTTGTGAGGTTAATTATGTAGCAATAATTAACCTCCCCGTTCAGTAGGTGGGCTTTTATCACACTGAGAAATATTCTTACCTCCCAAGAGAGGTGGGAGGGGAAAACTAGGCTGCTGTGAACTTCAAAGGAGTCTTTGTGAGTTACTTAGCCAGGAGGGAAGAGTTCTTCCCAGTGTTAGTGGTACTCTGGCACGTTTTGCTCTATTGGGCTGTGCTTTCCATTATTTCCCTGGCTTTCCTGTTCTCAAGACGTTTGTATTATGATGAGCTCATTAATTATAAGAGAGACACTTCAGAATTCAAAAAGGGGTATAGAGGCCATTGAGCAACTGAAAAATTAAAACAAAAGCAGAAACACTAGATTTTTTTGTTCTTCTTATATTGTGTTCTGAAGAAAGCTCAGGGATGGAGTGAATTGTCTGCTGCCCATGCGTTTATATCTAAAATGTGGGACTTACACATAAATAAACCATGAACTTATGGCATTAAATGCTTACAGGTATTATATGCACAGATTCATATAATTTGAAAAGATGAACTTTCTCAGTAGTTTGGGACTATATTCCCTGTTAAAGTTTATTTACTAAACATTTCCTAAATATAAATTTAACTGGAGTAACATGAGAAGATCATAAGAATGACAAACAATAGAACTACCTTTTGCAGTGGAAACTTCAAACTTTAAGTTGATTTGTTTGAAAATTCACTTGAAGACTTTTTAATAAATATATTCAGAACAGTATTCTTTGTACATCTTGGATATCAGACATTAAAAGTTTACTTAGAATTTAAGAGTAAATCATTGCCAAATAGGTTTCAAAAGTTGAAAACAAATGTAAATTTCAAAAGTGAACAATGTACTTACCTTTCTAAAAATGACATGTGTCATATTTTAACAAAATAATAATATTTTACATTCTCTTTAATCATTGCTTGTTTTCCTCCTCTATAATTTTGTTACATACTGGATCCCACACATCCCACAGCTGTAAACTCAGGTTCAGACTTCAGTAGATAAGAATCAGGCTTCCTGGATTTGAATCCATTTCTCTGCATTTCTAACTCTGTGTGGCCTGGAGGATATCACACACCTCTCTAAAGCTCAGTTTCTTTGCCCATGAAGACGTGATCATGTTAGTGAGGTAATTGAGAGATTGAATGAGGTACTTAATGTAAAATAATTAACCTCATCCTGGACTATGTAGTAGAGGCTCAATAAATGTTAACATTTATTAATTGGATGATTCTGGAACATTATATTGCATTAGATTTCTTTAATACAACAAATAAAAATTTTATTCATAATAAAAATAATCAATTTATTTAATTGACCTTAGAGAAATTAAAATGCCTCCTGGATCATTCAGTCTACAGAAATGTACTCTATCTTTAATCCTTTATTCCCTCTGAAATACTTTTGTTTCTGAGGAAAACTGTCAGAGTTTTTAAGCTGTCTTAGCTGTTCTCCTTTACTCCTCATTTAAAAATGAACCACCATGTTCACAATATCATCATTTTTTCTCCTAAAATAAATGAGTCAATGATATTTAGTGTGTTTGGCAAAGGGTAATTGCCCTAAATGCTTTTCTCCTCAAAACCTGGATTCACTGTAATCAAAAAGCAGTGTTGATTGAATTTTGTTCACCCAAGCAATCTGGGTACTTTCCTGAAAATATTTATGTCCCTTTGGTCTAGTCTTCCATTATGGTGTAAATGGATTCCCATTGTATTGGTTAAGTCAAGTTAAAATCTGTATTCCAATTTCTTTGAGAGGATTGGTGGGTATGTTAAAATGAAGCAAGCTTTAATTTACATCTTGGCCTACCCTGAATCTTTTTTCCTTCTGAGCAGAGATGCATATTCTAGAAAATACCTGCTTGTTGCCTGCTTTTTAAGGCTTAGGATAGGAAAATATTGTCCAGAAAATATAATCATTTTTCAAGAGATCATATGTTTTTACTTTTGGTTTTATAAAACTTACTTTTGCCATTACAGAAATAGAGTTAGCAACAGGACATTAAAAATTTAACTTTCTATGACCCTTTGTATTTAGAAAAGCCTTTGGTTTAGAAGTCCGCGTAACCACCTTCCTGATGAGATTTGCCATTACTGTCTGAGTAACTTTAGGCAAGTCACATCATCTCTCGGAGAGAGCTTTGGTTTGTTCAGCTATAAAAATAAAAATGGTCATCTAAAACTCACAGATTTGTATGGAAAGTTAAATAGTATGTACATGAAAGGCATTTAGAAAATGGAAAGTGGCACCCCAAAATGTTGTTATTATTGCCAATATTTATTAGGTTAGTTCATTGGCGTGAATGTAGATGAAATAATGGTCCTGTCCTACGATGATCATATCACAAATTGTCGGATGGATTTTTGAACTTGACATTTATAGGTAAGACTCAGATTTTGTATCCTTGGGAAAACACTTCCCTTGATGTGGGCATGAGTTGTTTTGTTATTTTCTATGTCAATGAAAGCAGTAACAGTCTGAGATTCACATTGAAACATTTCAGTTCAAATCTCAGTCTTCTCTTCCACTGGCTTTGTGGCCTTTGGCAGTTTGCTTGGTATTTGTGAACCGTATTTGCTATGTCTAAAATACAGATCACCTCTATGCCATTTCCTTTTTTTTAATGGGAATTTGTACAAAAAACAGTTTTAAGATTAATGCATTAATAGTTTTAGTGCATTAATCTTAGTGCAAAGGTGGTCAGTTTAACACATCTCTTAATTTTTAAGTAATGGAAAAACCTTAAGTTTTAGGCTGCCCACAGCAGATTTAGGTTAGACTTCAGTTGTATTCAGCTCTAGTTTTTCTCATCTGTAGATGCATCAGAAATACAATGATTCACTTCATCATAAGCATCCAGTTTTACATCAGTTAGATAAGCAGCTTGAAAATAAACATATCCTTTATTTTCTTTTGTTTCTTGAGAAAGTCAAGAGTTAACATTAGAGGAGAATGCGTACAGATGAACCATTGTTGAAAACTTGTCCCAAGTGCTAAAAAACTTTCTGGGAAAAATTATATTCTCACAGAACTATTTATTATCTCTATGGAGCAAAGCTATATACAAAGAAACAAGGTTCTCTGTGCCATATCAAATAATTAAACATTAAATATATTAAACTGTAAGGAATAAAAATTAGGTAAATTTTGCATTGGGGTAAATTTTAAAACAGATTAAAATAGGAACATTTGGATAGAGCTTAATAATTTCATGGAGTACTTTTATATCAGTCCTTAAAAGACTACCAATTGGAATCTTTATGGGATTAATGTGAGGATAGTTCAAACAGGTGAGGTCTAGCAGCCAGCTGTGCACTGTTCTGATGGGATTACTTACCAAGTTTAGTAGATAAACAAAATGCCTGCCACTTATTTTTATTTAAAATAATCAACTTATGAAGAATTTTGGGAAGCCTAATATTGGGTAAACAGTTCTTAAAAACACTGTTTTGTGCTTTTGAACAAGTGTAGCGAAGTTAATAGGTGGTACTATATTCAGGTTTTTAAAAACAAAACTTGCTTAATTCAGGTTTTGTCAGCCTAAGTATTTATTTTGACTTCTAGCTTGCTGCAACTGGCATTGCACAATTTAGCCCCTAAAGTAGAAAACTTTGCTATTAAGCTGACATCACTGGGAAAGACTGTTCTAGACATCCATTAGTAGAAAGTTACCATGGATAGTAGATATTTTGAAGAGAATCCAAATGGAATAAAATAGACCACCAAGCTTATACTTTTTACTTATTTCTCTGTAGACTTATTTGTGTATGTATTTTATAATCACAATACTAATGAATACTTTATTGTTTGTCAGGTACAACTTTAGATATTAACTCTTAATCTTCTTAAGAGCCCGGTGAGATATCTATTACTATTACCCCAATTTCCAGATGAGGAATCTGAGATACGGAGAGGCTAAAGTGACTTGCTCAGTATCACACTGAGATAGGGAAGAACTGAATTTGAGTCCTTTTAATTCTTACAAAGTACTGCTACTCTGAAGATACTGAATACAATATAGTATTTTTCAATAATTCTAAAGGTACTTAATTAATGCAATCTTTTGCAACTATGAGATGTTTTAAAATACAAAGTTTAAAGTAAAAAGTTTTATTTTAAACCCTCCAAAGCATATTTCCTTGTATATATTTAGTAATCTCTGATCTGTTAGTGCTTCTTCCAGCACTTAGCCTTTCCCAAACTGTAGCCTGTGTATAGACTAATAAAGTAGCTTTGTTCTTTAACCAAATTCTTATGCAAAGAACCTTTCAATCTCATCTCTCCCAGGGAACCTCCCAGTGATTAAAATGAGAGTATTGGTTTTAACCTGCTCTGAGATATGCAATGCTTATGAATAACATTTTACTCATAAATATACATTTTTGAATTTTTATATTTAAGTGAATGTAAATATTTATATGTGTTTTATATTTTTAATTTTTTTCTATAAAAATATTAATTTCTTAGGTTACAAAAGTATAGATGGTAAAGACCGCAGTTTAATTACCTTGAACTTCACTTAGCACCACATTAACACAATGAAGTACTTAATCTTTTCTGTAATTATGATCTTAGAAGATCAAAATAGAATTAGAATCACAATGATCTTTTCTTGCATACATGATAATGATTTTAAGTTGGTAAGGTGTCATTTATATCAGAC
Source organism: Lyroderma lyra (assembly GCA_004026885.1). Lineage (NCBI taxonomy): Eukaryota > Metazoa > Chordata > Mammalia > Chiroptera > Megadermatidae > Lyroderma > Lyroderma lyra. The sequence continues at coordinate 158,831 of PVJL010002208.1, read as the reverse complement.
AAAAATAGTACATAGTTACATTCAGCATCTCTAATAGTGGAAAATACAGGATCCTTATAAAAAGAAATAGAGGTGAAAAGTTCATTCCCTAGCTCAGGGAATATTTAATCTTTGTATTTAATTTCAACAAGGTTATTATTATTTTTTTAATTCTCAACTTTTATTTGCCTGGGCACTGAAAATGAATACTATCCTATTGGGAAAAAGAATAAATCTTGATCTGTTCTGACTAAAATAATTTTTTGTGGAATTTTATTAATTGTGATAACACTCAACTACTGAAAATCAAGCTTATGTAAACTTGTCTTTTTGAATGATAGTGATCCAATGCTTTGGGGATATAAGGGTTTGTTGAGAGGAAGTAACAAAACAAAATTATTTTTCTTCATAAAAAGTAAAGCTATTTCACTTATTCTAAGAAGGAGAATTCAGAGACTTTAGGTCAATGTCAGTCATAAAACAAAAGGAAAAGATAAATGAAAAATAACTGTCTGAAAAGTTCATATATATCAGAAGATTTAAGGTTTATCTTAATTTCCTTTTCATTTATTTTTTATTTTCTTGAATTTCTATCACATTTATCTGTGCTAAGAAAACTTATTTCCCAGGGGAGGGGGTGGGAGAGGAGGGAAGGGAAGTTAAATACATGGTGATGGAAAGAGAACTCACATTAGATGTTGAACTTATTATACAACAAATTGACAATGCACTGAAGACTTGTATGCCTGAAACCTATGTAATCCTTGCTAACAGATGTCACCCCAATAAGTCTAACGATAAAAATAAATTTAAAAAAAAGGATCTTTCAACTAGCAGGAAAAAAAAAAAGAAAACGTATTTCCCAATAAATAGATCTTTAGGCTGTTTTTCTTATTGATTCTTAAACACATTACAGTTTTATTACAAAATAAATATGTCTTACATTCTTTCAGCCCCAATACTAATTCTTTTTATCATATTTTATCATTTCAAAATATATTTGAATTACTCCAAAATTCTTATATCATGCTAATTTTGCAGCAGGACTTTAGGTACATGATTAAGCATATTCTACCATTTGCATAATTTAACAGATTAAGAGGAAGAATTTAGACACACATTCCAGGGCAATTTACTTGTTTTGAACATCTGGTTAACAGCTGGAGTAATAAAAGTTAACACAGCAGTAACCATCTTTTATACTGATCCCCCATGCACACACCAATACTAGGAAAGATTAACTACTATTAATTCTTGCTTTCTTTTGCTATAGGGATTTGCTTAAAAAAGGAAAAGAAGATTTAAGAATTCTTACCTATAGAATATCAGCTGAAATTTATATGCAAAATGTGAATAACACTGATTAAAATCAGATTTCAATTTCGTTAATATAAATAAAAAAAGGTAACACTTGACAGTTCACACTCATAATAGTGATAGAATTTCCTTGAATTTCATATAAGCACATTTTAGGCAATGAACACTATTACAGTAATAACTAATTTTATATTTAGCAGAATCTTAATGTTGAATTAATCACTAGATACGAACTAAACTCACACATTTTAAGATATTTAATTTGTTATATTAGAAATTTTGTATGTACAATATGTAAGTAAAGTGTTATAAGTTTTTACCTTTTTAAATGAATCTATTTTAATGTATTCATCTGTTTTCATTAATATGTTGATAACTTTGGAATGTTTTCAATTAAAAATGTTAAATGAGGTTGCATGCTCAGATCCCAGTTAATTTTCAAATTTAATTTAGAAAGTAATCATTAATCTCTCAGTTACTAGAAAACACCAAAAGTTGATGTAGCTAATTGTCCTTTTAAGTTATTCAAAATCACTCAAATTGATACCTTCCCTTTTAAAATTACATTCCCATGTACAATCCACACTCTGTGTTTGTAGACTAAACCTACTGAAGATAAAAAATATTTGATTATATGTGATGGAAGGAGAACTAACTCTGGGTGGTGAGCACTCAATGCAACATGTGGACGATGTATTGTAGAATTGTACACCTTAGAACCTTTAATATTTGCTGACCAATGTCACCCCAATAAAAAAGATAAAAAGTGACAAAGAATTTGAAAAGAAAATTGAAAAATGTTGTATTGTTGATGTATCCTATACAGTTAGGCCTATAGTGGTTGCATTTGTACTGAACATGTACAAGCTTTTTTTTTGTTATTATTCACTAAACAGTATAAAAACTTTTTATGGCATTTACATTGCATTAAATATTATAAGTAATCTAGAGATAATTTAAAGTATAAGAGGGATGTGTGTAGGTTACATGCAAATATTAATACTACACCATTTCATATAAGGGAATTCAGCATCCATGGAATTTGGTATCTGTGGGGACCCTGGAACCAAGCCTCCCAGGATACTAAAGAACAACTGCACCTAATTTCTAGGCATATGTAAGGCATACTTAAAGAGAGTGAAAACATTTAAAGATATAGTTGAAATTCTTGTAAACCATAATGGATTTCTTTCAAAATGTCTCATCTCTAAATGCTTCAGTAGCATATCAAGATATTTTGTTTTATACAAACAGTAATTCTACTTTTTAAGCTCTTGTCAAGGAATAAAATTGAATTTTGCCACGTGCTGCTGCTTCTCAGCAAAAAACTCATTTAGTTCAAACCATGTTACAATGGTTCTAGATGGCATAAATAGAATTTATATGAACTAAGTTGAATAATTAGCTGAAAGAAAATCATGATTCTTTGTTTTCTTCTTGGTCTAAAATTATTTTGCAAAAATAAAATTATATAGAAGTTTGCATGTAATAGTTCACAAATAATGTAATTACTAGCATATATAGAACATCTCAGTGTGATCTAGTACAAAGAATGCACTGATTTTTATATACAAATGTTTGTTTTGAAACTTCATTTTCTAAGAAGTGTCTCTAGGCATGCTATCATGTAAGCTTGTAATGGCAAGCAGGCATTTATTGCATATATTATGTTCTTGGCCTTAAATTCAGAGCCCATGTAATAGAAATAAGGAGTGTATTTAATATATAGCCAAAATGAAAAGAGTATTTAAGTTTTTTGCCACTAGTGGGGAGAAGCAAACACTATTAAGTGATCAAAAAAAAAAAAAGATCAGTATGGCTCATGGCTATTAGGATTTAGATTGGAAAGATTGGAAAGAATATAATTTAAGTGAAAGAAGCAGCTTTATCAGATGTTACATAGGGAATGCTTATGGACTATTGAGTGGTGTGGAGATTGGATTGTAAGCGTGATGGATGCACTGTGGACTTGGGTGGGATAGATGAAGGAATTCTTTATTTAGGCTAGGCACCTTGGATTTTAAGATAGTGGAGCACTTTAGATGCAATTTGATGTTGAGCATGGTGGGAGACAGGCCTAAGAGCTTATCATCAATGTAGAGGTTGAATGAAATTTAAGTTAGCAGAATTGGACTATCTGGAAAGGGATATAGGGTATTAGACACCTTGAGGGGACCAGTGATTGGGGCTTCTGTAGTAATCCAAAGGTAATGCGCTTAAACAGTAGTAATTGAAAAGCAATGATGAAAAGCGGTGTCATCATTTGAGATATTGAAAATGGCTAAAGGTAGTAAGTTTTTTAAATGAAGTGCCAGAAGGAAAAAAAGGCCTGAGCTTTAATGATTATGGCATTGGCACAAGTTAGGAATTTACAAAGCACAGCTGGTTCAAGTTCAGTCAAGTATGATTCAGAAATGATGAGGTTAAGGTTTTGACAGATAATTAAATTGGCAATGTCCTTTGAAAAAGCAAAGAAACTTTCATATTATAGCTCTGTCACTTAATAGCTATGGAACTTGCCACATAAAGAATTAAACAAATCTAAGGAGCTTAGGGATAGTTCTTTTCACGTATGAATGCTTAGTGATTTTGGAAGAAAATAGTAAACAATTGGAGAAAGTAATCTTAATTTTCAGAAGAATAAATTATTTGGTATGATTAAAAATTACAACCTAAGGCAGAGAACTGAGGTGAGGTCCACTGGATAAGGCAAGATCATTACGAGCCCTCAAAAGTAGTCATGTGGTGAGAAGAAAACAAGATCCTAAGGCTTAAGTAAAATGAATTTTTGGTGAAGATTTAAAAGTTTTGTCATAGGACATGCATTTTAGAGGCTGTATTTTTTCCAAAGCATTGTAAAATCTAATGTTTAAAATAAAAATAGTACTGTGCAAGGTAAAAAGAAAACAAGCCTTAATAAATATAAAAAGTTGTTTCTTCCTTTAGTATTTCTTCAATACTGCTTTTTGAGTCATTGAATTAATTAAAGGTCAAGATTTTGTTCTAGTAGTGTCTGTACAGAAATGCCAAATGTATGTTTTTAAAATGATGTTAGGCAATAAAATCTACCATTTATAGAAAGTTTGTACCACATGTATCATATATAAAATACCATTTTTATCTTGTTAAACAATCTATCATGCATATACATTAATGTTATCATAGTGCAATCATGAAAATTGTGCTGTCAGTTTTCTTTATTGATTCTGTTCTACAAATTAACTCTAAAACCACTATTCTAAAACTATTCATGTACAGGGGAAAATGAAAAGAAAATCAATACTTGAGATTTCAAGAATTAGTGTTATCTATGTCATGAAAACAATGTCTATCAGTTTCTTTTCAGATATAATATAAACTTGTTTATCAAATAGACTAAATTTTTATTATTTCCATTTCATCAGCTTTCATCCAGTTATACAAAACTATAAAAACTAAAATAGATAAGAAAAATTTAAACAACTATATTTTCTTTTATCTTACCTCTGTTATTACAATTCATTTTCCTCAAGTTTCATAAATAGATAGGAAGAAAGCTATTTAGATTTTAAAAGAGAATTTTGATGGCATTTTATGAAAAATAAATTATAGTTTGTATCCATTGTATAATTTCTCCATAGAACTATAACTACCATTTCCCAAACACTTGTGTTTTGAAAAGCTATTGGAAGTACTTGTAGTTCCCGATTTCAGAATCAACTTGTTTTCTTAGAATTTTAAAAATTGCACAGTAATTTATGCATAAGCATAAATCATACTTTAATATTTGAATAAATCTTTATATTTTAGGAATTCTCAACTTTAGATATTAAAATAAAATTATCCATTCAAGCTCATGCAACCATTTTCGTGCCTTTTAAATCACCTGGGTTTGATGAGATCGGCCATTAATATCTGTATATTATACCCAGAGAAGGTAGTGGTAGAAATTGAATTATTATAAAAGAAACATTGTGCCTTTAAAGAAGATAGGATTCAGAATTGCCTGCTTGAAATTTTTGCCTTTATTCTTTGGAAGTCATTAATAGCTTTGAATAGATATAATTTTAAAATAGAAATTCTACAGCTCTCAGTGAGTAAATTGCCTTGATTTCCATGTGAATTAAATAGGAAGAGATGAACAGAGTATTTGGCCTTCTACTGTTTTGTCTTCATCTAGAAACTTCATTATTAAATATGTGAAAGCCAAAGATGATTCAAGTATTTTAGTATATTACAGACTGATCTTTAGAGTTTACATTATCTATAAATTACAAGTACCCTAACGAAAGCATCTGCAGTGTGGCAGTTTCTGTGCAATTTAATTTTCACTAAAAGCATGAGAGTCAATAGGAAAACACCCTGTCAGCAAAATTTGAACTTCGAAAATCCATTCATGAGATGAGGATTATTTTTAAATGGAGCAAAATATAGTGAGTGATATTTGTCATTTTGTTAGTGATTAGTGTTCTCATTTGTCCTAACTTATTTTTCCCTAGTATATTCTATATTTGTAGACTACAATGATTTTAATCAAAATTTTATATTTTATAATATAATACCATGAATATATAAAGCTGAAGAGCTGTCACCCTAAAACACTATTTTTTGAGTAACATGACCATTTTTGAAATGTGGTTGATATATAGGATAAAATATGTTGTTATCTTACTGTTTTTATGCTTTTCTGGCCCAAATGAGGGAGCTGAGGACCAGAGGTTAAGTGTATTGCTTAAGAATTTATAGTGGCAATAGGGTGATCTTCATCAAAGCCATTTGTTTCCAGAGCATGTGCCCTTCACTGAATTTTACAGCCTCCCAATATTTGCTGGAAAATTACACAGGAGGTGTAGAAGTGAAGGAGTTTGGGATGCCGGGTGGGGGGCATGGAGTATGGCTGCAGGTAAGTATCTAAGAGCAGCTCCAATAAGAGTTCAGTCTTACAGTCTTACCAATACATCTTCTTTTTTTCCTTTTTGGTCAAATATTGGCTCAAAACTATGCAGCAACTGCTAAATCCAAAAACTGAAGCCTCATGCTAAGTCTGTCAACTACCGTCATAAATGGATCAATACCTTGGAAGACAAAATGCTTTATTAGGCATCCTTATGGCAGAGAGCATCTCTCTTCCACATCTTGCATAATGGTGTCTAATAAACTGAACTAAGTTACATCAAGAACCCTACTTACAAGAAAGTCTAAGTAATGTGTATTTAACACTCCAAATCAATAATATAGGAACTCATTTAGGAAGGTGTGATATTATCATTTATAATAAGAAATAATGTATTTGGTCTTCAACCCTGTTCCTGACACAGAGCTCCCAAAACCCTGAGAGTTTCCTGTGATAAGAGCAGAAAGGGTATCTTGTGTTAAGTTAGTAAGTCGACTTTTAGAAAGCCACCAACCATGTGATGAGAAGCTTGTAAGTTTTAGTATTCCCCACTGAACTCCTGTTCAGAGATCTTCTGGCTTGGGGAATACTTCCAAGTTCTAGGAGAGTGGTTCTCCCGGGGAGGGCATGGAGCTTTTTGCCCTTTCTCCATGCCTTGCCCTATGCATCTCTTGGATCTGGCTTCCTATGTTATAGTCTTTTATAATGAACCTGTAATCTAGTAAGTAAAATGTTTCTCTTCTATGAGCTGCTTTAGCAAATTAATGCAATATGAGGAAGGGCTTTTGGGGACCTCTGAAGTATAGCCAGTTAGCACAGGTACCAACCTGAGCTTGCAACTGGCATAGAGTGATGGTGATGGGGAGGCAGTCTTGTAGGACTGAAACCTTAACCTATGGAATTAGATGCTGTCTCTGGGTCAGTAGTGTCAGAATTGAATTGAATTATAGGACACCTAGCTGGTATATCAAGAACTGCCTGTTAGTGTGGGGAACCCCCTTCTCTACCACCACAACATTGGATTGGTACAAGAACTTATTTAGAAGGTATGACTATAATAGATGCTGTACTACTATCCACCATATCTACTCTAATCAGCATTGGTTCTTTTTGTCTTTTGGGAATTATTTTCACTTTTATGAACTTCGAGACCATAATTTCCTATACAGTTTGATAAAGGAGTATATCAGCACTCATATTAGTACTTTTTCTACATAGAAATGATAAAACCTGTCTTTATGTTAATAATTGATTAACGCATATGCCAAGAAACAGTGCTTTTTCTCTAAGGACCAGAGTTCCCTGTAGTTTTTTGAAGTTTAGAATGGTGGGAAACTCAATTTTACTCGTTATTTATTCCTATGTCCTCTATTGCCAAGACCTTTATAAATCTCAGGGGCCCTTCTTCTAGGACCTCTAGTTTCCCTTCTTCCCACAATTAACTTCTAATTATATAATTAACATACTTTCTAACCTTTGTGTCACCTTCTGAATGAGGCTTTCTTTGACTCCCCAGATTTTGTCAGGCCCGCCTGTTAAAGGCTTCTGTGACATGTATATTTCTTCCCCATGATCTGGTGAAAGGGAATGAGTAAATTAATTTTAGAAGAGAAATACCTACCATGGGGGCTAGCACTAAGAAATATTTAATCAAATTTAGCTAAATGAATGGATAAGGTCCGTTTGTATTCTGAGAAGTTTAAATCTTTTTATTGGCCTTTGTCAGTGAAAAACACAAGCTACATGGTATACAAAGGGGTTTCTGAGTTGAACTTGCCTTGAAATGGGGTTACTGTCTGCTACATTGAACAATGTGATGGTTAATATTATATGTCAGCTTGGCTAGGCCATGGTACCCAGTTTTTGGTCAAATGCCTCTCTAGGTGTTGCTGTGAAAATATTTTTTAGATGCAATTAATATTTAAATCTAATTTTTAGTAATCCTCCATTATCTGGCTGGGCCTCACCCTATCAATTGAAAGCTTTAAGAGAAAAGATTGAGGTCTCCTAAGGAAAAAGGAATTCTGCCTCCAGGCTGACTTTAGAATGAAGCTGCCAACATCCAGCTCTTTCTGGGTTCTCTAACCCACAGATAAGTTGTGCAGATTTCATACTTGCTACCTCCACAGTTGCATGAACTAATTCATTAAACTAGATCAGTTTCTCTCTCTGTCACTCACACACCCACAACACACATCTTACTGTTTCTCTGGAAAGCCTTGACTAATACAGAAGTGAGTTAGAAGTGAGGTAATGAACCCTACCAAGTGAATCTTGCTTGAATTTCTATTTAGTATTGGCTATTTTAATTCTCATAGAAACCCTGAGAAGTGAGTTTGATTATCATTGTCATTTAACAGGAGCAAAACTCGGAGAAAGGAAGATGTGCAGCATGAAGATGTGCAGCAGGGTCCAGCACGCAGCCATTCTGAGAACGCAACTGTATCAGTCTTGCAACAGTCTGTTCTCAGATGATCTTGCAGCCTGCTTCCCCTGATAGGAGTTGGCTGTGGACCCTTTATTAGCCAGAGAGGGCAGTTTTCCTCAAATAAAGGAGGCTCTGGTAATACAAGAGAACAAAGGATAAACTTTAAGTGTATTGGGATGCTAAGTAGCTTGTCACTAGGGTTGTGCTAGCAATCTTCTTTCTGCCATTGGCCTGAGTTTCAGAGATGACAAAAATTTTTCTCCAGTTTTTTTTTAAAATGGTATTTTTTTTAGACCCTTATTTTTTCACCCATGAGTGAACTTGAGAAAGTTTACTGTTTTCCTTGTTTTCACATTTTTTGCCTAATTCTATTGAAACAGGTTCCCACATTCTGAAATTTCACTGAGGCTGGCCTAGGACACATTTTTACACACTCTAAACCCAGGTTGTGTAGAACTTCTACTTCCTGTTCTTCTACCCTTTCCTTAGTAGATGCAACTCCTCTCAGAATTGCCAAAATTATAGTAGCCTTAGGGGAAGGAAATGTAAAATCTTTAGAGTCTTTATACTTTAAAATAAGGGACAGCCTTCAAAGTCCAAAGCCAAAGTTATTTCTAAATATCTCCATTATTTAAAAGTTTCCTGGAAAGCATCTCACATCTATTTTTAGAACAGTTGAGTATAATGACCTTAAAACACCATTCTAGAGACAATCTGTCTTGGATATCTGAGGAGTTGGTGTCTTATTTACATAGAGAGAGGAAGTATTTTTCGATATTCATAATATGCTTTCTTTGATTAATTTTTGTTTGGAATTCTGTCAAAATATTTTAGGTGAAAATATATTTGAGGTGCAACATAATAAAATGATTATGAAAGTGAAAGAATTTTCAAAGATATGAGACATCAGACTTGGTATAAAGAAATAAGATTTTTGTTTCTTTTTCTACCACAAATAGCTTTAAATAACAAATATAAATAAAAAATTTATAAATAAACTACTTTTACACAAATATGTATAAATAAATATACTTAGTATCAGAGGGGAAATGCAAATAAAAATCTTATTTTTCTAATTTTGTGAAGTTCACCAACTATTAGGGATGACAAAGCAAATACAGAGGAAATGCTAAAAGAAGTAGAATTTAAGTGCACCTTGGGAGGGTTGTGATAGTGGTACAGCTCCTGGTTTATTGTTCAAGGAGAACTCTGATGTCAAGTTTAGGTGATGTATGTATGGAGCGGAACCTTGAGGGCACCTGTAATGTTTCAACATGGAAATATTAGCTCAGGTGAATAATTTTGCAGAATACCAGAACCAGTTATGTGAAAAAGGCAGTATTGAAAGCCAAGTGGTTTTAGGTCTAAATGATATTTTAGAAAATATCATTTTCTAAAAACTGTATTGAAAGCACAGAGGAGCATGCTCATTGTTCATAGATGAGTTAGGTTTTGCCTGGGACACAGGGTGTGGGTCACAGTAAGAATAAAATAGGAAAGTTAGTTTACATTTGAGGTTTTGGACTCTTTTAGAGGATGTCCTCGTTTTGCAAATATTGAAATTTAATAGAAACCAATCCTAACTTTAATGCGGTTTATAGTTACAAGCAATTGGTGTTGTCAGGGTTAATTAATGTTTGATTTCTGAACTCATGGTTAGAAAGTACAGGGGTAGCTGGGAGTAAAATGTCTCTGTCAGGGAGGGGGAGAATTTCCCTCTTCTACCCTCTTTAGTTCTTATGGTGGGACCAATAATAAATTAGTAAAATTGACATAAAACTAAATTAGCAAGAGAAAAAACACATTTTTGGATTTTTGTTTTTATTTTATACTGTACCGTCTTGACCCAAAACGCAAAAAAAAAATTTTAATACATGTATAATCATAATATGATTGATGCTCAGATTATAAAGTGAGGTTTAAATATTCAAACTAGACACATTTTTATACTTTCTAGATAAACAATAAATTTGTGAGAAATTGACTGGACAAAGAAAGTTAGTAGCCATTAGAAAAGAATCTAAGCATGGTTTGGGTATTCATTAATGAAGAATCTAAACAAAGTTTAGGCTGGATTGTAAATTGGTAAGGGTTTCATAGATTTGCTTATACATTCCTTTTTCACTCTGGATTTTTAAGTTTTATGATAAAGTTTTCTCTAGGTCCTTTAGGAGCTGGGAGGGCACCTATTATGGAGATTTTTTTCTGCTTTTAGGGGGACAGAGGCGAGTAAGAGAGCTCTTCCTGCTCATGCTGCTTTTCAGCTGATTTTGGTTTGAAATAATCAATATACCTTTGTGCAATATTTTAAGGTAGTCTATTCTGGGTCCTGACACATCCATCCTTCTTAATCTCATATGTTGATGATTCCACTTCCAAGCTTGCATCTTACTGTTTGTCAATTCAAAAAAGAAGAGAAAATAAAGATGGTAAATAATAAATTGTTAAATTTTTACTACAACATTTATGTTCAGGCTTAAACTCAGTGCTGCTCTTTGATGCTATTTTTTATTTTTATTTTTTCTAATTGGATTTATCATAATTTAAAAATTTTATAAAATTATGAAAAGATCTATTCTCTTTGTCAACTCACCATTTTGGTTTTCATTCATGAAACAATGCTTTATTTTCTTTGTCCCATTTTAGCATTTATATAAATACTTTACACATATTTATTCAAATGTTTTGACCTAAGTAATGCCCTCTTTTAAAATTGTCTTCTAACATTTTTGTCATTTGCTTTTTAAATGACAGTGTGCTATTTTCATAAATGGTGTTATCCTTCTAGAATGCTAATGTAATAATGAAACTAATAAAGCTAACTTATAGCCCAAGAGATGCTGTTTAAGCACCTACCTAGGTTGTGAATCTGGTTCAAGTTATGTTATTATGTACTTGCTTTTGTATTATAATATTTCTATGATTTTTCCATGCCTACCTAAACTAAAATTCCTCAGGACAGGGACGGTATCTTACTATAATACTTTTATGTCCTGCATAGCTCTTGGTACAAATGTACTTTTGAATGTATATGAGTTGAATTAATGATACAGTTATATGCATTTTACTTGAGTCATGTGATATGTCTAAGTTTCCAAGGATTTTGAGTCTAGTAAATGTATACTTAAATGAAACTAACTTCCTTAAAAGGATAAGCTTTTTATGAATGTTGATAGTCCCTAATTTAATCTTCAAAAGGAGCCAGTTCTTTCAGAATATTATTATTGTAGTTGGATTTCATTGTATGATACTAGGAATCTTAAATAAATCCTATTTAATGCACATCTTTTCTTTTTGGCAAAAAGTGTGCATAAAGAGTAAGTACTCCTTTAATCTTTGACAAGAATACTAACTTTATATTGGCCAAGTTCTCTTGTTTCTTTTAATCAGATATTTGTATTTCTTAAAGCCTCGAAACAATATGTGCCTTATATAAAACTGAAAATTAATTTTGTTATGCTGTGTACTGATTTTTTTCTGAAGTAGTAAAAGACATTGTCTTTAGTGCATTTCTATTGGTTCTGCTTCAGTACAAGTCTTTGATAACTCTCAGTTTACTTAAGAATTATTTTCTTCTTGTCACTTCATGCTCTAGCTCAGAATATTATTCATGGGATGTCGCTACTTTGCCCTTTTACTTTATTTTTATCCACCTGAATGTTTCAAAGGTATATTCAGAATTTATTCATGTAAACGAAATCATAGGAATTTTTTAAGTAATTTTATTTTTTTGTGTGTGTGTGGGGGTGGTTTCCTGCCTGGGAATTTTAAAGTAATTTTAGTAATAAACAGGGCTCCATAAAAAGATGCACCCAAATTTTCTTACTTACTTCTTTATTCACTTACATGAAAATAGTAAAAATGTGATGGCATTAGGTATAATTCTTTTTAAAAAGCCAATATTAATCATCTATGTATTAATAATACTATCACAGAAAATGCTATTTGTAGGTCATGCTGAATCAAAAGAGGCCAAAGTATCTTTGCTCTCAAATGATTAGTTTCTTCACTAATTTGAAATACATTTTTAGTTATTTACATATGGGTAGAACCTTTAGAATACAGATCAGGGTTGTGTCCACCATGTATTTTGGTTTTCTCCCAGTGTTTCAAAAGTTAATTTCACATATAGCTCTGGATTTCTAATTTTACTGGAAAAAAATCAGAAGATTCAAAACTGTTAGGTTGGCATTTGCACAAGAAAATTTCCTGGAGCCTAGAGCATCTGTCCCATTTAGAGAGGGCATAGCCAACTCCATTTTATCACAAGCCCACCCCTCCCAGTACCTATAACCCATACACATAGTTCACTTCCCCACCCCCTGGAAGCTTTTAAGTTTTTTCTCCCTGCTGTAGAACATATAAAAGGCAGGTAGATTGGATGAAAAACTGTTTTTTAAAAAAAAGTTGAATTTATTTGAATGTGGATGAGATCAGAGGGGCAGGTTCAGTAGAGTAAAGCATCTGACTGCAATCATACACCCAGGTTCACATCATTGTTTTCAGGATTTCTATTGCCTACTGGATCTAACACCCAGCTTTGTACCTATTCTTTTTATGCATTTCTCATTAATTAATTTTATTATGATTTTAATATGCAAGTGCCGCGACCTGCGTGGGTGAACAGGTAAACCCGAGGGGAGGTGATGGGGAATGAATTTAAAAAACACACAGACACAGACATAGACAGAAAAGCTGGGACCGGGGGTTCTCTGCGCTCTGATGGAGACACAGAGACCCCATCTGGCTGCAGCGAGTTATTTTATAGGGTGGGCAAAACAAGTGAGATCATAGGGGTAAATCAGTAAAGCGGGACTGGAAAGTACATCTTACCCAGGACATATAGTTACGGATAACTGCATTTAATCAATATTTTGGTACATGTTGCTAAGGCATTACTGATTATATTATTATTATTCTCTTCAAGGCAGACAGGCCCTAAGTTATGTCTCGAATCATTTCCAGAGACCAAACAACCTTGCTCCCAATGTCATATTTTTCCACCCAAGCCAGAAACCACATCCCGAGCATTGTCCTTGTGCACCCAGCTCTGGGCTGCCTTGCAAAGCCCTTGAACTGTGGACTCCAAGCACACAGGTAGCCTTGCTAAAACCTGTTTACTCAAAGGGCCTGGCTTCTGGCTCACGCGCTCCCTACATGCAAGATGGTTAGTATTATAAAAATCTTAACATTCCATTTATTCCAGGATTGAATTAAAATCTAGAATTTGCAAATATATTCTCCCATTTGGTAAGTTGTTTTTTCATTTTGTTGATGGTTTCCTTCACTGTGCAGAGGGTTTTCAGTTTGATAAAAAGTCCCATTTTTTTTTAATTAGGATCTTCCATAATGTTAAGGTTTAGTAAACAATGGAAAACAGTGATATAAAGAGATGTTTTCAGCTACAGAGTACAGTTGAAATATTCTAACTTTTCATAGTGTATTAGTCTAGGGCTACCATAACAGAATACCACAGATTCAGTGGCTTAAACAACAACAATTTATTTTTCACAGTTCTGGAGGCTGGAAGTCCAAAATCAAGTGTTGTCACATCTGGTTTCTTCTGAAGCCTCTGTCTTTTGCTTGCAAGATGTCCACCTACTAGCTGTGTCATCACATGGTTTTTCCCCATGTGCATGAGCCCCTGGTGTCTTGAAGTCCCATTTATTTATTTTGGCTTTTGTTTCTCTTCCTCATGGAGGCATATTCAAAAGATATTACTCAGACCGATGTCAGATAGTTTACTACCTATGTTTTTTGCTAAGAGTTTTATGACTTCAGGACTCACATTTATGTCTTTAAGCCATTTCGAGTTTATTTTTGTATGTGGAGTAAGAAAATGGTCCAATTTCATTATTTTGCATGTATCTGTCCAGTTTTCCCAACACCGCTTGTTGAAGAAACTGTTGTTACTCCATTGTATAATTTACCTTCTTTGGCATAGATTAGTTTACCATATGTGGGGTGGTCATGAAATTCACAGAATGAAGGGGAAGAAGGGTAAAACAAACTTCTTTATTTTATTTCCTTTTCACTATATGATGGCTGTATGGAAAGTATCCAGCCATGTAATATGAGAAATAGAGGTATTTATGGCTGGACTTTTTCCTGACAGGCCTTGTGTATACAATGGAATCTTGCATGGCCATGCATAGAAATAAATTCTTGCCATCTGCAGGGGCATGGATGGACCTGGGTGCTATTGTGCTGAATGGAGTATGCCAGACAGAGGAAGACAACAATGTGATTTCACTTATATGTGGAATCTAAAGAAAAAAATAGACAAACAAAACAGAAACAAACTAATAGATACAGAGAACGTATTGATGTTTTCCAAAAGGGAAGGGGTTGGTGGTGAGTGAAAAAAGGGAAAGGATTAAGGCATAAAAAGTGGTGGTTACATAGTATTCATGGGGATGTAGGGACTACAGTCAATTATATTGTAGTCACTCTGTATGGTGTCAGATGAGTACTAGATTTATTGGGGTGATGATGGAGGGGAGGGGGGTTGGGAGACAGGGTGAAAAAGATGAAGCAATGAAAAAGCACAAATTGGTAGTTACAGAACAGTCATGGTAATGTAAAATAAAGCACAAAGAATATAATCAATAATACGGTAATAACTACATAGTGTCATGTAGATACTAGACTAGTCAGGGGAATCACTTCTCAAATTATGTAAATATCTACACACTATACTCTACACCTAAAATTATTAGAAAATAATATGGAATGTAAAAATAATAAAAGGTAATAAAAGAAAAGGTATGCAATCTTACCATTTGTGACAACATGGATGGATCTAGAATATATTATACTAAGTGAAGTAAGTCAGGCAGAGAAAGACAAATGCTCTATGATTTCACTTACATGTGGAATCTAAAGAACAAAATAAACAAACAAACAAAACCAAATGAAACAAAAACAGATTCATGGAAACAAACCAAAGGGATGGTTACTAGAAGAAAGGAATGAAGAAATGGGTGAAAAAGTTGAAGAGGAATATAATCAATAATATTTTGATAAATTTGCACAGTGACAGATGATTACTAGAATGTGGCATATCACATTGTAAGGTATAAAAATAGATTAGTATATTGTACACCCCAAACTCTTATAACTAATATAATATTGTATACCAAGTATACTTAAAGAATCTAGAATTTGCAAGTTATAGTAATAATGGTAATAATGCTAGTAACATTAAAGAAACATTATAATAATAACAAAAAATTTCCAAATCTTTTTTGGCAACGTTTTGTTCAGTGACTTACCTGACAGACATTTTGGTGTTACCCATGTGAATGCAAATTGTGGCTTTTAATTTTAACTCCTTTTAAATTTCTATCCCAGTTTAATTCATTGTTTACATTTTTACATTTTCTATAATATCTATTTGAACTATTTGTGCTGGAATTCTCTTTTAAATTGTATAGGAGACACTTGCATAAAATTAAATATTTGTTTGATTACTATGAAAATATCCAAATCTAGGGGAAAAAATGACCAAGATCCATAGTATATTAATTTGGATAATGTTTGCTTTTGTAACAAACTCCAAAGGTTTGGTGACTGAACACAATAGAATTTTATTTCTTGATCATATAACAGCTGAATGAAGGTTTTCCTGGTTTGTGGTTGGCTGATACAAGGATTCAGATTCCTTCCTTGTGACTCTGAATCCCTTAGGGATATGGAGTCTCTTGCATCAAAGTGGAAAATAAAAAAGCTTGGCACATCTTCTTATTGATTAAAGGTACAACATCCACTCACATTTTTTATTGGCAAAAATTAGTCAATCCTATCTTCTAGTGTTAATGATTCTTTCTATTTGAAACTTCAGTCTGTAATAATCATAGTGGTTCTCATAAGCAGGGAGGTCAACATTATTTTGTAGTAGAGAAACAAACAAAAATTTTGAATTTGTTATTTTTTTCCTATAGAGAAAAAATTAAAAACAGTAAATGTAAACATTTAAAAATACTATAACAAATAATGAAAAATATTCTTTTCCTGTGCCTTTTGGCCATTTGTATATTTTTGTCTGTTTGTTTGTTTTGTTTTGTTTTTTTGTCTGTTTAAGTCCTTAGCTCATTTTAAATCAGGTTATTTGGTATTTTTGCTATTGAGTTGGAGTTTCTTACATATTTTGGATATTGACTCCTTATCAGATATATAGTTTGTAAATATTTTCTTCCATTCTGTAAGTTGCCTTTTCACTCTGTTAATTGTTTCCTTTGCTGTGCAGAAGGTTTTTAGTTGGGGGCAATCCCACTTGTCTGTTTTTGCTTTTGTGGTTTGTGTTTTTAGGTCACGTCTAAAAACTCTTGAACCAGACCAATGTGAAAAGCTTCTTCCTTGTTTCTTCTATATATTTGACAGTTTTGGGTCTCTCATTTAAGTCTTTAATTCATTTTGAGTTGATTTTTGTAAGTGATATGAGACAAGGGACCAATTTTATTCTGCATGTGGCTATTCATTTTCCCAATATTATTTATTGAAGAGACTATTCTTTTCTCACTGTGTATTCTTGGCACTTTGTTTAAGGTCAGTTGACAGTAGATATATGTTATTATTTCTGGGCTCTTTATACTGTCCCATTGTTCTATGTGTGTGTCTTTATATCAGTACCATACTATTTTGATTAATGTAGCTTTGTAATATATTTTGAAAGTAGGGAGTATGATGCATCCAACTCTGTTCTTGCTCAAGAATGCTTTGACTGTACTGGGTTTTTTGTGGTTCCATATAAATTTTAATGTTCTTTTTTATTTCTATAAACAATGCCATTGAGATTTTGAAAGGAATGGCATTGAATATGTAGTATGGACATTTTAACAATATTAGTTCTTCCAATCAATAAATATGGAATGTCTTTATATTGATATGTCTTCTTTAATTTCCTTCATTAATGTTTTATAATTCTCAGTGTACAAATCTTTCAACCCTTTGGTGAAGTTTATTCCAAAGTATTTTATACTGTTTTTCTATTATGAATGGAATAGTTTTCTTAATTTTCTTTTCTGATAATTTGTTGGTGAGGATGTAGATAATGAAAGAGTCTTTGTTTACTATTGGTGGGAATGTAAATTATGGAAAATAGTTTGGAGGTTCTTCAAAAGTTAGGAATAGTGTACTACTTTATAATCCAGCAATCCCTCTTCTGGGAATATATCCAGAAGAAATAAAATCAGAACCTCAAAGAGTTATTTGCACTCTTATGTTCATTGCAGCATTTTTCATAATAGTTAAGCTGTGAAAATAGTGTAAGTGTCTGTGGATAGATGAATGGATTTTTAAAAAGGCATATATAATGTATACAATGGAATCTTATTCAGCTTTGAAAAATAAGGAAATCTTGCCATTGTGACAATGTGAATAAACCTGGAGGATATTATGCTAAGTAAAATAAGCTAGGCACAGAAATATAAATATTGCATGATCTCCATTTAAATGTGGAATGTAAAAAAAAAGTAACTACTGAAAGCAGAGAGTAGAATGGTGGTTGTCAGATACTGGGGAATGAGGGAAATGAGGGTGATGTTGGTTAAGGGGAGTGAGGTTTCAGTTATATAGAATGAATAAGTTCTGGACACCCCATGTACAGCAAGGAAACTGAGGTTAACAATACTGTATAACATACAGTATAACATACAGTATTATATTGAAATTTACTAAATTGTCAAAAGAAAAAATGTGACTGTAAGATGATGGCCATATTAACTTGATTGTAGTAATCAGTTCATAATGTATATATTATATCAAAACATTGCATTGTATGCCCTAACTATATACTATTTTTATTTGTTATTTATACCTCAATAAAGCTGAAAAAAGGGGAAAAAAAACCCAAATAAACTGGTCAAAGAAAAAAAAAACAGGAAAGAAAGGTAAAGGATGGCGGGAGTTAAAATAAATCTATATAAACTAAGCAGAAGTGGAGAATGAAAGAGACCAGCAGTGGACAAGGGCGTTGAAAAGGAGGTTTTGAAATGTGTGCAGGAGGGCAGGCCCAACTATACACTTGGGTAATGGACTGTAGAGCATTCTGTACTCTTAGTGTATTTGAAATGTTGTTGAACTGATTAACCTTGGTGAGAGTGCTTCAGCTCCTTTAATTCTAAAGCCTTTGAGGCTCAACTATGAATGGATAACTAGAGCAACCCAACAGGGTAGAAATTGGTTCCTAGGCCTAGGGATCAGGAACCAGAAGAACTAAATGAAATCAGTTGCAATGGTTTCATAGTTAGCTCACCTCTCCTTCGAGGCATACATTCAGATACCTATTAATAGGTAAGTAACAACTATGTATAACTCAGAAATGAAACAAAGTGTTGCTAATTTTTTTATTTCAAAATTGCGGGATTGTAGGTTTATCATGAGAAGGCTCAAATCTCATATCCCATAGCTTTCACAGAATGTAGGAGATGTGTTTATCAGTAATATGATAAAACAGCATAGAAGGTAAGAGTGATTTCAATAGGATGCTCTAAAGTCACTCATAAATGAAAAAGATTCAAGACTGTGGGATAAATTCATCTGTTCTGTTATTCATTACATTTGCAGTTCCTCTTGCTAACCTGTAATAGTTAACATGAGTTATCTTTCTTTTGAAATCTTT
Source organism: Lyroderma lyra (assembly GCA_004026885.1). NCBI lineage: Eukaryota > Metazoa > Chordata > Mammalia > Chiroptera > Megadermatidae > Lyroderma > Lyroderma lyra. Next base: position 139,613 of record PVJL010002208.1, on the reverse strand, counting down.
AAACTATTCCATGGAATAGTTCTATTTCAGTCTTATGACTTTCTTACTTTATTATGCAATTAAATTTCAGTTCTGCTCTAATTCTGTGACATTATTTTACCAGAAATTAAATGTAAATTATCTGGGTGATGGATTTGAAAACATATTAGGACATTTTTAAACTAGTTTTTTGTTTTGTTTTTTTCTAAGATAAAATCTTTTTAGTGAATTGTCCTTATATTAAATCATCAAACTTTTGCAAAATCTGTTGAGAGGCAATGAATTGAAATTAATATCTTTCTTTTAATGAGGTCAAATTTATAGCCATTCAACTTTTAACACATGAATAATTGGATGAAGCGGAAAACATCTCATTAGTTTAAAGTGATAGTCATAGTGGTTGGTACTAAAATTCCTCAGTTTATCAGAGGTTGTTTTTAAGCTGTTTTGAGCATTGATTGACAATTTTAAAATACTCTAATAATCTTGGTGATCTGATTTTTCAGATTAGAGGTAATAAAAATCTGTAATGATAATCTATATAATGTGGCAGACACTCTGTATATAAAGTCTTCTAAACACCCTTCAATTTAATCCTATTGTAATTCTGAAGGGAAAATTGAGATTTCACCAGCTAAGCAACAGAGATTCCATGGTTAAGGCTGACCATGAAATGAAGGATCCCTGGAAGAAATTACTGGGCCTTGTGGTTGGGGAATCAGTTGCAAAATGGTGTTTTTCTACTCATCACTTGACAGGTTGAAGTTCTCCTTCCTGAACCCATTGTGTCAGATGGGCCTTTAACCATCTTTTACAAAATCTTTTGAGAGTGGTATTTTAAACACTTTGAGGATAAAAAGTACTTCAGCTATGTAACTAATGGAGTATGTTTTACTTGAAATCATTTTATCTTCTTTTGTTTTACCCAAGAAGTTCTATTACCCTTGAATACAAAAGCTATTATGTAAATAAAGATAACAATCAGAGTAGCCTGAAGATTGAAATTAAACCTAAGAAAATACCAACATTTATTCAGAACAATAAATTACTTCAATTTTTTGTTTACATTGATAACTATTTTTTAGTCATGCAATATCATTACACAAGTTAATTGGCAGAAAATAAAGTTAGTTTAAAAACTCACTCTGCGTCATATACCAAATGAAGTTTCAGAAGTACTAATGAATATTTTTTAAAAGAACAAAATAATAAACAACTATAATTCTCAAAGAAATTTACCTGGTCTTAATTGCAGTGGCACTTTTTACTATAAAATTAGAAAAGGAAGAAACTGTAACAAAATAGTTAAGTGTATTTTACTCCACAAAATTAAAAACTTTTTGGTATACCAAATTTCATAACTGAAACAAATGACATGTAAGTAGTTGATTCTAGTTTTTTTATAAACAAAATAATTAAATATTCTTAAATAAAAATAGCCAGTGCTGGGCAAGCTAAAGCTTACTTAATAGCCAGAGCTGGGTAGGTAAAAATACACATTGCTGAAGCCAGATAAGTTGAATTACCTATACATTTTAAAATAATTTGGTTTATAGTTCTTCTTTCCAGATTATGGGAAGAAAATAATCTGATATGTTAATAAATATTTTTATGATGGTAGTATTGATAATACATTATTTTGGAAATGAAGTTTCCAAATATTTGGGTACTAATTAAATTATGATACACCATTAGGCAATATGCTACAGCTGTAAAATAAAGGTGATTTCAAAACATTTTTTGGCATGGTAAATTTATTTGCATCATTGCTAATTAAATTTTAAGAAGCAAATGAACACAAAGATATACTTGTACATGTTAAAACAGCCAGCATAATTGTTATTTTAGACTATGAATTGAGTATTTTTCCTTTACATGTTTTATATTGTTTAAAGTTTTTAATGCATTGCTTAATATTAAACAAATATTTATATTAACAGTATTGAGTGGGTCACTGGAATGAAGATTAATTTTGTGGCCTGACAGCTGGGGTTGTCGTGGTATTATAAGGCCTTTGGCTTCCATTTGGAGAGAGATATGGGACCAGTAGAGCAGAGGAGTCATGATGTATATGACTTACGTTTATAAATATCTACTAACACTTTTCAGCATTTAGCCTTTAAGGTGATGGTCTTCTGTCTGTGCATGTGCCTCATAGAAGGCACAGTAAATGCAATGGCCTGTGTGTACAAGGTAGGACAAAACTGGGTAAATGTGTACCAAATATAATGCCTACACTGTGAGTGATGAGAACACCAATGAATTGCCTGGAGGGGACATCTGCTTCCTAGCTCCAAATGACTGCCATTATTTGGAAATGGGGGCAAATGTTAACTGCTATAATATATCATCAAAGAAAACTGAAAATGTAGATTTTTATATGAATTTTAAATTTTGTGATATATGGTGACACAGATGTGGAATAAACCTAGCTCTGGACTGTTAGTTTGTAGTCTTTGTCTTATTATCATTCGTAATGTCTTAGAGTAATTTGTAATGTTCCGGTACAGTTTTTTATAGCTCTCATGTCTGCCCTCCAGTTTTCTCTGTCACTCTGGATTTAACCCACTTGGTTTATCTACCTGTTTGTTTTATTTATTGATCTGTTTTGGTCCTGAGCCTACACAATGCATTTCCTGGATATTTGCTTCTTAGTTTTAATTACATTGCACTGTTTGTTACAATTCCCACTAAGTCAGTTAAAAAAAATAAATAAAGCAATCAGATTTTTAATAATAATCTTGTTATCTCAGAGGCAAAAATGGTGCAAAAGATGTATTTTTTTTAAGCCCTCAAAACTTAAATGCAGATCATGGCCATTTCTTAAGATTTCATCTTACATTTTATAATCGGGTCATTGAAATATGAATTGAGATGTTTGGCCTACTTTTAATTAGGCCCTCTCTTTTAATATCACCTTTATTAAAAGAGATTTGATTTCCATTGGGAGAAAAATGAGAGCAATATGATATAAATTCCAATTATGAGAGATTTTAATGTTAATATAGGGGAAATTTTTCAGAAAATAATTTAAGGATATGTTTGCAATGCAATAACTACACATACATAGATTATTTTTTGGAATGAAATTGTTGCCATATGCCATATAATTTAATTTTAAGTTAATACTACTTATTAAAATCACCATAAAATTCCTCTTTTTAATAATCAAGCTGTTACAGTAGGTTCCTGTACTTTTGTGCATTAATATTTTAAAAGTCTGAACGTATATAATCAAGGAGTATTTGAACTTAGCTCTCACCGTTACAGGAAGGTGAGTTGATAAGCTTGACCAAACAGAGAATGAAAATATGTGAAGAAAGTAACCATACTTCACTCTCATACTCTACTTTAACCCTAATATTACTATTACTTATACCTTCAGGGAAAGACTGAACAGAAACTGACTGAACTTAAGAGAAAAAAAAAACAAACTTCCTATACTTAAAGATTGAATGTGTCCAGTGTAAAAGCTGGATTTGCATTTCTGTGAATCCCATTGATAGGACACATCCTGCACAAACAGGCAGTTCCAATCATCTTATTCAGTGCTTTACTCCTAAATAAGTTAAGAAAAGTCTCTATTTTTAAGAATCCCAATAAAAACGATGAAAAAGTAACTGAAGACTTCCTAAAACTAAAGGAAAACTTCCAAATTGCTCTAAATTATTAGTCTGAGAGAAATGAAAGAATATATTGATTCTCTGAAACAAAATAGGAATTACAAAAAAAATCAATAAACAAGAACTCTTAAAAATTAAATGAAGAGGCAAAACAGCAGTTCTGTATATAAGATTGAAATATACAAATAAGAACAGAAAGTAGAAAGTAAAAATGTACAAAGATGGAAAGGAAAAAATTAAAAATGTATGGAGTCAGTAAGATTTCTCTGACTGATAGATGTTCCAAAATAGAAAAATATGGTCAGAAAAGAAATAGAGTAAGTAATTAAATCTTTCAGGTTAAGAATAAAAGATGTGAGTATTCAGATTTGGACCCAGTTCCCCAGTACAGTAAATCATCAGGTATCTGTGGTAGGCACTTCATTATTAATATCTAAGTATTGGGAATAAAGACAAGCTCTTAAAAGTTTCCAGAAAAACAAAATAGAAAAATACAGGTGCATATAAACAATCAAGGTGATAAGGAGTTAGAATGCTACTTATGATGACTTTGTAAGGTAGAATGAGAGATAACTCCTTCAAAATTTTCAGGTAACATAATTTTCCACCAAGAATGTATTATCTAGTTAAATAATTAATCCAGCATTAAGGTTGACTATAGACATGTTAAGACCAAACAATGACAAAAAGGTTCCCTGCCAATATTCATTCTCAGGAAGCTCCTAGGTGGTTTACAGCACAATGAGTTGTAAATGAAGAAAGGGGAAGATACAGGGATAGGTGAAGGGATTTTCCAGACTAATGATAAAAGGAGGTCCCAGCAATGAACCTGTCTAGGAAGAAGACCCTAGAAGGGGTGGCTCCAAGAGAAAAAGAATACCTCAGATATTTGAACATACCTAAAAATATAGAGAATTCTACTTTTAAATTTTAAAATCCAACGTAAGTATGGATTTTCTCCAATCCAGAAGCAAATTAATAATCCCTCATTTCTTTACCAATTCATTATAGTTATAGTTGCCCTTATCACAGAATGTCTTTAAGGTGCCTCTTTGTATGCATCCCTAGAGTGAGAGTGACTAGAGATTAGAGGCTTTATTTTATTCAACTGCATATCTGCAATGCCTGTGAGAAGGATCATAGTATGGTAGGCCTTTAAAATTTGGCTACATGTTATGGAGCATGTGTTTGGAAAGTCTTTGGCTGTTACTTCAACATCAGAAAATACTGTCCTCTGGAATATTTAAACAGCTCATTTTATATTCATTAACCTAATTACAAACATTAGTTGTTTTCATGTACCAGTATGTATTTGTGTGTGGGTATGTGGGTGTGTGGGTGTGTATACACCCAGTATACTGCTATATGAAAAGTACTAACTTTCTCAATTTTGAGTCATAACACAGAATTTCCCTTATATTAAAGTTAAATATATAATTTATATACATTATACACATAAATATATAAGGTTAAATATAATATATTCTGTCCAGAAAAAAATGCAGCCATAATGCTTCTATTTTTCATATTACATGGCTGGATACTTTCTAAAAACCACTCTGTGTGTGTGTGTGTGTGTGTGTGTGTGTGTGTAAGCATGAACATAGATAAGTGTGTATATAAAACTTTGAAAATAAAAATGATACGTGGTGTGAAATTTAAATCTTTCTCCATAACACTAATAATAGAATCTTGTATTTCTATGGCTCAAAGCTGATATTGAGGAATTTTTTCATATATTTAAATCATTAGAAGTTTTGCCACATGTGTATGCATGGATATTTTCCTGGTATACTGTAAATTAGTCTTTTCCAACTTGCGGACCATGAGCCACCTGCAGTCTAGGATGGCTTTGAATGCATCCCAACACAAATTCATAACTTTTTAAAAACATTATGAAAATTATTCACAGAACTTTTTATAGTTCATCAGCTGTCGTTAATGTTAGTGTATTTTATGTGTGGCCCCAGATAATTCTTCTTCCAGGGAAACCAAAAGGTTGGACACCCATGATGTAAATGTTACTGTGTACGAGTATCTCCAAAACTACTGAAGGTCACTGAATGCACCTAATGGTTCAGACAGCATACACTTAAGACTGTCCGTAAGGTATCCAGTCATGTTATATGAAAAATAAAGGCATTTATGACTGGATTTTTTCCAGACAGCTCTTGTGTATTTTATATCACTTTTTAATTTATAGAGATAGCTTTATAGATTACCAAGTGATATCATCCTGAGATCTAGAATCTTTTTTAATGAAAGGATATTTTATCTGTAGTTCTTCTGCAAGCTACAGATAATACATGAAAATTGGAACTGAATAAATAAATAAACTTCATGTGGCTACTTAGTGGAAGAATCCAGATGTAGTTAAAGATTACACTAGGGACGATGAAGATAAAAGTTGTTATTCAGATATGTGAGACTCATTATGTACAAGGTGGAAATCTAACATTTCTGTGCTCAAAACTGCAAAGATAAAGAATTATTTAAAAATATATTTTGGTGACATGACTCATTGTGGAAGATTATGGAATTTCTCTTTCTGCAAGTGTTTGAAGTAAACATACATTTTAAACCATTGTATGTTTACTATAATGTTATGTCTAAACTATAGAAGTAAGCTAGAGGACTTCTTGTCAGAGAAAACATTGTGAGGGCATGCTTGTTTCTGTTTGTTTCAGGAATTCAGCACATTTTTAGCCAGCATTTATTGATTCATGAATAATCAGCAAACATATATATTATGTATTTATTATATACCACTCACCATGAATCTTACTCTTCAGAGGAAAAAACTTTGAATATGTGGCTCACACAAATAAATATACAACTAGTAATTTTGATGAATTCTGTGAGGGAAAAAGAGAGTGCTGTAAGGATGCAAATGTATAATACTTCAGTGTGCTTAGTTTTTGTGTATAAAATAACTAAAAATTTCCAAGTGTATTTTCCCCCAAATACTAACATTTATGAAGTGACTTTTCTGAGGTACATTATTCTCTAAGATACACCAAGTTTTAGTGTAAAAATGATGTAATTTTCCAGTGTAATTGTAATTTTCCATTCATGTCAAATACATTCAGAAGGAGAGCAACGTATTGTTATCTCTATTTGGCTCTTGAGGAAATTGAGTTAAGGGGAGATTGAGTAATTTGTCAAAGAAAATTAAGTCATGAATGCTGGAGCTCTTTACATCCTGGCACTATTTATAAGGCCAAGTTGTCAGGCTTGGCTTATATAGATAAAGAAAAAAACCTAAGACTTCCAACACCAACCCCATCATTTTACAGATAAAATTTAGTTCAATTATCTTGTCTACTGTCACAAAAACACGAGCCTAGCAGGTGACTTGATTCTAAGCCTTCTGTTGCTTTTAGTCTCTGACCATTTGTCATGATCACTAAGGTTAACTTTAGATTGTCTCATTTTTAAAGATTTTACTTTTCTCTTTAAGTGAAAATAGCTCATACTGTAAGAGATTATGATTTCCCCTCCACCCACCTGCACTTAATTGGGTTGAATACGTAGTATTCACCCAAACATTAAAGATCTAGATAAGGTAAAATCTCCTAAACTATCTAGTCTGAATAATGATTAAATCTTTTTCCTTATGCTGGAATTTCTGGAGAGAGAGAGAGACAGGTGGAGGGAGCCAGCCTCTCTCATGGCGGTTTGTTCTTACTCAAATGCTAAGATATTTCATACTCACTTAAGTTTATATTTTACCTTATCCATTACATTGATTTTTATGCAATTGCATGCTCCATCGATGATTATAGAAATACATCTTGTGTTTCTGTCTTGATTTCTATGAAGGGCCTGCATATACTAAATATATGTCCCTAATAACTTCCAATTAAAAAGTACAGTATATGGTGGGTGTTGTATAGAGGGGATGCACTGCATATGTGTTCTATGTTTAATGTTTTTATCATGAATTCTCTAAAATTTTAAAAATAGAATCAGTACTAATCTAAGTTTTATATTCCTTTATTAATACAGCATTGTTACCTGTGGGTTAGATATTAGTGCAAGAAAACCTAAACCTCCTCTTAACAAAAAAAAAATATATATATATATTCTTTTAATATTAGGGATAATGTTAATCTAGTTGGTGGTCTCTACTTGTCTATTAGCAGGAAAAAACAACAAGAAAATGACACAGATTTCGCAGGATCAAAGCCTTATTTAATTTTGAAGGCCATTTTAAAGAAAGAGAATACAAAAGTATAGGTCTGAAAAAGGAATATTTAAGACAAAAAAACAAAATCATAAAAATATGTACATTTAAAAAATCTGATAAATGCTACAAACATTATGAAAATCAGAACAATACTTTAATAATTTATCGCAGATAGCTCTTTAAAAGTTTTTATCCTAAATTTTTTACTGTATTTTTTAATCAACTCTTTTTGACATCAATTTTATGTATTTTTCTTAAGGAAAATAGAAAGTTAATTCAGTCTTTTCTCTAGCATCTATTTTATTATTGATAGCTGAGTAAAACATGCAAATTGCATAAAGATGGACTTCTCATTTGTAGTACAGCTGTTAAGTTTGTGCTCTAAAAACCTGTTTTAATTATTTAATTAATAAACAATTCATACCATTACCATCCATAAGAGAGGAAAGAAAAAATGGCATATTTATCCAGTGTATTGCCAATAGCAGAGAACTGTTTTGACTAGGCATTGATGAAAATCAGATTCTCCACTTCAAGTTTTACAGACCTGATGATTGCCATAATTCTCCACAGAACTCATTCCTTTCTTGCTCTGTACATTTCAAAAATCTTTTTTCTTTTCCACCAACCACATGCCGAATAATTCCACTGCTGAGCATGATAGGAGATTTTCTTATTGTTACCCAACCTAGAGTGGGTTAAGTTCCTTACTAATGGGTCACAGAAAGCCAAAGCCAGAGGCGACACATTTTCGCAGAGAAAAGGGTTTGTTATTTGTCAGGCAGCCCGACTAGGAGACCAGAAACAAAGCTCAAATCAGTCTCCATGAACAAAGGCTTCAGTAAATTTAAAGAATAAGAGTAAGACAGGGCTATACATATTTATTAATTCTAATTCAGGGGGTCTGATTGGATAGTCGTGGAACTAAGTAAGCCATCTAAGGTAGGGAATGCGTAAGGGGTGAGAGGGAACAAAGGAATTCCAGTCTGACAGAATTTAATTGGTCAGTCCTATGTGTCCATATTGGTTTGGGCACTGGATCTTCCTTATTCATGGAACTGTCACTTTGGTCTGCTGTACTCCTGAAGTCAGTTTAGGGTCATTGGGCTCCTAATTTTGTCTGCTCAAGACTCTGGGACCAGATTGATGGTGCGTGGTCTGTTTTTCTCCAGACAGCTGTGCTCTTATCTCCTGAAAGACACTAAAAAACAAAACACTAGAGGAAAGAAAAAAAAATTTTAGGATCTGGTTTCATTATTGTGATGAAGTTTCATGTCACTGAGTCTAGAAAGTGACCAATAGGAGGATTCTAAGAATTCATTTCTACCTTGGGAAGGATAGCATTAATAAACTAAGTCCATATAGGGATGAGTATAACTATATAACTAGATCCCATAAAACAAACTAAATGGATATATAACTCATCTTCACCACAGCCAGATCTCAGATTGCCTATGGCCAATTATTGTATTGTCATTCAATCAGAGCAGACAATGTAATAGAGATAAAGTTGTCTAGGAAAGAGACAATGGTTTTAATTGATTGCAATTTAAATATCATCTTATGCAAATTTTATTTAAAAAAACCCTGTAAACATATGCTAGGTCCTCTCTAGTGCCTTAGAAGAACCCCATGAGTGAGGGGCCCAGAGGCTTAACTCATTTCCCCTTGAAAAAAAACAGTTCTGCTCACTGCTGCGTTCATTTAATCTTACACAAACACGGTTTTCAATGTGAAAATAAAGTATAGAAACTGTTCTTGGTATTATTTCTAAACAGAACTTGCTCCTAATCCTAATGTAACAGAAATGTATATGGTGATCAATTATTTATATTTTTTTGTGTGGTAAATTTGAAAATATGGAACTCTGAGGGTAAGGTTAGGACTACAAGTTATCTAGGGGTAAACCCTGCAGCCACAAGCACCACTTCGGAGTATTCTTGGGGCAAACAGAAAATTGATTAAGCTTCATGGACTTCGCAGAAAATGAGCCTCTGGCCACTGAAAGCTTGCAATCAGATATGCAACCCACCTTTATCAATAGACTATAAGACATTATTAGAATATATTTCTGAAGTCTAACCTTTTGTCTGGCATTATTTAATTCTTCAATAATGACACCCCATTATCTTAATTGTTGCTGTTTTATTCTGTGACATTGTGTATATTTTTTTCTAAAGAGGTGTTGCATTGGGGTCCCAATGCAATATAAATGACATCTTCAGAGGGTTTACCTGAGAAAAAGTTTAATTAATGAATGGTCTATTTACAGAGGTGTGGTTAGAGTTCAGGTGAAATGTCCTTGGACCGGCAATGGTGGGATGTTGTAAACTTTCCCAGGCCTGAAGGGGCAAATGGAGGAGGTGGAGCCTGAGACAGCTCAGGTTCCTAGGAGAGGATGAAGGAGAGCAACTGTGATTAGCACCAGGGATTGAAGCACTGAGGCTGGCAAGAGGGCTAAGCCAGGTCGTCAGCCTTGACCTCCTCAGGTCTCCTGGTTGTGCTTCCCAACTGGCTACTACAAGTAGTAAGCTGGAGACTAATCGACTCTGGGTGTTGTGGTTCATAGGGTACAAAACTGAGCAGAGAAGAGCATACAATGAATATAGTGGGGGAACAAGCCAAAATTAATCACACAGGCTCCAAACACCCTTAAAATGAGGGCACATACCACATTGTCGATATAAATTTCTAACGTAATGAGAAATCACTTTAGCAATAATTAAAACTGCATGAAGAAGGAAGCAAAACTGCTATAGGTTTTTGTTTGGTTAGGTGGTTTTGTTGTTCTGTTTTTTTTTGTTTTGTTTTGTTTTGATGATGGGAGATAAAATAAATAACAATAAACAAAAGTCCTTAACGCACTCTGAATTCATACAGTCATGTAATAATGTTTGTGAAGAATACATATTATCAAAAGGGGGTAAATTGTAGTTTAAGCAAAAAATAATTTATTCCACAACAAAAGTTCAGAATAGTTTCCTCATGCCCCCCAACATCTGCAAGCCTGCTGACAGCATTTTGCCTGCCCCTTTTCCTTGTATTTTGCCATTTCTGATTATTATACTTATAACTCCTACATCAGTGACTTCCTAGAAATTACTCTCTCCTTAGATTTCTTGGCACAGTCCTTGTCCAGTGTGTCTGTGGTGTCAGGCTTAAGTAGGAGTAACAGAGAAGTCCTTCTTAGCAAGTATGAGGTGGTCGTGACTTTCCTCTCCCATCTGAATTCATAGATCCTATCGTCCAAGATGAAGTAAGTGATTAATTCAGGGCAAACCTTAGCCTTTATGTGCAGCTGAGCTGCAGAGAGTAATTTGTGGGACCAACTGCAACTCTGACGTGTATGTGGGAGGTTTGTCTCTAAAAAGATTTGGAAATATTATAATATGCCTTTGTTTGTGTGTTTTGGAGGCACAGAAGTACAGCTTAACATATACTTAGGGGCTACAAGTTTCTTCCTCCTCAAAATTTAAATTTTGAAAGGAATAACTCCTCTTTTGTGTCATAATAATAGGTTTGCTGCTGTTAGGATGAATGTTTCTGCCCACTGGTATGCTCACCATAAACAGGATCAAATTCCTTTATATTTTGAATATGCTAAAAAATCACTAAGAAGAAAAGTTTGCATTTCTAACCTGTGAATATATCTAATTTATCAATTCTCATGGAGTTATGGACAGACTATAGACTTTTGATTTAGAAAAGGTTGGGTGTGATTTACTCTGCTAATTTTATGAAATCGAGCTTATTCTTGAAGCCTAACTTTTCTATTTCATAATATAAGGATAATAGCTACCAACTGTAAGGAATAAATACTGTTACACAGATTAATTCTAAATTGGTATCTAGCATACAGTTGGCTTCCCAAATATAACAGTTCTCTTCTTTTATCTTTTTCCATTCTTTATTATTGCATGCTTATTTTCCTATTTATTTCACAGAACCTACTCTGTGTTACATTTTTCTTAAGTAAAGGAAGAGATTATTCAAAGAATTTTTTAAAATATCAATAATCATTTCATAAAATAAGTAGGATATTTTTCGAGACAACCAGGTGCTTTTTCCTACAAAGCCACACTATTTCACACCTTTTAGGAACTTGATAAATATTTGCTAAAAATAATTTTCACTGATTTTATTTCATTGACTATTACTATAGACTTTAGGGCAAATAGTTTAAAACACATAATAAGTTGAGGTATAATTGTGTGTCCATTTAATTCTGGGGGCATCTGTCCAATATTTGAATGGATCTTAACAAAACTGAATGTGTTTCATGGAGTACATGACTTTTTTTTTCTTAATTAACTGCCTGAATTGTGGTGGACATTGTGATATGTTTCTCATCATTTTCTTTCTTCTCTCTGAAAATGTTAGAGAGCTAGGTCACAGCTGCATGAACATTCCAGAGCCTTGAAACAGGGACCTGACATTTGGTTGATTGATAGATGAATGTGCAAGACCCGAGCTTTACCCCTCTTAATTTAAAAATTGATATTGGCTGTGACTAGCAGCAACTTACATGTACTGTTTGAAGCTTCTTTATTACCAAGTAGCTCAGTGAGTGGACTCCCCACGTTGAAAACAGTGTATTTCAAGTTTATAATTACTCGTGTTTATACTATCACCTAAGTATAACTGATTTTAAATGCATTGATTCTTTAGTTGCCACTCTCTTATCCAACAATTTTAAGTATGATGACAGTCATTGGAAAGACATTAATATAGTCTTACATTAGTCATATCTTTACATTAAAGTGAATCTGTAATTATACATATTGGATCATAATTACTTTAGTACCAGGTAGCTATACTTGGTACTAATGTTTACAACTAAATAATAATAGTAAACATTTATTAAAGTGCCAATTTCTATTCCTGCTCTGCCTGAGAGTACTAACTTAATTAAAAGGACCATGACTTACAAATATCTAGTAAATTAAGCCTTCGTTTAAAAAAAAGTATATCTTGATTGTTTATAAATCTTAAATATATTATCTTTTCCTAATATGCTAAATGAATTCAGTGAAAGCTAGATCTTAATTCACAAATGTATTGTTAGTATATAAAAGTTTGATAAAAGAATGATCATATGTACACAAATTAATGCAGTTGTATACATACATACCCAGATATTAACAAAATTTATGATGGATTAATTCTAATATTTAGACCACATTATGATTATAAAGGAGAATTTTTATATCTGTTACTAAAAATAATTTCAAATATATTTCCTAGTAAGCTTAAAATAGGATAAACATTTTCTAACATTTCAAGTAACTATGCAAAATCTCTTGAAATCTGATTTTAGAGTCCATTAACTTCAATGTCATTTAAAATGCTATTTACATATGGAATAAACTACTTTGATTATTCCCTAGGAAGTTAATTTGGTGTTTAAAGCACTGAAATCTGCTTTCTTCTACATTTAAAACTACAGAGAGAAAAAAAAAAGAGACTAGCAGTACAGTAAGCTAAGAAGCTGAACAAATAAATATAAGCCATGCTGCTCAAAGTGTATTTCTCTATGTTTTTAAACTCCTGATTTTTAGTATTATTTTTTTATTTCTAATTTTGAGAAGTGAGATAACACTTTTAAATATGTCATATGTTGCACCCTTTCTGCATTTTGGTTAAAAATATATACCGGGGGTTACTTAAACCTGTACTTCAGCTACCCAAAAGCCTATGAAATACACATTCACCAGTAATGGTCCTTAACTAATGGTAAAATCAAACAGCAAGAGAAGCCTTAGGGATATTTTGAAGTGGTTGTTTGAGCTAATATTTTCTGCTGGAGGTTATTGAACATTTCATTGCTTTGTTGTATTACTAGAATCTTGAAATTGATAGAATTTTGAAACTCAATACTACTGTTTTTAAAAAGTTTGCCTTTTGACTCTCACTCCCACTTTGAAATGAGGGAAAAATGATTTTTCCTACTGTAAAGGGAGTTGTAAAGAGAAATGATAGTGGTAGCTACTAGTGTAGAGAGAGTTGCCTCCTTCAAAATGTCAACAATAAAATAATGTTTCAAAGCAGCTTTTAAAATCACAGACTTATAAACTAAAAAAAAGTTGGCAATGGGGCTTCTAGGACTACTCTGCTCTATAGAATAAGTTTAAGAAAACTTAAAAGCTGAAAACAGCATGTTCAATTTTAAAGGTAACTGTGAGTTTAAGGAAGGAATAGTGGGAGAAAGCTTGAAGTCACTTTTTTTCTAATAAAAATCTTTGCTTTTTGGTAACTTCAATGGGTGATAGATTTCATTGACCACATTTTTTCTCATGTGTGCTTATCATTCCAACTATGGGTTTTAGGCTTATGAAAATTAATTGTACAACAGAGAGAGTAAATGAAATGAATTATCAGGGTTGGGATATGGCCTTTTCTTGGAACATACCCAAGTGTATTATGATTCTAGTGTATAGAACATTGCATTGCTGTATATTTTTGAGATAGTCTGCATTTAAGAAATTTCAAATTATTGAAAAGATATTTCTAGAACATTTCATATTATATACTATAAATCATTTAACTGGAACATGGCATATTACTTTCCCCTTATTCCTTAGGAAAAATTTTGGCGTTAACATAAGACTAAGTAATGCATGATATCTTATACTGTTCATGTTTCTTTTCTCTGATGTATATCAGTCTTTGATTTTCATGCATATTTATGCCTATGAATTACCAAAATGATTTTTTTATCTTGAACTTATGATATCAGCAGGACTGGATGTTCTGTACTAATTGACAAATTAGATGCACATTAATAACCAGGAACACATGGCATTTACCCCCAAATTTGGAAAGCACTCAAAAGTATCATTTGCAAATTTGGGACTGTTGACAAAATGGGCAGTTTTTCTTTGGACAAAAGGCCAGAGGCCTCATGAATAGACATATTGAATACTATTTATAAGAAAGTATAAAGGAAATGAATAGCATTTCCCAACTTGGGTGGTAATACATGTAGATCCATTTGAAATCATCATCCATTAGGATGGCAGAAACCTAATTTCAGTGAATTTCTAATATGATTTTCCCCCCATCAGTTCTCTGAGATTTATTCAAGTTCAAAGGTAACTAGTATCAAGACATTGACATGGAAGTGGAGTAGGGGAACATGTGTGTGGGAGGGCTAATCTCTCTTGTTTGCAAATCCTCCACATGCAGATGTCTGCTGAGTTATCCATTATCCCACATGGCCCTCCATTATGTTTCCTCTAGGTTACCTCAGAGACACTGTTCCTGTCAGACTGACCCCTTAACGTCTGGTGCCCTCTCTTTTTACATGGTTGACAATCATTTTGTTGTTTCCTGGCTACATTGGGGAAAGGAAATGGTACTTTGTGCTTCTGAGCATCCCCAAAATTGCCCACTCCACCCTCTCTGGATTCGATCCCTTAACCACTGTCTCCTTGCTCCAGAAGGCCAAGTTCCCATCCTTGGAGAAAGCTTCCATCTCCTTACACTCCATTTTCTTAAACATTATGGTTTTTGGCTTAAATCATTCATTCCCAAGTGATGGTATGTGTACCCTTAGGGATACATGCTAGGTGTTAAGGGTTACATGAAAAATAATCAGTGATGGAAAAAAACATGTAAAAATGCAAAATGTTAGTTACAGAACAATAAATGTTAACTTTGAATCACTGTTAATAGAAACACTTCAAAATTAGATCACATCAGCGAGTGATAATTGGTGGTGGCATGGCTATGAACCCTACCCCCAAATAGCTCTTCTACCAATTATTACATACAATTTTAGAACAATCCATTTGCCATGTTTCTAGAACAGCCCAAACATATTATAAATACATCCGTAGCCAGACTGTTTAATCAGTTTAGTTATTGACTGAGTGAAAGTGTGTTGTCTTTAATTGTGATTCTTTTCAAGTAGTTTTTAATTTAATGTTTAAATACTTGATCATCATTCTCAATATTTAACTGCTAAGAATACTGTGAAATTAAATTTATGGTCTGTACTTTAAGGGTAGTAATTTTTTTTTTCCTAACTTATTACCTCATTTCTACTATTTTACATTAAGATAGGCACTGAACAAAAGTACCAGTATTTAAAAACAACTGTTTTAAAAACAAGGGGTACAATTTGTGGAAATGGGTTTAAAAGGGACACACAAGGGGAAAAGGTTGGGAACTACTAGCTTAGGCTCTTCTTTATATCCCTATGTAGGTTTAGGCTTTTAGAAATCAAATTCAGGAATATAGTTCTCCTTTCTGGGTTGACTTATTTTATAACTTCTGTTATGAGACAGTAAGTATTGTATAGTCTATTGTCAGTGCTGTCCAATAAATCTTGTTGTGATGATGGAAATATTCCATGTCTTTGCTGTCCAGTGTGGTAGCCACTAGCCACATGTGGCTATGAGCACTTCAAATGTAGCTAGTGTAACTAAAAAACTGAAGTTTTAATTTTATTTAGTTTTACTTAAATTCAAATTGCTACATGTGGCTAGTGGCTAATGTTAGCACAGGTCGCTACTTGAACAGAGAAAAATGTCCAAGGGGAGACATGTAGCTTTTTTTTAATGGCTATAATTGCAAAATATGCAGTCCTAAAATTATATCTGAGAAGTACTGAATGACATGTCAAATTTGAATTTTATTCATTGCACTTTAGATTGTTTGCAAGAAAAAAATAGTCCCTCTTTACTGAATGGAATTTCTTCTTGAGCTCCTCTGTGGAGGTGGGGTAGCAAGAAGAGCAACAAGGAACAATCTAAACTTTCAGTGAAAAGTCTCTTCTGAGTAAATTCTCCATCTGTCATGAGATCTCTTTACTTTCATTTCCGAGATGTAAATGAAAGCCTATGGATAACTTCTAATGATGGGCAAAGACCTCCCCGCACCAGACTGTATATCATTCATGAGTCTCTTTTGGTCTCTTAAAGACTGGGGTTGCACAGGTGTGGTGTCCAGGCAATAGCTTAAATCCTGCTATTGTCATCCAGGGCAGGTAGGTAGGACTCCTGGTCTGTTCTTGCTGTTAGTGTTTTCTCCAGTCTGACTGTAACATTGATGGAATCAGACCTCTGGTTCGATCAGGTAGCGCTGATGAAAATTTCCGAGAATCCAGATAGTTTCTGCATAGTTTTTCCAGTGCTTGAGATCCCATATTAAAAGTAGAGAAGAAGAGTCACATGCTCAGATGTTCCTTGGATTCTCCATTTGCACATTTGGAATTTCTGTGGTGGATTTTCTCAGCCCCTTACTGTATTTGGCTAAGGCCCGAAGTGGTAGTCTCTTTTCAGGTTCTTTTTACTTGAATCTCCCTTTCCTCCTCTCTGAAAGCTTTCCATTCTTCTTTCTGCTTGGGCAGAACTTCTCTTAAATCCTATTATCAGTGGTTTACAGTAAGCTTTTATGGTCCTAATTAACCAAGCTTGAATTTTAACATTTAAAGGTAACTTTTAGAATTTCTCATTCCCTCTTTAGGCGAAGGTGGACTTTCATGATTATGTGTCACTGTGGAGTCAGTGCCTATTTTTGAAATTAAAAAATGAATATTGATTTTATTCCTATTTTAAAAATACAAAGAACATGTATTCAGTAATGTTAACAATGCCATCAATGAATTTGGGGTTTAATATTTTTATACATTGCAGTGTTTTTGAAAATTGACATTTGCTAGATTTATATCCTAAAAAATGAAAATATTAAAAGGAGAAATAATGAAATTTCAAACTACCTCATTTAAAAGTAGAATACAAATCACAATTAAATTAATGAAAGTATTTGGATATAGATAGTCCTGAATTTTGTACTTTATTGTTCTGACATAGAGCAAAAATTCCTCAAGAGCTTTTTAAAAAAATGTTTAAATTTATAAGATAATAAGAATAAAATGTTTCACAGTATAAGGAAAATTCTGAATTATAGACACATATAATTTTTGTCCTGATAGTTATAAATAATTAAGGGGCAGTTTCCAATGGGGCTCCAAATAATTGAACATTAAACTGTTTTAGAGATCATAAAGTGTATAGAGCCCTTAGTCAAGATAATTAGCTATTTATATGTATATTTATAGAAGATCTATTTTATTTTCAAAACAATTTTCTTTTTACTTACTGCAGTCAATATAAGAAGAGATTAAAGAGAAAATCTATGCTAAGTAAGTTGGATTCAATTGAGCATTTCCCAATGACAAGAAATTATAAAGAGAATTGGTGTGATTTTTCTCCTCTAACTCCCACCATTAAAACAAATTCAAAACTGTATTCAGTGTTAATTCACTTTTTCAATCTAGTTGTGTTTATTTTCCCCCTCACCATCAACAGCCAGACAGGTTGTATAAGAAAAACCATCAATTGCTGTGTATTGAGGAACGTTTGAATCTTTTTCCTTCTTTGTAACTAAGCTAAATTGTAACATTTAAAAAACTTAGTCCAGAAATTCTATAGAACACACAAAAGACTTAGATATTTTAATTGCTATTTTTGGTACTATACTGAAGCATAAAAAGTATTTCAAAATGATTTAAATAACCATGAAACTTGCCATTATGAAACTTACTTATTTTTGTCAGCAAGAAAATAGCCTTTGGATAAATGTTACAGTGTTGAAAAGGGTACAATATTAAAACCAAGAAATGGACTCTATTACCTGGATATTTCACAGCCAGTGACCATAAAGTAATTTCAGACTAATGCTTGGGTCAAGGCTGACAAACGCGAATCTCTGATCGTTCTCTCTATCCTTTTCAAGAGCAGCCATGAATCATCACTCAGGCCCACATAAGGCCCAAGTAAGGACCCCTAGACATACTCAATAAAGGGCTCCAGACCGTCACTACCAATTGATCAGAACTGGCACAGAAGTTGAAAACTATTCACCATCCCCATATTAGAATATATATGACGGCCGTCTAGAAAGTATCCAGCCATGTAACATAAAAAATAGAGGTATTTATGGCTGGATTTTTTTTTTTAGGACATCCCTTGTATATATTTAAAAATTAACTTAATCAAG
The DNA here is from genome assembly GCA_004026885.1 of Lyroderma lyra. NCBI lineage: Eukaryota > Metazoa > Chordata > Mammalia > Chiroptera > Megadermatidae > Lyroderma > Lyroderma lyra. The sequence continues at coordinate 120,818 of PVJL010002208.1, read as the reverse complement.
AGGGGAGGAATTTTGCATTTGCGAGGTGCTTGTGGCTATGATTATAGCTATGCCTCATCTCAAATTAACACATCTTCTTGAAAAGTTGCTTCTTTTATTTCATGAACTCATTTTCACCACCTTTTTGTCCAGGGCTCTTGTTGACAGCTTGCAAAACAACAGGCCCATTTTTCTCCTGTGCTTTGAAAGCCATTTAAATTGGCTGTTAATTATTCTTATTGTGCCTCAAAAAATGGAAAGCAGAAGTTTCCCTGATCAAATGATCACCGACACATTACAATAGGAAAATCCTCCTTTTTCACATTTATCCGTTGTCCCAATCACTCTTTAAAGACAGAAATGGTGTTCAGTCTGTGTTAGTTTTTTGCAAACTAGAGAGACCAAGAAGCCTAGGGGAAAATTGATTCTGATTTGACAGATTTAATAAATTATCATAGAACCTGAAAAATTAATTTTTATTATAGTCTTTGTTCAGTTCATTAGATTATTTTAGAATTTCTAATTACTTTAGTGTAACAGAGGCAGCCTGCAGGGGTCAGTTCTTTGGCCCCACAGAGGAGAGCAGGAACTGGCTAGGAAAGGATCTGCAGCCAAAACACCCCACCAGTGAACCCCTTCCTTCTAAGTGATAGAGCCTTTTAATATAATCAATCCCAGTAATAATGTTACTGGGAAATGGTGGTTTTCCTCTCTTCTTGTCTTCTTGAAGGAAATAATTCAGTCAAGAGACAGAGTTTGTGAAAGTATAAGATAGTTAGAAGTTTATTTTCCAAATAATAGAGCCTCTTCAGTCCCAGAATGCAAATAGAACACAAATGTATGGTGATGGAAAGAGACCTGACTCTGGTTGTTAAACACATAACACAAGACACAGATGATGTATTGTAGAATTGTACACCTGGGACCTATGTAATTTTTACTAACCTGTGTCACCCCAATAAATTTAACAATAAAAAAAGAATTCAAATAGAGTTGAGCAAATCTATCATCAGCCAAGATAAAATATAAATATCTCATGGTTATATTTTGGTCCTTTAAAACTACTCAGGGTGTTCCCTGATGGTGTAGTGGCTTAAGGCTTCGGCGTTGGCGCTGTCAGTGCTGCGGCCTGGGTTCGATTCCCAGTCAGGGAGCTACCCACATACCAAAAAGCAAAAAAAAAAAAAACTACTCAGGATTGTTTCTGTTTTTCTAATTGGACTCCAGCTGATACATTTGACTGAAATATAAAATACATAGAATTTGTTTCATTTTCTGGATATGTTTATATGAGTATGTCCTTAGAAACTTACATACTATTTGTGTCACTCTTGGCCATTATTTTACAGAGTATTTAAGATTTTTAAAAATATTTTAAGCTTGGGATTTTAGGAATATTATTTAAAATGTTCTTTAGTAGCCACAAGGATTTTTTAAAAAATAATTCAAGGAATTGAATAAATGTAATAATTATATTTATAATTCAATATATCAATTTTTAAGTGCACCAAAATAAAATGGATGGATTGTTGTTTCAAAAGATCAGTAATGAATACTTATGAATAAAAAAATCTATTACAATGTTAATGGTACAGTCAAGATAGTGGGTTGGCAATCTTATGGCTCTTTAGCATAAGATTCTTTTAACTCTTTTGTATATTGGAAAATGTTCCAAATAAAATTTTGGAAGAAAAATCTACTTTTGTAGATTCTAAAACAAAATTTTCTTTTTTGAAACTCAAAATCAATAATTTACAGTTCTTAATATCACTGCACCCCTTACCTTGGTAAAACTTAACAAGAAAAGCAAGTTTAAATATAATTTAAACAGTCTCTTTCTTAAACTACTATTTTGTGGGACTGTAACTTCAAAATTTTGGGAGCACCATCTTATCATCATAAAGGCCAGATTCAGACTTGAAATATAAAAAGTTATCATTCACTTTACTAATTTTCTAAAAGAAATTATGGCTATAATTGAGGACCTTTCCTGTTTCAAAGATTTAAGTGACATTTTTGCAAAATACCTAATTTAAAACATTAAATATAGGGAGTTTCAGTGACTGAGGTTAGTATATTGTCCTTGATTTATAGAGAACTTTGGATAAAGTTTACAGGTGGATTTTGTCAATCCATAAGTTCCTAATACATTTTGATAACCTATTTGATTATTTATATTTTACCAGGGAATAGCATTTCACCATTTTAAATGTAAATTATTTGAAAGACTGTCTGAATTTAATTTTTTTAATTGAGATATAATTGACATTGTATAAGTTTATGGTATAAAACATACTGATTTGATAGATTTATATTGCAATATGACTGCCATTGTAATATTCGCTAATACCTCTATGGTGTCACATAATTATCATTTCTTCTAGTGGTGGAACAACTTAGTATCTAGTCAGCAAGTTAATATTTATAATAGAATTTTGTTGTCTATAATTACTGAATTAGATCTCCAGGACTTATTTATTTACTAATTGTAAGTATGTGCCCTTAAATAACATCATTCCCATTCCCCATTCCCCACTCCCCAGCCCCTGGTAGCCACCAGTCCATTGTTTCAAATTGAGGTGTTTGTTTGCTTTTTGATTCCACATATAAGGGATATCATACAGTATTATCTTTCTGTTATCTCACTTATCTCACTTAGCATAATGCCCTCAAGTTTCATTCACATTGTCACAAATGACAGGATTTCCTTTCCTTCTCAAGGCTGAATAGTATCTCACACTGTGTATGTATGTGTATATCTATACATCACAGCTTCTTTATCCATTCATCCACAGACAGACACTTAGGTTGTTTCCATATCTTGGCTAAGGTGGATAATGCTGAAGTAAACATGGAGAGCATATATCTCTTTGATAACCTGTTTTCATCTCCTTTGGATATATACACAAAGTGGAATTGCTGGATTGGTAACTCCATTTTTAATTTTTTGAGAAACCTCCATATTGTTCTCCACATGTCTGCATTTAATTTAAAAATATTCAAAGTTATTTTTTTGTTTTCATTATTTCTTAAATATGGCATTGAAGCATCAAGGTTATTCAACACGTATGTTATATATCTTTATTGTTGTAAACGTTTTGCTCTGTTTTTAGATTTAGGGCATTTAGAGAATAATGCAAACCTGATTATCATTCTCAAGTGAGCTTTCAAGAGATCATTAAAAGTTAAGAGAACAGCATGCTCCAGGAAGCAGCTATTTTTAACAGTACCAAATTTGAATTCACCTACTTTCAAGCTTTCACTGTTTATAGAAAGTATTTCTATCAGTAATTTTTAGATTACAAGTCATTGAGGTCACAGTTCATGGTGTCTTGTTACAATGATCTGACATTTTTGCCTCCTGACAGAATTCACGAGTATCAAATATTTTCAAGAAACAGTCTAAATAGAGATGCTGCATGTTCGTGTTTGCTCTAAACAAACAAGGAACCAAAATGTTCAGTTTAATTGGTGGACCACAAGTATGTTTAATTATGCTTTGATTTGATAAATGGCTTCTAAGTATGTTTGTCCAAGGAAAACCTTGCCTTATGGCAAAGGGCTGCTGTTAAATGTGAGAGTTTAAAATTCCATTGAAAAATGAAATCCTATGAGGTATAATTTTGTTTCAAATTTAAGTTAAAAATATAGAGTCCTTGAAAGATATAACATTTGCTTAATAATTTAGCGATATCATAAACTTAATGTATTTTCAAATGTACTTGCATCTATAATGATAATGGTATAAATTTGTTTAGCATAATACTAGTAAACTATATTTTTAAGATCACACATGCGTATACCAGACAAAAGAATGCCACATTTTTGCCATATTGCGTCTGAACAGATCACAGTTCTCTTGGCTATTATTGCTCACTTTATCTGTAGTGTTTTTGCTTTTTCACTTGTCCAGCTACTCTTTACTTTTTGTTTCCAGCTTAGCTGTGACATCCTCTAGGTCATTTTTCTGTACCTGAAGACTGGCTCAGTTAAATTATTTTCTTTTTCACCCAAATATAGCAACCTGTAGTACTCACTACAGTGTTTACTTGTGTATTTTCTAAGCTCAAATCCAGAAGGAACTGTTTGTCTAATGCTTATTCATTTCTTTTAGAGCCCCTCCCTCCCAACCCTCAGAGTAAGTGCTCAATGAATTGGCATAATTAACTTATTCCCTAGCTTCTCTCTCCAAAGGTCATTCTAATGCAAATCAGCATTTCAGTGGCCTTGAAAGGGAGCAAATTAATTTCAGGGTCTCTCCCTTCTTTATCTTTTTTATAATACGTGTGTTTATTAAGAATCATGGTGGAGTCAGTCTAGGTTAATTATTCTAGATCTCTATCAGTCAGCAGCCCTGCAGGAAGCAGATGGATATGTGAAGGATTCCACTGAAGATAATTTAATGGAGGGGTTATTTCGAGTTGTGGGCAGGGTTAAATTGAACAACCTGAGGCAGGAATCCCTAAAGACTCATGTAAAAGAAAAACAGAAATGGATGGTAAAGTGGTAAAAAACAGATTTTATTGAGGAACTTTTGCAATAGAGGAAGAGGGACATGGAACTGAAAGATTTAAAGGGCTCAATTCTGAACATATTGATAAGTTGGAATTTATAGCCAAGACACAGGGTAGGTCTCAATGGATGGAAAGTTACTAACAGGGGGAAACAGGATATTTAGCTCAACTGACGGTAGGTTAGGGTGATCTCCTGGGGGACTGGGAAGGATGAGAAATTTGGTCAGGTACCAAGTTTATCAGATAGAAAGTGAGGGATTCTTTGTAAACTGGTATAGTAGAAGAACCCAGCAATGCAAAGATAAACAGAGATCAAAGCCTAGTTGAGAAGAGGGTATGGAGAAGCCTGACAAGAGTTTGATCAAGGAGATCTTTGTCAGTAGCAACTGAGAGAAGCTGTTACCAGTCCTGGACCTGAAGGGGAAAAGGGAAGGAACAACATAGGAGATGCAGCTTACAGAATTTGCCGCTGCTGAAATTGTGACCCAGTAAGTAGGGAGCTGGGCATGGAAGGGGAGCATTGGAGAATGAAGAATAAATATCCTAATTGGCCAACACAGCAGGAGGTCAATAAGTAAGGGATCCCAAAGGCAGAGGTTAATCTTCTGGGCTAAAAGCAAGGCCAAGGAGACCAAATGAACTGGAGGAGTCAATGGAGAATAATTAACACATAATCTAACTGGCAGGTACCTTTAGACAAATTATTCATTTACTCAGAACTTAATTTTCTCATCAATAAAGTGTGAACAGTAAAACCTACATATGTCAATACAAGATTTTAAAAAATTAAATATATGTCACTTAGCATGTATTAGTCCCTGTGATTTTCTTGTTCCTGGTGTTCTGAGTATAGACATAAAACTTTAAATCTCTCAGGTTCCTAAACTTTGAACTTTCTTTTGAATTGAGAGTTAATCTATAGGTTGACTATATCAAGAATGAACAGAAGAAGTAAAAGAACTAGCATTGTAATTAAAACAGAAAAAAGTTACTTTGATGAATGTGACATTTTGCTATGCCTAGCCTATTAGGAAGAGAAGCTTGTGAATAATGGAGGTGACTGAACGTGTACAGCACATACGTGCATCTGTATGCTTGTGTGGCACCAGTGTTTGAGCATGTGCTCTGAACGAGGATGCCTATGTTCATATCCTGGCTCTGCCACTTACTAGCTTTGGGAAATTGGGCAAGTTACTTAATATTTGTGTGCATTAATTTCCATATCTATGTCCTGGGGATTCTACATGTTGTAGAATCATATGAGATATATTAGTTAAGTCCTAAGAACAAGTTCTGGGACATAATAAACACTTATTAAATGTTAGTGTTACTCCAGGGATATGTAATAATTTTAATATATATATAATGTTATATATCTACCTAGAGTTATTCAATTGTAATCAAGATTGTTTTTACTAAAGGATTTGCTGACAACTGTATCAGTGACAAAAAGGTCATTTTTGTGTATGTGATCAACTAATGGATTACATTGAAATTTGTCTCAAGACGAACCTGACATAGAGTTTAAATCACATCTGCTTGAATTGAGATAATTTTCTTCCTAGCACATCTGCATTATATTTCCAAATACCTTAAAAAATTCTTTCAGTTAAATATTTTTAGTGAGAGTGAGGTCCAGTCATGCTCTGCTTAACAACGTGGATATATTCTGAGAATGTGCTGTTATGAAATTTCATCATTGTGCCAACATAGAGTGCCCTTACACAAAGGTGGATGGGAAAATCTACTATGTCATTTAGCCTATTGCTTGGAGTCCATATGCCTGTACAGCATATTTATTGTACTCAATTGTATAGGTAATTGTAACACAATGGTATTTGTGTATTTAAAGATATCTAAATATAGAAAAAGTACACTAAAATAGGATATAAAAGATAAACGGTACACCTGTATAGGACACTTAACCATGCATGATTGAAGCTTGGAGGACTGGAAGTTGCTCTGAGTGAGTCAGTGAGGAGTGGTGAACGTAGAGGCCAAGGACATTACTGCTCACTGCTGTAGACTTTATAAACACTGTACAGTAGGCTACATTAAATTTATAAAACAACACAAGATTAAAACAAGCACAAAAGAAAATTATGCAATCAAGAGATTCGGTAAACACAAGATCTGTGAGGCTGCTGCAAGTTTAATACAGCATACAATTTTATAGTAAACTTTTATAAGTAGAATAAAATAATAACAAGTATAATATAGTTATAATAAATACATAAACCAGTAACATAGGCATTTATTATCATTGTCAAGTATTATGTACTGGATATAATTGCACATGCTATACTTTTATATGACAGGCAACACAGTAGGTTTATTTATACCACCATAACCAGAAAAACATGAGTAATGTGTTGTGCTTGATGTTTCCATGGCCGTGACATCACTAGTTGATAGGAATTTTTCAACTCTATTATAATCTTAAAGGACGCTATCATATATGCAGTTTGTGGTTGACCAAAAAGTCATTTTGCAGTGCATGACTATAAGATCATTTGTGTGTATCTGTATGTGTATATGTATGTACTTGAAAGAAAAATTATTTCAAATATATACAATTTATTATTATAAAAAATCATACTCTGAAAAAACAAATGCGTTTTTTAATCCATGTATCAGTTGTTTTCAGTTTACATGTTAAATTAATACAATTCAGTCAAATGGGCTGAAAATTAAACTATAATTTCATGTAAGTAGGAGATGAAGTAAGTAATCATACTTATAAATTTTTGAGAAATAATCTTTGTTCTTCTTCAAAATAAATTTATGAAGTCATTATAATTGCACTGACTATTACATGGAAGAATTAAATTGGGTGAATTATTTTTAGAAAAAACCCTAGCAGTGTAGTCTGTAAGATTTCATTTTCCTGACTCCTCAGCCCCATCCCACCTCCCTGCTAATTACGGAAGAGTCTTGCTTAGGGACTAAAGAAAGGTTGCCAAAGGTAAGGGGCTGACACATGGTAGGATAATCAGATTAAGTCAATTAGTTTTGGAGATCTGACCGTGAAGATTAGAAAGCCTCAGGGACAAAGGTCCCGGGCAAGAGGAAGGCTGTGCAGAGGTACAAGCAAAGGTCAAGTTACAAAGAGAGGCACGGACAAGAGCCTAGGCAGTCTTGGTGATTAAGCGAGGCCCAAAGAGACAAATAATATCTGGAGGTTTTCTGGTATCTCTGAGGTCAAATGGTACCTTCTATATTTGCGATCCATGTGGTTTTTCACATAAAAAACTCTTCTTGTCCTTGAGCCATGGTCACATTGTAACTTTCTTGGCCAGAGGCACTTTAAACTTCAGGTCTCTTTCCTTCATTAAAAGACAGAGAGAGAGAGAGAGAGAGAGAGAGAGAGAGAGAGAGAGAGAGAGAGAGAGAGACAGAAAGAGCAAAAAAGAGAGAGGGCAATACAGGATAGATTATATTCATTTTCTTCTTCTGATTTTACAAGGAATTAAAAGATTTCTGCCACAGGTCCCTAGGCCCTGTGTCTCCTGTGCCCAGTGGCAAAGTCGGCTATGACCTGAACTTTAAGTGTGTTCTGTCCCCAGTCCTCATGTAACCCCTACCTAAGAAAATGACGTTCTCCACTGAGATTTCTAAAGGGCTCAGTTCATAGAGAGATGCAATCTGTAAAATTAGCATAAGTTTGGATCATCTTACATCATTACATTATTAAAGCAAAAACTAAAGCAACTTCTAATTAAAGAGATCTAGCACTTAAAAGATTCTAACCACTGACATCTCTGCTGAATATTTAAAAAAATATTTTGAATTATTTCAAGCATAGCTAATTAAGAACAAGGTAATGGCTTACTCTTGAAACATACCAGATTTGAAGCTTCATTTGATTTCATTTTTTAAATAGCTTAATCTTACAGAAAATTAAGTATTTCACAGTTGCAAATGCTACGAACTTCTGAAAGTGAACTTTTTTTTAGAGCTTGATTAATGTCACTGCCTATTATCAATCTGTACCTACTGTCATTTTCCTGCTTTAATAGCATTGAAATCAGAAAGAAGAAATCATTATACCTCAGTTGTTGGCACATACACTGGGGTTTGGATGAAAGGAAACACATTTTGCATGCACTCTTTTAGTAAGGATTTGTTTAAAATGTAGGTTGTTCTACTTTAAAGCTCAATGCTTGGGACATTTTGAACCTTTTGCTTCATTAACTACATTCATTCTAAAATACCTTTCAATTTAAAATAGGAGATAATTGTAATACCTTGAAGCAAATGAGATGTTATTGCAATAATTAAATCCAAAATGAGATGCAGATAGTACTTTAGACCTGCTGCTGTTTCAGCTAGTTAGAAGAGAATAACATTTCCATTGGTCACAGTGATTTCTTTCTAGTTGCATTGGAGTACCGCATACTAATCGTATTCTAATGCATTTTACAAGAGGTAAAATGTGTATTCAGCTCTATCACACTATTTTAAATTATTTTAACTTTGCAAAAATTATAATAATTATATGACATGATGCTTTCATCCCTTACAAATATGCATCAGATTTAAGAAAATAATTTTACATAACAATAAGATTACTTGAATACTAACTGCATGTTTTCCCTCTAATGAATCTTTTGGTAGAATTAGGGGCTGTTTTTTTAGCTCTCTCAAGCTTCAGAAACTTTCTGTGTTTAAAATGTGTCTCAGCATTTCAGCTGGAGGTGCAGACAGAGCCTGTCAACGTGGTAGGATGTGTGGATGGCTATGCTGAGAAAAGAAAGCAACTCTTTTCTCCAAATAGTGTGATTTTTTTTTTTTTTAGAGGGGAGGAATATTTCCATCAAGGACACAACTGCTATATTAAACTATTAAACTGGGATACATTATTTGTGTCAAGTTACATATTCAAAAGGACTTTTCTGTTTATAGAAATGACCTAACTATACCGTTTCTCTGAAAGAACTACTTCAAGTGGATGGATTTCTCTTTTGGTAAAGATTATTATGTTTGGTTTCTGAGAAGCTGAACACCACTGTGTTCTTCCTGCCCCTCATTTTAGTCTTTGTCCATGTTGTTCCTTATTGCTTTTTCTCTTCTTTTTGTCTTAAATTTTACTTTTATATAGTAATAGTATTAATAATAGCTGACACATATTAATGCTTGTTGAACATAGTGGGTGGGTGCTGGACATTGTGCTTAATGCTTTGAAAGATTACTGTACTTAATCTTCACAATAAACATATAGAATAGATGTTCTTATTATCTATATTTTATAAGCAAAAAACCAGAAATACTGGTGATGGAGTAAGTTGCCTGATGTTCTACAGCTAGTTAGTGGACAGCAAGTTTGCACCTAGGTGGTCTAGCTCCAGAGCTCATGCTCTCACCTCTTTCCTCATCAGGAGGTTGCAGGGGCTGTCAGGTGGAAACTGGGAGCAGAATATAATCAATGACACAGGTATTATTTTTTTAAATGTGTTGTGAACATAAACCTCAACCTGTGCTCTTATCAGAAGAATTAAGAAAACCTCATTCCCTGGAAGCCCCTTTCTTCCCCGGATTGTCTTTGAGTGTGAACTGAATACTTCCACTCCAAAGCTGGTGCTACGGGTTTCCATTTTCTTGCCCTCTGACTCACCATGTCTCATCTGTTCTACAGCAACTTTTATTCAGGGTGGTGCTCAGTCTGCTGATCCTGCCCGGATTCCTACCTTTTGTGTTGAGTATGATGCTGCTCAATGACTAGTGCCACCTGTTTTTTGAGTTTATCTGGCCCCTCTCCTGGTTGCTGATACTCTTTTGCTGAGTGTTTAAAAAAGCACCCACTTCCATTTCCTACATCTACATTTTTAAATAATATTTTCAGTTCAAGGCAGAACCTTCTGTCTTCCTGCCACGAGGAACTTGAATGGGTGCACTGGAAACAGTACTGGTGCACCTCCCTGGCCCCAGCAGGGTGCCGCTGTGAATACCTTCCTCAAGGCGACTCCTTTGCAGAAATCACTCATGATTAAGAGGCAACCCTGGCTCCTACCCTCATGCCAAAGCCTTAGACTTGGGGTAACTATTAGCTCACTGTTTTCAAGCATTTCCTTACCATATGTTTAGCTGGCTGGTCTACATACAAACTGAACTCCTAGATGTGTGCATGAATAGTTTTAAATCTTCCGGAGGGCTTGCTTGCCACAATAGTTTTCTTTCAGGAAACCCTTTTCTTCCTCCTTCCTTCTCATTTCTTGAAATAAATAAAAAGCTTTGGTGGCGGAAATTTAACTATCCTAGTTCCCATTAATCCCTTTTTACCCCTCAAACTGTTGTGACTTTGACCCCAGTAAATCTCTGTATGTCTCAGTACTTTTTGTACCAAGGCCAGGTTTCTTCATCCTCACGGATGAGGGCAGTTGACGCTATCTTTACCTTTCCAGATCCACACCTCAAGACCTTATTTCTTTTCTCCTGCCAAAGGTGTTGCCCTGCTTATATTTCTCCCCTTCTCTCCCCTCCCCTCCCTTCCTTTCCCTTCTTCTCTTCCCTTCTCTTCTCTCACGTAGTATGACGTTTTCATTTTCTTGGACTCATTTCTTTCAGAAAACTGGTAAACTGAATTTCTAATCCCTTCTCCACAATGCAGTTCTCAAAAACAGCACATACGATGATTCCTATTTTGTACATTTTCATGGTTATTTCCTAGAAAAGCAAACAGAATATATACAGTTAGCAAATAATGAGAATTTTGGAAAATGCTAATCCTCTGAAGGCTTAATTCAAAATGAAATAGGAGCTAAGTGTGCTTTCTAATATTCTCCAAGACTGTCTCTCTTGACTTTCAGCATGGGTATGCCCCTGCCAGCCTCTCAGAGCCAAGGAGATTTTAGCCCCAGGAAGAGTGAGGTTGACTTGGTCAGCTCTTAGCCCATACCAGAGTGCTTGCTGACCCACTCCTCTTTCCATCCTCTGTAGCCACTCTTGATTGATTCATTCAGACTCATAGCTTGAATCACCACCAGCTTGTATCTACACAGTTACTCATCACATGAACCAAAGAAATACTTCCTGCCCATTAGTAGGTTAAAGCTAATTAGCATGAACATTTTTTGTGAACTAAGTATGATGAATATACCCAACTTATTAATGAAGTAGGGTTGGAAGGAGTGGCTTTTAGGGGAACATAATTTGCTGGGAAGGCACAGTTTTAAATGTGACTTATCTTAAAGGATTCTGTCTGTTCGGCTTGAAATATTTTGCTATGGAAATGAAAGATAACTCCGGGGTAAATATTCTTAGAAAGTAAGAATTAAAGCTCCAAAAGGTAACAACTGAGATGAAAAAATATTATTAATTAATTTGCTGACTTCCAAAGTATACTAAAATTTTTATGAAACAGAAGTTGAGCAGAGGCTTAATTTATGTGTGGAACATCATTATTTTGCAACTTATCTAAGTTTAGCAGAGATAAAAGTCCTTTAATAAATAAAGAGGCAGCAAGTTTTGGTGATTGTGGATGAAAGACAAAGGGCATAGAGCTATGTTAGCAATTGTGGCCTTGATCTATACAGACATTGCAGTAGCTATTATTTCAAATTTATTTTATACTCATTTTTTAATTTGCATTTCAGTAGCTTTGCTTCTAACACTAGAATGCAATTGTGAATTTTTGACTGTAGCATATTTTATTCCTGCCTTGTCAAAATCACTAGGAATCCACATTCTTATAAAAGAACACTGCACTTTTTAGAAATCAGGAGAAAGGGAAAGAATATAGAAGTAAAAGTGAGAGGGTATGAAAACAAGGAGTCCTGTGAAAATAAGTACAGAGATAGAGACATTGATAAAAACATAGGTGGAAGGAATGGGGAGAAAGGAGACACAGGAGAGAGAAAGGGCTGAGAGAGAGGAAAACATGAGAGAGAAATTCAGTAAATATGACTTGGATGCTTAGACCAGTTGAATGAATTTTGCTTTTTCCCATTTACTTGTTAGATAAACACTTTCAACTTCTATGACTGTTACTTGAAATGGTCAGTGTGTAACAGTTGAGCACACCCTTTTCTTTCTTGGAAGTAGCTTGCCAGCTTTAATTTTCAGAGTTCAAAGTTTTGATATTTTTAAAATAAATCTTATTGAATACTAATGGTTTTGCTAAAGGATGAAAGAATTATTTTGATATAAATTCATTTTGGAACTTCACAGGTTTTGGTCAATTTACCATATGCCCTTAAATATCTCTGACATTCAAACACTGGCAGAAAATCTTTTTTGTTTGTTTTTGTTTTTGAATTATTAAGCCTGCCTTGCTTGTACCAAAATAGCTGAAGGTTATACTTTGAATCAGCAGATATTTCCTACTTCTCAGCCTTTTCTTTCAAATCAAACAGAGGTTTATGGTCTAATTAGGGGTAACATATGGTGTGAACAATAACAAAATGACACCCTGATGGAAACAAAAAGGCTCGGAGGTAAATGATTTAGGCACTTATCCAAAATTTTCAGTTTCTGTGAGCACATCATTCAGAGAATGTTATTTTCAATCAAATAATCAGGACCCCTCATCATTTGTCTGCCTGCCTCCACTGCAAACATTTTGTCTACCTCCTGCCTGAAGATTCCAATCCCTCTTTCACTTGTATCCTGGAGTTCATGATTGTTGTTGTTGTTTTTTTTATTGTTGCTGTTTAAATTCCTAGGTATATCTTATATGATAATATAATACGAAATAATTCCCGGATTGACCACTGGAGCCATTTTTGTCCTGTAGCTGTGGATCACTGCTGTTTCTGCTTTTCTGTCTCTGTCTCTTTCTGTCTTTCACTTCCTTATCCGCATTGCTTTCTGGAGATTTCTTAACTCTACCTAACATTTTTATTTGCTTTGCCAACATTACGTAGACTTTCTTTTCCCACTGTATTCTTTCGTAGCCACTCTTGTTAACAGATTGCCTTCTTTTCTTGTTATATGCAAAAGAGATTTATTAATAAAAGTAAAGAAATTCAAATTCCAAAGCTCTTAGTTATTATCCATTAGTGTATACATGATCCCGTTCATAGATGCCATTATAGTAGAAACAAACTCTTTATTTTTTATTTACTTGTGTTACTTTTTATGATTAATTTCAGCATACAAAATGATATAATGGTTAGAGATTTACACACCTCAGAAAGTGAAAACTAAGAAGTCTACTAACCATCTGACACTGTACATAGCTACTACGATACCATTGACTACATCCTGTGACTATATAAACGTTTAAATTATAGTTGACACTGGACTCATCATAAATTCTATAAATGCCTACCACGGTGCTGTATACCATTGCCTTCTTTCTACCCCGACATTATAACTACCCGTCTAGTATCTTATCCTTGGTTTGAACATTCCAAAGGTAACAAAGGCAACTCCTTTCTTCTCAGTTAGGTACATATCTGTCTTTAAATCCAAGTTAAAATCTTATTTTTATGCCAAGAAACTTGAAATTAATATCTCCTATCTCAGGATGGTTTACATATATATTATTTACATGTATAGTTATTAATAAATATTAGGTATTATTATATAGCTATTAATAGGTTTATTATCAAATTTAGATTATAATGATTAATTATACAGTACATATATTATACATTTAAAATATAAATATTTTATATAGAAGGAACACTATGGAGTAATTGATATTCATCAGAATGGCATTAAATACTTGATAATACATTTTAAGAGACTATTTTTTGGTTATGAACAATCTAAATACTTTGTACCTATGTTCTTATCTATAAAATGTAAAGAGTTGCTTGGGAATTTCTGTAAAATATTTTAGTGCATTGGTGGTATTAAAACTACTAATTTCTATAAAACTAATTTCTGATATAGTCTTTTGAATTTCAAAAAATAAATTGTCAATCATGTATTGTTTTTAGAATTTATTGAGCATTAGCATAGTCTGTTGATAATCTAGGGAATATTTTTAATTCCAAAAGACAAGAACATATAAGAGGGAACATACCCAGAACAATAAGTAGATTTTTAATTATGCTGAGATTTTGTCAAAAGGTTATTGTGCATATGGTATTTTTCATTCTGCCTAAGTCATATGTAAGTCTTCTTAGTGTTTACAAAAGTTTTATCACCATGTGGTGGTGAAGCATAGGTGTGCAGTAACTACACAAAAGTTCATTTGCTTATCTTACCTAATAGACCACGTAGAAAATAATGATGAAAAATACTGGTCAGGTGGGAAAACACAGCTTGGTTGAATGTTCTGTGTACCACAATACAGTCGGCGTGTTGAAAACTGTTTTGAAGATGTTTCAATTCCAAATGTACATGTAATCAGGATAAAATGGGAAGATTCTGAAGAGTTTATTAAAATGGTAGACCTGTGGGAATATATTTTATAGTTGGTTTGTTTTATATATGACTTGTTGTATATGGTATTGTATACTCATACAAGGGCTGTCCGAAAAAAATCCAGCCATCGTCAATTTAGTGAGAATGGTTTGCAGCTGGACATTTTCCAATCAGCCCACGTATATGGTACATTTTAGAAATAACAGTGAGTTATTTCAAAGAGATAGGGAAATATAAAAACATGGTTTGTTTGGTTTTTTTTGGTTTTAAAATATCTCATTATAATGCAGTAAATGTTTAAAAATATGTAAACTTTGGGATTAAATCTGAGTTCTTTTTTCTTGACACTTTAAGATAGTAATCCTTGGAAAATAAGTTCTCAGAAATTGAGTATTCTCATCTATAAAATAGTTAATATGACCCATGTCATCTTTGAGGTTGAAATGAGAATCATATCAGTTAATGCATACACAGTATATTAACAAAGTGTTCAAAGTGGTAATTATCTTTATCATCCTTATAATTTTGCATGAAATAATTGATTTTTATTTATAAGAAAATGTAAAAGACCTTGAGGACATTTCTTTCATGGCAAAGGGGAGTTATTAGGGCAAAAACTCTTGTCTGATAAAAAAAACTATTAGGAAATAATATTAATAACTATTACAGTTCTATGCATTGAAATTGCATCAGAGACTTGAATAGATTACTAGGGAGTGTAAGTTTCTATAAACCTTTAGTTAGTAGTTCTTCAGATTCTTTGCACATGTCTGCTTTTTATTTTTATGCTGCTTCTATGCCCCTTCTGTATAAGTTTACTGATATTTATCAAGCACCAATTATCTAGGAGACCTTTTCATTTACTTTTTCTTGCTTCTCACAATAATATTTTCCAGTTGGCAATATTAGATTTCTTTTCAAAAAATGGATAACCGAGGGATGAGCAAAGGTAGTGACTTTCCCAGTCATGAGACTAATAAATGATTCCCCGGTACTGAAACCAAAGCTTTTCTCATTGCACAGCCCATTCCTCCATTGGTCTTCCATGCTGTTCAAAGATTACTGTTCATCCAGTCTTCCAAATGCATAAAAGGAAGGGAAGAAACCTTTTGATAAATGCTTGGAAGGCCGGTGTACTTTGTTTTAAGCATGCTACTTGGTGTTTTAAATATACCATGTTAAATTTCACCAGGACTCTATGCATCAGCCATTTGGCTACAACTAACAGAAAATAACTGAACTCAAAAAAGGTGTAATAAAAAAGGAAGCTATTTTATATAATAGTGTGTCCAAAAGTAAGAAGAAGAATGACTAATGGGTAAACAATGTGCAAAATCACCTATTCTTTCCTGGAATGTGTGTGTTGATATATATGTCTGTGACAGATGCTGACAGAATTTGGAATTTAAAACTATGAGCTTCATTTTAGTGAGAAGCATTTTACTTAGATAATCCCATAGGATTGATATTATTTAGATTAAATAAAGTGAGGTACAGCTAGGTTGAATGAGTTGTTGAGGGTTATTCACATCATAATTGGTAACCTGGGCACTTCAATCCCAGTTTTTCTGATTGTAAGATTTGTGCTTTTTCAGTGACCACACCACTATCCTTTCATTAAAATACCCAAGAATGCCTGGAAGTTGATTTATTCATTTGCTTCAATTAAACTGTTAGAGTGAATTTTTACTTGCTCATTTTCTGTGAATATGTATGTGATAGGGACTATATGTGTAAGTAGAATCTAGTTGAGTAGATTTAAAACATTATTCTTCATGATCCTTTGAAACTTAGCATGTTTCACATGCTCGTGAAAGAACCTTGAAGATATTAAAAATCTCCTAAAGTTGTGGACCCGTGTTTTATGGGCTCTATAATACAGGCTGTGTTTTTCCATCTTTATTTGTACATGCTAAAATTTGTATCACAGCTTAGTTTTGGTTTTTTCCTAAGGTTTAATGGAGGCAACTCCTACGAGTTCACAGAGCTACAATTCCTTGTTAACTCCACAATTAGTGACATCATATCAGTAGCTTGAAATTGCCCATGCTAGAAGTATTTATACCACAGAAATTGGCAAACACTACAAATGAGAACTTCCTCCTTCCTCCCTTGCCCACCTCCTGTCGCACCAGGACACCCAGCTGTTAAACTTTTTCAATCCCATCACTGCTTTTAACTTTTTTGCTAGGAAGTCTGCTGAAGTATTTGGGAGGTTTGTGAAGAGTCTGAATCTAAGCAAAATAATTTACCCTCCTGTTCCCTAGAGATAAGCTCTGACATTTGGAAATGATTTACTTCTCTGAGCCTGTAAACTTAAGATTCAAATATTTTCCTTTATTGTAGGATTAATTTTCTCATGTTCTTTATTTCTTTGAAGAGACATTGTGATAGAGCTGGCTTTCTTCATTTCTCACTTAGGTGCTTATCTTTCTACATGGGATATTCAGCAGTTTTCAGGTTCTACCCGAGAATGTTTTCTTTGAAAGGACTCTCTTTTTCAAAAAGTGCCACTGTATTTTATAACATATTTATAAATAAATTGCTTCAATTTGCCTTGAAAAACCTGTTAATAAAGGACAATATTTAAGGAAAATTTTTACTTCTGCCATATCAACAGTTTTAAATATTAAATATGCACAGCTCTTAAGAAGGTCCTGATAGCAATAGATTTATACAAAATTCACAGCATTTTATAATAATTTCAAATTTAGAGCCCTAATTGAAATTACACACAATGAAATCTTGGCATTAAAATAGTATATATTTTAGAATGCTGCATCATAACATTTCCTGGTCTGCAAATAGCTTAGATACTCAAAATGATGAAAAAAGAAGTTATTTTATAGAAAATATTTCTAAATGGATGAAATAAAATATTAATTTTAGTGTACATAAGGGCAAGGTAATGCTTTTACGGAAAAGCAATACTACTTGTAAGTCAGCTGGGTCCAAGGGAGCTCCTGTACTGGGAAGGGCTGGTAGCATCCAGTTTTTGTTTTTGTTTTTGTTTTTGTTTGTTTTTAGAATTTGATGAACTTCTGTGAGAGACATTTTGACATCACTAGCCATATTTAATGAGGATATAAAAATTTACTTAGATATTTTCTTAGGATCTTATGAATTAATAAAACCATGGTATCCGTCGGCCTTGTTGTGTAAGCTTCATTGATATGTCCCAAGAAGAAATTCCATTGGACAAATGATTTGCTCAAGAAAATATGAGGCAAAAGATGAGAATGAGAATAATTATAAAGAATTAGATATTTCATTCCAGAAAACTGAGGCTTGGAAAAGGGAAGAATTAAAGTATAAAACTTCATCAGTGAAATGATAGGGTGAACACAGGCTCATTCAGTGAATTAAAGTAAGTTAGAATGAGGAGGAACTTCTTGAAACCACTTTAAACAGTGAAAAGTAAACTTCTGGAAACTTTTACTTAAAGAGAAGATTAAGTCTGACTCAATAATTCTAAAACTGTTCAGCCTGTTTCAAATGTTAAAACTCTTTTGTCTTTCTTAAATGATTAAAGAAAAATATTTAGAAATATTTGAATTAACCATGTACGGTAGTGATCCTCAAGTGTTAATGTGACTCATAATCACAATGCTTGCTCAAAATGGAGATTTCTAAGCACTACCACAGGTCTTCTAAATTGGAATTTGTGGTGATTGGGGCCCACTATGCTAAATTTTAAGAAACAGCAGAGATGATACTGCTAAACCATGGGCCACTCGGAGAAATTCTGATTTCTGTTGATGTTAGAAAGGAACAGCTTAGTATATTTTTAGAAAGTGTGATCACCTCCTTCTAATATATGTTCTAGTGCCTGTGTCAGCTCCTGTTACTGTGATCTACCACTGACTCATTGAACAAGTCCTGTGCTGTTAAGCCTTTTGTCTTTTCTCAAGTTGTTCCCTCTCGCTGAAGTTCCCTTCTCTTCATATTTGCTTACCGAGGTCATATTCATCTTTCAAGACCCATTTTATATCTCCCCTCCTCTGGGAACTCTCTCTCAATTCACTCAGTCAAAATCTCTCTCTCAACCCTGTATTTCCACCAGACGTACAACATAGGATAGCATTTATTTCAGTGCACCTTGCATCAAAATATAATTCTTTACCTATTATGTAAGTGCTTATGTATCAACTTAAGCAAGGCTTGGCAAATTATGGTCTGAGGGCAAAATCTAGCCCACTGCCTGTTTGGAAAATAATGTCTTATCAGAACACAGCCGTGTCCATTTGATTACACGTTGTTTAAGACTGCTGTGTGCTGTAACAGCAGAGTTGAATAATGGTGACAGGGACGAATGGTCCTCAATGCCCAAGATATTGGCCATCTGGTTCCTTAGAGTTTGCCAACCCCTGAACTAGAATGTGTGCTGTGTTACATGCTAATTATGTATTAGTGTTTAATAGAATGTTTGTAGAGATTTGATACCCTCTAAATTATACAAAATAATTGATGAAAAAATGAAAAATAGGTAGGAAATATATGTTAATAATGCCAATAAAGGAAATATAAAGTGTTTTCCCACTCCTGCCTTATTTTGATTTTGAGTCTCTGTCCTTGATGTTACTCAGTACCCAACTAGAACTTTCTGTGAAGATGGAAAGATTTCCCTCTGTTGTTCAATACACGGGCCACTAGGCCCATGTGACTGTTGAGCACTTGGCATGTGATTAGTGCAATTGAGTGACTGAATATGTGAAATATAAAATTAATTAAAATATTTTAGCTCATGGATATTATATTGGACAGTATAGATAGAAAAAATAGATTTATAAGTAATTCTACCTAAAGACAATATACAAGGAGAGTGAGAAGGAGAAAAAAATTAACCAAAATCTTTAAGTTGACTTTGATACTTCTATTTTGTTAATAGTTATGCACTAGAAAGTTTTATGACCTCTAGTATTTTGGCTATGTACTCAGAGGTTTGGATGTAAAAAATTAGAAACCAATTCCAAAAGATAGACTAAGATTCTTATAAGCTCTTTCTTCACATTTTCATTTTTAAAGTCATCTTTCAGCATTAGCACTGGTGAACTGGCATCTTTGCAAAGACTAAATGGTACCAAGATAACAGTGAAAGGAAGGAATTAGAAATGTCTGAAGATTTACACATAAATTCTACTCATAAGATTGCGTGCACTGAAGTTGGGCATGGAGAAATGATATGGACAGAGAAAAGAAGGAAGGGAAAGACTAGCTGAAAATTTTTTTTGCATTATCATTGGTAGTGAAGAAATAAAAGGCTTTCATGTTTTCCCAACCTTATTGTGAAGTTATCATTACTTCACTTGTTTTTACTGAACTTTAATTAAATTTCTTTATGTAATGAACATGTTTGATAAGAATCCTACATTTTTGGAAACATGCAAATTCAAGCAGCTCATTGTGATTTGGTACGTTTAAACCTACACACCTGTTTTAGGGCAGAGACTGGAGACAGATCTAGCATATGAGATGGAGTAGGGTGGAAGGGAAGTTGCTTCTGATATTACCTTGCAGAGTATGGAGAACAATAAAACACTTATTGACTATTTTGTTTCACTATATTGGTAGAATTGTTGTGTCAGCCAGTGTAGACAAAGCTCAGATAAGCAAAATGAGAATCTTTTCTTTGTAGTAGTCATTTTCATGTCTTTAGTAATCATTTTAATATGGTGTTTAAGCTTTCTGAGAGTTTCCTGCTCTTCATGAGGCATCAACCTAAATTATCACCTCAATTTTAGTATGATATCTATAGATGCAGGTCTATTTATATGTAGATATAGATATTATATATAGAGAGATATCTGTAGATAGCTCTATATCATTTAATATATACACTTAAAATGTGTGTGTGTGTGTGTGTGTATAATATAAATTCTATTTATGTATGTATTTAGAATAAAGTGTTCTGGTCTACTGCAAATTGCCTAACAAAGAAGGGGAAGGGAAGGCCATATTTTAAATTGGTTTGTGTGCCCCAAGAGGTGGCAATCTTTAATATTAGGGAAATTCTCCTTTTCTAATGTAAAGATCTTTAAATGGGGAAGGGGAGAAAAGGAAAACTTGAATAAATTTTTAGAAATATATATTAAGCATCCCTTTAACTTATGATATTTAATTTACTAATGTAACTACACAATAAAATTTTATTAAATATTTTTTCTGCACTCACATTTTATTTCACACAATTTATTTCACTCTTTTCATATGAATTTTGTAGAGCTGTGTCTGCATTATCACCCGGGTTATTTTTTGAGTTGTCTTGTTAGCAGAGAATGGGGCCCTCTTCGGTGCAGTGTCCAGGTTCTTGGTATCTTGAGCAAAGAATTGAATGGGACGCAGAAATAAAGTGGTGAAAAAGTAGTTTATCAGAAGCAGAAAGTACACTCCAAAGAAGTAGGAGCAGGCTCAAGTAGGCAAAATGGCTCAAGAGCCCCGAATAACAAGGCTTTGGTACTTTTATTCTCTTCAGTTACAAGGGGTTATGCCTGTCTGGGCATGGGGCCTTTTGATTGGCATCTTTGATTTACAGGAGACTGTGACATCACCTTTTTGACTGTGAATGTTTCTTTCCAAACCCAATATTCTCCTCTGATTGCATATCTTGGGGTAGAGATTACTTTAAAAAGGGTCATATTAGGGTGGTGATTACTCCAGCAAGGCAGGTACCATGGGAGGGGTCCCGAGATCTCCCTCTTCTACCTGCCTTACATTCCTCTTGAGAGGTGTGATCCCCCTAAATTTCTATGGGAAGTTGAGGGACAGGAATAGCTCATCTTCTGTATCTGCTTCCTGGTGAGTGTGGTCGTTGTCCCTACCTGTCAGGGGCTCACAGAGCTCTCACCCTATCTGATCTAAAAGGAGGACAGGGTCTCCATCCGCCTGGGAGACCCTGTTGACTTCTTTGGTCAAGGTGTGCTGAAAGCCTTGCTGGGGCATTATTTGTATCCCAAAGGCCCCTAGATGTGGAGAAATAGACTCGGTTAACAGATTTAAAAGCATTGGCTTGAAAAGCTGGCCTCAAAGCCATTGACATAGGGTGGCTACATGATGGAAAGTCCATTCAGCTCTATGAAGTCTGTGTCCTGTTGACTTTTGGTTTAGCTCGCTATTCAGGGGCCGCCACCTATTCAGGAATGGCCTGGAAATGATTACGACCAGCAAGCACACATTACAGCCAACAGGATAATTAGCTAAAGTCTAGCAAGCACAACTAACTAGAGTTTTGTCATCACAAATCACAAATTTTAGGATGATTAACTAAAGCTGAGTAAAAAGGATATCCTGGGAGATCTGGGCTAACAACCTATTTTTTTAAGTTTTTGGGGTAATTATCTAAAAGCAGGAAGCAGGATGAAGACACTCCATGTTTCAGGCTAGGAGTAATCTATTGTTTAAGGCTAGAGATAAAGGAAAACTAATTGAGAGGGTGATTAAGGCTAGGGACTAGGAAAGAAAGCAAAATTGGGGAGCTAAGAAACTAGGGAAGAGGGAACTAAAAGTTCACAGTGAGGGGGGCCCTTTTGTTTGACCCATGTCAGGTAATGCAGATTTATATCAGCACTTCCTATCAAATATTTAAAGTGCAGCGCTTTTTAAATTTATGTATGATTTTCTTCCAAGCTACAAATACTCACTAGCATAGCATGAGGTCTTAAAACATTGGTCCTGACATATATGTTCATAGGTGCCACAAGACATCATTGCTATTTAAAAGGTGAGTTTAGACTGCCTTGAATAATGAATGAATTTGCATTACATTTCTTTCCCTCATTTTTAAACTGAATTAGTTAATTCTGTACCCCACCCCATCCTTGTACGAGGTCATTTCAGACTGATATATATTCCAAACTAGAACTTTATTTTGGAAAATTTGTCCCATAGTATGAGACACTACGGGAAGACTCAAATATAAATCAACTCTTTCTTTCCTAAGGGATCATTTTAGAGCATGACTTCATCTTGCCTATATTTATTCCCTATAGTGATATTTATTTAGAAATGAGACCAAGAAAACAAACAAACAAACAAAAAAAGCAAGGGGAAAAAAAATCTTACGAGTTCCAAGGAGGAAACTGTATGCGGCAAAAGTCCCCGAGGGCATGGCACTCTCAAGAGGGCCACCCTGGGGTTTTCCAAGGGCTTCCTATGGTGGCATTTGTTTGGTGAGTTTTTACCTGCGGACAGGCCTATACTCAAATAACAGTGTTTGCAAATATTACACATTCTATCATATAACCAACTTCTTCTGTTCTGATTTTATGCTCAGCAGGCAAACTTCTGATAATTTGCCTTCCCATGTAGTTTGCTTACAAAAAAAGATATAATCTGAAGATGTAACTTGGAAAAAGTTAATATGCTACACGGAAGCAGTTCTTAGATTTACTAGGCCCCATGTTTGCCTCCATGACTTTTCCTTCTGTCTTTTTCCCAGCTGGAGCACCTCTCTTTTAACTGGTGTCTTCCATCTTCCTATATTAATACCTTCAGTGAAATTACAGCCAAGGTCTGCAAATCCAGGAAATGTTTGACCCCTTTGAGATGACTTTTTATGACTTCTGTCTTACCTGCTGGGTGATGGTTTGACAGTTTAACACCCAGAGGACACTGTTGTTTCCCACTTGGTAGTAGGAGTCTGTAATATCTGAAGAGTAATAATTATAAATTGTGTTCTCCCTCACAGAAAAGAAAATGTACAATTTATCTACACATAAGGGAGTCAAATGCTGTTGGTTTTGTAAGTTTTCCCAGAAGTGGAAAGAGTTAATCATTTTCCATCAGTACTTACAAACTGCTGGATATACCTTGGGGATAAGACATATAATGGAGTGATTAATAAGATCAAGTAAAACATGCTAATTTTTTAGGAAATATTTATTGAATATCTACTATGTGCCAAATAAGGTGTCATATGATGACTATACAAATTATTCACCATCTAAAGCAGTGGTTCTCAACTAGAGATAATTTTGCCCCATAGGGCACATTTAGCAATGTTTAGAAACATATTTGGATGTCAAATTTAGGGGGACATACTGATATCTAATGCCATCTAGTGCCATTTGGAGATGTAAACCATTCTACAATGCACAAGACAGCCCTTCCATACCAAAGAAAGATCCAACCCTATAGTGTCAAGTTTGAGAAAATGGGACCTAGATGTTAAAACAAATATAGTTAAAATTTTACATGACATGGTAGTATCTCTATATGTATGAAGTATGTATGAAATACTAAGGGAATAGCCTTAATGGAAACGTTGTTTTTATCCAATTGATATTTAATTTGTACACTGTCAATATGTACTTGTCCAGGAAATTTGAAATCTTGGCAAGTACTTTCAAGATTCAATCAAACATCATACAAAGTCCAGGTTCCATACATTAATTCCTTTTATCCTTCATTGCACACATTCTAAATTTCTTACTAGAAACAGATTTTAACTACAACATGGGGAATCTGAAATTAAATTAGAGTTTTAATGGACTTCTGTTGACTTTCGGGATGGTCAAAATATAGGTCAATGGCAAGTCAGTTCTCTAAATCTCAATGGTTTATTGTCCTAGGAAGGAAGTGTCTAATTTAATAAAGTTTTGCTTATGGTGAAATAAGCTTTTCTACTTCCTGGATACTAACAAGATCTTTTAAACACACACACACACTCACACAACTTTGTATTAGAAGCAAAAGTCAGTAAATAAAAAACCATAAAATTTTAATCTGAACTCTTTCATATCAATATAAGAAAATCGATTACTAACTTTGTATGTCCCTTTGTTTTCTAGATTTATGGTCTGGGCAGATCCAGGCTAGCACATATCAAGAAACAAGCACAAATAAACAAATGAGACTTATTTGTAAAAACTCACATTTCTTTATGAATTCTTATGATGAGCCTTTCCTATTCTCCACTATTTCTTTAACTTTTGTCATTGTGGGGGAAAAATATACGAGCAATTTATCAAATTCATCACACAAATGCTTTAACAGTTTGTT
This sequence comes from Lyroderma lyra, assembly GCA_004026885.1. Taxonomy (NCBI): domain Eukaryota; kingdom Metazoa; phylum Chordata; class Mammalia; order Chiroptera; family Megadermatidae; genus Lyroderma; species Lyroderma lyra. The sequence continues at coordinate 96,015 of PVJL010002208.1, read as the reverse complement.
AAGCAGTAGGAATATAAGCAAGAACAAGATATGGTCTGTGCACTGGACAGAAATACAGTAACAAACATTATAACAAAGAAATGCATACAGCCACCGTGCAGACCAGAATTTCTAATACTGTCTTGATATTTAATAATCTGACTTATAGTTTTCATGAATATTTTTCAGACCTGAGGGCTGTGCTACTGGGTGCCAGAGAATTGTACTGTCAATCATCTTGGGGAGCATAAGAAGCCTTCATAGATTAGAAAGGAGTTAGTATATTCTCAACAGAATGGATGTGACACTTAAGGACATTGTAATATAAGCATGCATCACAAATTTCATAGAGAGTGAACCTTTGTCCCTCCAGCAGTTTATTGGAGGAGCAACAGGAAATGAAAATTGGGGTTCAAGAAAATTTGATGTTATAGAACAAGTTTGTCCAACCTGCGACCTGCGAGCCACATGCAGCCCAGGACGGGTTTGAATGCAGCCCAACACATTAGTTTTGTAAACTTTCTTAAAACATTATGAAAATTATGCATAGACCTTTTTTTTTTTAGCTCATCTGCTATCATTAGTGTATTTTATGTGTGGCCCAAGACAATTCATCTTCCAGTGTGCCCCAGGGAAGTGAAAAAAATGGACAATGCTGTTATAGGATGTTTAGAATTTTAGGATTTATCTAATATGCAATTTAGATTCCTGAACTTTCAAGGCAGTGGAAATGACATGATAAGATTTTTGTTTTAGAAAGCTAATTCAGTGGGTTAGTTGATGAATTAGAAGGAAAACTAGAATGACAGAAATTGAGAGGCTATTGTACTAGTCCATATGCTAAAGATATGAACTAAGCTAGATGATGATATGACCCAGAAGAAGGTGTTTTTCAACCATATTTTCACCACAAATTGAATGGAATTGGTGATCAATTAGATGTCAGAAATAAGAAGAAACAAGAACTTGAGAATGATATCATGGTTTTAGCTTGGTTGACATGGAGAATGCAGACTAAAGAACTGTTTGGAGATTATGGGTGTTTTTTAGTTGTCTGTGAAGCATATAGGGAGCAGCTGAGAGGACTGATCTGATCTCCTGAGAGAAGATAAAGTAGGAGATTAAGATTTAAGAATCATTAGCAACTACAGATGGGAGCCAGATCCTGAGAAGGGAAGATTCTGCATTAGCACAGAGCACGGAGTGAAAAGTGGGTTGACAGAAGTTTAAGGGGAGGGTTGAGGAAAAGAAGCCAAGAGTCCAAAAGTGAATTAAATTAATCAAGGAAATATGGAACTTAGGAAAGTGTTGTCCTAGTTATCAAGATGGAAATAGAAGGGAGGCTGGAGGATGAATAACATTGTCAAATTTTGCAGAAAATCTATGATAAAGACTATGAAAGAGTCCTATGTATTTAGCAACTAGGAAGTTGTTGATATTACTGAATGTAAATTTTTCCCTAACATTTGTTGATAAAAGCCAGGTTGTTGGGTTAGGACAAGTGTTGGAAAGTTGCTGTTTATTTCTATTTCATTAGTTCTGATTAAGATTATTTATTAAACATTCTATGCCGGAATGTTTTTTTCCATTTTTTTTTGTTACTATTGTTATCTAAGTGAATTTTTTAAAATTTGAATATGTTATACCCACATAAAAATAAAAGAGGGGTATGGAAAAGGAATTTATAGATTAACTATCTACCTACTCAATTTAGAGAGAAGGAAATTAGAGTAAAAAAGGCTAAATGTTTTGCCCAATATGTACACATAGTCAGTTGCAAAACCAGATCTGGAATTGATCTTCTGATTCCTGGTCTGATACATTATTCATTACTCTGCGAACAGAAAGATAGAGGTCATTTTTATATAGAGAAAAACAAATGAGCTGTGTCATTGCAGAAATGTTCTGCATGGTTTGCTGCCATCTGTCTTAAAGCTCAATCTGGACTCCCAGGAATTGAGACTGTTGAGCTGCATTTAGATGGACCATGTGGACAGGACAAGGAAAATCTTCTATTTCCATATATGGAATATGGGAGATACAAAATATTTATGACAAAATTAAGAGCCTAGTGCTGTGGAACTCACTTTTGAGGACTCACTTTGGTTTCCTGTTTTGTACTGGACCTCCTTTTCTTCTTGGTAGACCTGCTGTATTTTATATACGAGAGATGTCTGGAAAGTATCCAGCTAGGTAAAATGAAAAATAGAGGCATTAACCACTCTCATTACATTGACAATAGCTGAGGTTTTTTGTTTGTTTGTTTGTTTGTTTGTTTGGACAGCCCTCATATGTTAAAATGCAATTGGAATAAAATAATAAACATTGGTTTTAGAGGGAGAAAATTATAAAGCAGAGCACTTGGATGGAAGTCAGGTAGCCTGGATTGTAACCCCAAGCATGATACTTTGTGCCATTGGACACCTCGCACTCTCTGGGCCTCAGTTTCCTTACTGGACTAGGTCAGGGTTTGAAGCCGGAGGTTTGTTGAAGTCCTTTGAGGAATTATTTGATACAGCTTTTGGAATTTTATGTTTTCAACTAGAGGTGCTTTTACCAGGATACCCAAGTCCTCTTGTGTTACATCCAAATCATGGCCCTATAACCATTTGGGCTTGTGAGCCCTGATGTCTAGCTCCTTTTCAGTCTAAACATTCATTGATTCTGCAGTAGAAGGGTTCAGAGTTTATAGCTCTGTGTGGCCAAATTTTTAAAGTATTACAGTGTTGAAACTGTCAAAGCAAATACATTGAAAATACATCTGTGTCATAAAAACCAAATATAAACCCAGAATTGTTTGTTAGGCTTATTTGTTGTTTGTAGTAACAGTTGTAAAACCCCTAGAAAATTAATTTACCTAGATGTTAGAATTCTTTAGGATAAAGAAACATATACCATTGGATATATTTAGGTAATTTGAAGATTATTAGGAAAATTTTACTAAGATGTGATCTATAGGTTGCTTTTTTCAGTCAATGGTTTTTAAATAGCCTTTCCAAATATTTGCAATATTATTTCATAAACTTTAGCAAAAAAGAAAAAGATGCATACACAGAAATCTGTGTTAGTGCGTTGTAATTTAACTCCCTTTTTTCCAAAAGTCCCTTTTTACACTAAGGCATGTTTGCCTTTATGGAAGAGTTATCGGACTTTCTTTCACTGAGACTTTCTCGATTTAATTTTAAGGGGCTCATTAGATTTGTTTTGCATAGGGAACATAGGGGCTTTATGTCCTATAGGCATCCCTTGGAAATCCAAATGTCACATGAAAAACTAGAAAATTGATGCTACAAATTATTTATGTGAATTCACTTAAGTGTATTGTATTGCATTCAACCAGTTGACAGAAAGTCTTTCTCGGTGATAAAACGGTTGTTGTCTCAATCATGTGACAAAAAAAACAATTCTCCAGAGTCCAGCTGAACTCCTTCACCAAAGAGTACTGTTGAACTTTTAATAGTTTCCCAAAATGAAATAATCGGGGCTTTATTTGTCAGAAGCTTTATATAAATTTCTTTTGTTTGATTTTATCTGGGCACTTTTATTGAATTTTACTTTCTAACTCTTCTATGAGAATGGCTTTTTGCTTGTAAGTTTCACTCAAATTGACATTTTGATGGTTTAACACATTAATGAAATTCCTAGAAGAGAGGTTATGTTCTTTGAAAAATAAAATATTGACAGGGTACACTAAAGGGACATTTTAAAGTACATTTTGATTTCCTTTGCAGCTTGATAACATATTTGCTGCTGTTTGGTAGCTCCCTAAGCCATACTTTCCACTACATGACCAGATGATATTTGACAATGTTGCAGTACATCTTTCTGTATCTAGATTTATTTATGCAAATTGAGTTCTTGGCAGTCTATGAATATGACAAAAATCATCTCCCAATCTGGCAATATTGGGCAAAAAAAAAACTTCTTAAAATCATAAATAAATCTTTTTCACAAGCCCCTAAATCTTCTAGACCACACGAAGAGTCTAATTTGCTTTTTATTTTATTTTACAAAAAACACAAATGCATACATATAAACACTTACATAACACTATGTGCCAGGCACTCTTCTAAATTATATGTACGAGTATGTATTTATTTTATTTGTTCTAGATAACATTTCTGTGATGTAGGGACCATTCTTAAGCCCTGTTTTGTAGATTAGAAAATTGAGGCACAAGGTCACACAGACAGCAAAAAGAGGGAGAGCCAGGATTCAACAAGACAGCTTCACCCCAGGGTTCCTAAACTTAACAAATGAGCAGTACTATGCAGCTCTGACATCAATGGGGAAAATGAAATGTCCCAGCCAGACAATGTAGTCTTCAGAAGTTCTTATTCAAACCAGAATTCTTCAGTGTACTATTATTTTTTTTTCTGTTAAGAGGCGTACATAAACCTCTTTCTTTCCGCTAGTGAGTAACAAACTAAGGTAAGCCACTCAGATGTAGGCATGGAAGTTAGAAGATAAAAGGATAGAATAATCCAAACCTTAAACTATTAAGTAAATTGAGAAAAGTTGTGCATTGCAATCAGATAAAGAAAAAAAGTAAAAAAAAAAAAAAGAAAAAAAGAAAAGAAAAAAAGTAGCGTTAACAGGGTGGTGTTATTCTACCCACACCTTCTTTCTGTCCCTCTTGTCTTCCCTGAGACACACTTTTGGATGGCAGAGCTGCCATGCAAGCTCCCCTTCTTAGCTTGGTTGGTGTTATTGATGCTAAATCTAGAGGTCAGTACCCCAGCATCCTTGAATAAGTAATCAGGAAAATAAGACGTCTTGTTGGAAAGTGTAATCTTGGATGTAAAGTCCTTTCCAGATACTCAATTTGCCATAAAAATCAGTATTTACATATGAAAAAGCTTCTGTTACTTATTATAAGACAATTTTTAAAAATACCTTGGGAGTTCCCTGATGGTGTAGTGGCTTAAGGCTTCGGCGCTGGCGCTGTCAGTGCTACGGCCTGGGTTCGATTCCCAGTCAGGGAGCTACCCACATACCAAAAAGAAAAAAAAAATACCTTTTTAACTTTGACTATACTAAGGAAATAGTATGTCTTAATACTAGAGAGCACAAATTCAGAGTGCTCTCTGAAGCGCTGGAGAGCATGATGGGCATTATGGAAGAAAAGCCAGAGAAGGATTCCCAATGACCAGTGTGAAGCAGAATCTGGAGAGATAGCTCCATAGACCATGGCCTGAATTTTGTATCTGGTTCTTACGCTCAAAGAAAGGCAGTTCAAGGCACTGTGCCAGGTTCTGGTCATATAAGAATCCCTAAGAATCTCTTTCTCATGCTAACTACTTAAAGAATCAGAGCCAAAGTTTCAATTATTGTTGTGTGGTTATTGCAATTACTGTTGCTATTATGGAGGCACTTTTCAGAACAGTTAAAACCAGTGCTGTGCTGAGGGAAGCCTAGTTAGATAATGGCTTTACTTCTTGCTTTATTGATTCCCCATTGACAAATACACATTTTTTTCTCTATATTCTTCCAGTATGGATGCCTCTTCCAGAAGCCAAAAATGTATTGTGCCAAGTTATAAAGTGGTAAAGCAGTCTTCTGAGCTCTGGGAATACAGAGATGGATAAGAAACTTCCTTGCCTTTGGAGAAGTTTATAACCTAGTAGCAAACAAATGCTGGAAAAATAAGGCAGTTGGTATTTGAAAATAAAACTGCATTCTATTCCATTTATTTATTTATCTATTTCTATGATTAAATGGTAAAATATTGGAAAATAGGGCCAGTGCCTTATTCATCCTTGTATGTCCAGTGTCTGGTACTGTGCCTGACACATAAAAGTCTTTCCAAAACTGAATCAAGTAAATATCTAAATTCCTATATTCAATTAAATTTACAGTAATTTTGCATGTAAGATTTTAGTCATAAACAATTAATCATGTGACCTTACAGAAGTCATTTCCTTTTCTTAAACTTCTAGAACCATCCATCATAACAGGCTGATGAACCATCACAAGAGAGAATAAAATTAATCCCATAAAAGAGTAACTTTTTATTTATGTGTAAATTTCTATAGAGAATCTAGATACTCTGATGTCTCTTTCCTTTAAAATTTTGCATTTTAAGGTGGAGTTATCACATACCCCCAGGAATCATCCAAAATAGATGGTGATTCAGTCACTGTGGAGTCAGAAGACAGAATTATAAAATATGGACACATAAATATTGAAATGATTCTCCTGGAAAAAATTCACACCCAATTGGCTCTTGGCTATTTAAGGATTGTGAATTATAGAGTCATCTTTCATTCTTCTCAGTTTACTTCTTTCTTTTGGTGTTTGTTGGACTTACCTTTCTGACTGATGAGCAGAAAAGAAGGAGGTGAAACTTGAGAGTCAGTTCCATAATCTTCAATAACTCACAGAGAAGTAGTAGCGGAAGATGCTGGAACTAGTTATTTACATGAGGCTTTTTAATTATATGTAACTTTTCTTTATGCATGAAGGTCCTTGTTTTTAATTAATCGTAAGTCTATAGGTAGCTTTTATTTCAGATATTAATCTATAGGTTGAAACAGTACATACTTTCCAGAACTACTTCTTGCCTTGATAGCAATCACAGACCTCAGGATTATATTCTCAAAGGAAGAAAAAAAATTCTTCATTATTCAGAAAGGCAAGGAAAAACTTCTTTAGGGAGAAAACAAGAAGAAATTAATGATTTTTTTAAACTATAATCAACAAGCAAGGCAAATGTGGTGTTTGAACAAATTTAATAAACTATAGGAAAGAAATACAAAAGATATATGTCCTTTTTCCCAACTCTTCTGAAGATGACAGACTTGAGCATATAGTGACACTAAGACAAATAAATATATGAATATTTGATCAATAATCTCATATGTAATCTTTTCTCTCAAGAGTGTTTTCCAATAGTTACCTTAATCCTCAAGTTCCTTATTTGCCACAGGTCAAATATATTTATTTTTCAAAAAACCCTTAACTCGACTTGGGCTTGATTTAAATTATTTCTTTTTGAGTCTTTTACAAGGAATATTCATTATGCTTTGATGCAATAAATAAACTGTAACAGTCATACTTTAATGCCTAACTTAAGGTGCATTTCAAGATGTCAAGGTGAGTATAGACCAATCACACACAGAAAAAAACAAAAAGCCTAAGATTTCAAATTATAACATTAGAATATGATCTACAATACTGATACTTTTATTGAAAAACTTCAAATTTAGGACAATAAATATTTTAAAAGATGGTATCTTTCAAATAAATATATTTTGTATTTTCTAATTATAATGTATCACTAAGTTCAAACTTAAAATTTTTATATACTTCTTGGGTTAGTCAGGTTTGCATCATAAGCATAGTTTATAACATACATTGATTTATGCCTAAACCAAATTATTTTTATTTGTAATAAAACAATGAACCAACCTTAGTCACTTTTACAATATAAACTGATATTTAATTTTAAGGCTGAAAAGGAAATGCAATATATTTAAATATATTTAAATATTACTAATTGGATAGATGGATCACATCATCAGTATGTATAAAAATCACTTTTTATAAAAGTAATGAACTTGCATAAATTAAATAACATTTTTAAACAACTGAAACACACACACACACACACAGCCACATACATATACACACACAGCTGTTCAGTGCTTTCAGGTTGTTTTTCTAAGACTTTATTGTTTAATGGAGTGAAAAACATGCAGTAGTATCTCCATGGCTATATTTATGTCTACTCATGGACATAATATATTTTTATAAACAATTTAATTTTATTACTCCATATAATAGTGAAATAATTGCTTTTTTTTGTTACTTAGAAACAATTGGCTAGTCTTAAAATTTTTTCAATGTAATTAGTGTTTTTAAACATATTAACATTGAACTGTTTTTAAAGGAAGGTTGTTTCCTTTAAACCCATGCTCTCATATCATATGGCCATTACTAAAATTGTGGAGTGGTTCTGAAGAGGCGGTGAGTAACGTGAAGGCTGAGAAGAGGTCTGAGGAATTGGAAAACAGGAAGTTCAGCATGACTTTGCAGAGTGTTCCACTGAGGAGGGATAGGGGTCCGGTTGAAGTGACAGAGATATATGTGGGAGGTGAAGGAAATCGTAAGATGCCACCCTCACTGTGTATCAGAATCTTTGTGGAACCTGGGGCTCCCACCATGTTTGGAATCTTATGGTCTGTATTGAGTCCTAGGCAAGGGTATTGTTTAAAACTGCCTAAATATTTTTAATGTGGAGGTAGGGTTAGAAAAATTATTCATAGTTTTCAAGCTCTGGAGAGCATCAAAATCACCGGGAGGGCTTGTTGAAGCACAGGTTATTGGACACTGATTAAATTGGTCTGGGGCTGGACATATTTTGTATTTCTAATATCATCTCAGATAATGATGATGCTGTTGGTTTGGGACCATACTCTTGAGAACCACAATCACGTTCCTTATGAGAATTTTGGTTTTAAGATGCAAGAGAGTTCTATTTAGTAGAGGGAGTACTCTCAAATTCTTCATGGAAGAAAGCAGTATCAGAAATTATTATATAATCACAGAGACTTAAAAAGAATACAAAGTTCATAGAAATATTTTGTACTAGAAAATGGTTAAACAAAACCACAGGGTATGCAAAAGTTTCTCATGAGACTTGAGAAGGAAGGCGGGATTAATGATACTGCCCTACGTGAAGAGAATGCAGAATACAGGTGGAAGGGAGCCAACTCATCCTTCCCGCTTCACCCAGACAGAGTGGTTTTCAACATTCCTGTTCTATTTTTCCTTTCCGAGCACTGCAAACCTACGTTATCTCCTGTTAGGCTATGCATTACTAGCGAGGCATTGACATTCAAAAATTAGAATCTTTTCCTTCTTTTTGAGTGGAATTTATCTATGCTGGGTGTATCCTTGGCAAAAGTCATACTTAGTGGTATTTTAACTTATTAAGAAGACCAAAAAAGTGAATGACATGGAGTTCTGTGGTTTTCGGAAACTCAGAGGGTCAAGGATCAAAATGTTATGGTAAGTGATAAAAAGTTCTGCCTTTTGTCATAGTGATGTGGTTTAAGTCTTGGGCATGTGTGGAATGAGAAAATATAAGAGAACACTGCATTTGATGTCATAAAATTTTGAAAGGGATATTCATATGGATATTTAAAATATATCCAGAGTGATGCTAATGTAGAAGAAAAACATTGATTTTGTAAGAATATTGAGAATTATCCTGAATATTAAAGGATGGTAATGACAATGGGTAGAGGTATTATAGATACAAACAGATGACAAGGATATTCAAGGAGAAGGAGCCCACTAGGCAATCTAGCTAGATGGCATTTGTATCACCTAAAGATAACAAGGAAGAATAAGAATATTGTACTTTTCAAAAAAATCAAAACATTGTAGTAATGATCAACCCTGAACTTGAAAGAATTTTTAGAAATATGATATAGGAAGCAAGAAAATCCAGGTTTTGTTTCAGATTATATCTGTTTAAGAAAAATTCTGAGGTCAGTTTATCAGGCTGTCTGGACAGTGTCCTACTTGCTATCCTATTGATAGAATCTAACCTAGGCTTCTGCTAGCAGGTTCAGTACTTGTATGAATAAAGTGAAGTGAAAGAAAACAACAACATAGAGATCACACAGGTCAATACTACTTATGAAAATGACTAATATTGATACAAAGCTTCAAGAACTTCAAATACTATAATAAAGCATATAATATCACTGGCCATGTTACCCTAATTTAATGTCCTCAGATTCCCACTTCAAATAACAAGTAAAAATCAAAAAATTCTTTGTATCTCCACCCTCACTTTGCTCAGTTCCCTACCTAGTTCACTGTACTGTACTAAACCATCCAAGACTCATTTCACTTACTAAAAATTCACCTTGATCTTTCCTGACTCATGGTCATTGATGTTCTACCTGCCTTGCGTACTACCCACTTCACTTCTTTTCCAAACCCTGTTCATCTAGCTAGCACTCTGGTTATAGGCTCCACGACTATCTCCTTTGTAACATTCACTATGTGTGTAATTATCTGCTCAGTATTTTTTCCCCTTCTAGCCTGTTACCTCCAAGAAACAATTTAGTGTGTCTTATTCACTCCTATTCATGGCATGTTTAGTGTATATGTACATAGCATGTGATAAAAAATGTTAGTTGAATGAATTAATAATAAAGGTTATTAAAGTATAAAATATAGGTTGTTGAATTTATGATGTGTCTGACATGAAAAATACACTTCCTTCATTTTCTGAAAGCCTGTTCAGTGCTCAGAATATTTAACATATTTTTACTTTTGTATAATGGAGAATAAAATGATGGTTTGATAGAATATGAGAAGAATTAAACTGCATTACAAGGATAGACTGTGTAAATATATGAGAGAAGAAAACAGGAAAACACAGTGTTACAAATTAGAGCTAGAAGCACATCTATTAATTTACTGAGAAAATACTTGCAAAGTAGTAAGGAGGTTATGATTTAACAATATGATTGTGCTCACATTTGAATACTACATTCAAAATTAAAGATTTGTCTAATTAAATTGATTATAAATTTGGAAATTTTTAGCATGCTCAGTTTTGAGGTTATGACTAAATTGGAGGGATAAATACCATCTTCAAATTTTTTCTCTGGAAGCCTTCTAACCTGGATCCTAGGGGTTATCCTGTAACTATGTCTTGCATAAAACCATTACTCAATGGAGGCTTCCAGTATTAGACTGAATTAATTTTATGGAGAAAAAGAACTAGAGATTGCATAAGCTCATATTTAGGGGCAAATTCTGGAAACCTATTTTTTTCCCTTCTGTCTTAATATAGATAAATGCTTCAGTTTTGGCATAAGGTTTTGAGTGAAAAGATTTTATAATCTTTGTAATACAAGACACTAAATTCTCCTTTTCCCTAAAAATATTTTATTCAATTATTTGCTTTTGATTTTGCATTATGAGTGGAGAATAATGAGACACTAAATAGCTTATCAGTGATTTATGGTAAAATGGGTCTATTTAAATTTGAAGTCATTATAATAATGATTATTGGAATCATTGTCCTTATACAAATAACAGGAAGTTGAAAATAGTTTTTAAAAATTATAATATAAATAAAATTGAATATCTCCATGAAAATAAACATATATTAAACTGTATTATTTTGAATTTCCTTAAATTGCTGATGTCAGTTGACAACAAAGCTTGTTTTCCCACAATTTGAGTGGCTCTAATAATTGGATTCATGAAATACAGATATATAACTATTCTGTGTAAATACTATTAAGATTTAATTGAGAGGGTCTAAGATTAAAAACCTCTGGATTGACAAGTAACAGAGAGAAAAGGGCTGGGGTGGGGAATCTAAAGAAGTCCCCAAAACTAGACTAGGGTGCTTTTTACGGAACTATGCAGTTAGACTAAAGGTGAATGAAGGTTGAATTGTGTGAAAATAAAAGGCCAGATATCAAAAAAAATAACTTTATTTCCTTAATAATATAATGTTTTTTAATTTATTCTATATTTATTCTACATTCCTAAGGGAAGTAGGCAATTTTTTTTTAATTACTATTTTTTCTTTTTTTTTTTTAATGTAGAAAAGTAGTCCCAACAACCAGAGGACCTCAATGCTAATAGTTTCCATACTTTCCGTCAGCCTATCTCTTTTTTAACATGCTTGAGTTACTCATGCTTAGCATTTTAATGGCCCATACCTTTCAATAAGAATATTTTCCTTGGAATATATAATAAGCATTCTCCTATGTAATAGGAAATATTAAATATGGTTATGGTATACTTGAACAAATCATAATTTGCTTAACTTTTTAAAATGTTTTTGGTCTTTTTTTAAATGTTACATTATAATGTGACAATGAGTATTTTCATGCTTAAATCTTTATATGAGCCTCAGATTATTATTGCTCATAACTGGAATTACTGTTAATAGGAGCTATTAATCAATTATGAGTTGTAGCAAATAACCTTCTTTCTATTAGGATCCAACTCCCCACATCCATCACAAGACTGAGTATTTTATAATTTGTTATTTAATAAAGAAAAAAGTATATTGATACTATTGTGCATTTATTTCTTTTTGTTGTTGGTGGTGGTGTTTCCCTGGCTGGGAATCAAACCCAGGCCGCAGCGTTGAGAGCGCCGAAGCTTAGTCACTCCACCACCAGGGAACCCCCGCATTTATTTCTTTATTGTTGATGTTATATATTTTTCACATGCTTAAAATCATTTGTATGTTTTTTCAATGAGATTATTTGTTTATAAATCTCCATTTTAAATATAAGAACACTTTCTTAAGAAAAGTTTCTTAGCGTCTTAAGGCTGTCATCAGGATTCACATATTCAGATTTTAAAACTGCAAATTCTTGCCACTTGCTCCATATGCGATATGAATGTTATTATCAAGCACTAGACTGGAAGGCAGGAGGTGGGAGGATCCGAGCTAGGAACTGAGACCAGGGAACCTGATGGCCCTGAAAGAGGGTGTTCAAATGTAGATCATCTCACTTGATGTTCTAGTAATCTCTTAGTTCTCAGTGGTCAGAAATAGCTTAGCATCTTATAAAAGATTGTTTCAAACTAAAACAAACAAACAAAAAATAACATGTAAAACTGAAAGTTTCCAACAATAAATATTTATTGTATACTTCCTAAGGGTCAGGTCTACTTTCGGGGCTAAGGATATAATCATGCACAAAGAAGACAAGACATACCTGCCTTATGGTTATTCATGTTTTAATGAGTGACAGACTGCAATAAATGCATTCATCAACTAAATATATAATTTGCCTCGTGGTGGTAAGGGCTGTGGAGAAAAGTAATAGAGAAAAGGAATAGCAGCACTGCTGGGAAGAAGGGAATACACATTCTAAAAGTGTGGTCAGGAAGGGCTCACTAAAAATGGTGATATGTGAGCAAGGATTTGAAAGAAAAAAAGGGAGTGAGCCATGTTGATATTTTGAGATGAATGGTTCCCATTAGAACAAGTGGCAATTGCAAATAAATAAAATGAGATAATTGCTGGTGATGCAAAGGAAAAGCAGGAAGGCCATTAGGGCTTATATGAACTGAGAAAGGGAGGGAATAGTGGCCAATGAAGTGTGAGTGCTAAGGAGAAGGCCACAACTTGTGTCATCTAGCAGGCCATAGTGAAAACTTTAGCTGTTTTTTTGGTTTTTTGTTTTTTGTTTGTTTTTGAGTGAGGTGGGAAATTATCTGAAGATTTTGTGTAGAGGAGTGACATTATCTGACAAATAGTTTAAATGGGTCACACTGGTCCCTAGGATGAGAACAGTTGGACAATGGTGGAAACAGGGAGACCAATTAGGGGACAGACCAATTAGGAGGCCATTCCCACAACCCAGGACTGAACAAGGGTGATAACTATGGTGAGATTGAGAAGGTGGTGAAGGTGGTGAAAAATTAGAATCTGGCTATATTTTGAAGAAAGACCAACAGAATTTCCTGAATAATTAGGTTTGAATATGATGATAAGAGGGTAATCAGTGAGAAATATCCTGAGGTTTTTCACTTAAGTAGCTGTAAGGAGTTACTATTTACTGACATGAGGAAGACCATGGGAGAAGCAAGTTTTGCAGGAAGCTTAGGTTTGGTTTGTGTCATAATAACTCTGAGATATGTGTTGCACATTCAAATAGAGGCTGTTGTATATACGAGTCTTAGTTCAAGAGAGATGCAAGTAGAGATAAAAGTATGGAAGTTGGTCAATAAATATTTAAAATTAATGAAATTGTATAATCTTACAAAGAAATTGATTGTAAATAGAGAAGATGTCTTAGGGCTATTATCTGGGTCACTCCAACATTAACATTTGGAGATATAAAGAGGACACAGCAAAGGAGACTGAGATGGACTGGTCAGTAAGAAAAAACTAAGGGTCCTGTACTCCAAGTTAAGAATGGGGAATGGACATGAGCACATGTTCCTAATTTTGCTGTTGGTCACCTACCATGAGGATAGTTCACTGACTACTGACTTAGCAACATGGCGGTCATCAATGACCTTGCTAAGAGTTCTTCACTTCTGTGCAGTTTGAAAAGTTAGAAGTCTGCATGACCCGAATTAACAGGTTTAAGGGTAAATAGAGAACTATTGGAAATAATAAATAAAGACAACTCTGGGAAGTTTTTTGAAAGGGGAGCAAACAAATGAATTGGATATTGGCAAGGTGTATGTGTAATCAAGCAGGCTTTTTGTTTTCATTTGTTTTTAAGGTAGGAGAAGCTTTAGCATGCTTAAAATACTGATGAGCATTATTCTGTGGAAAGAAAAAATCTGATGACATAAGGAGCCATGAGGATAAAAGCTTCTCCTTGAGGATGATAACTGGTGAAAGGGGATGAACTCTGATGCACCATTGGAGGGCCTTTCTTCCTATAGGGCAATGAAGGAAACCAGAGTATACAGGTACACGTGTAGGTAGATGGTAGATAATGCAGAGGAATGCCCTGGAAAATTCTTTTCTGCTTCTTTATATTTTGTGATTATAAACTCAGCTGCAAGTAAAGATGGGAGGGACTGAAGGTCTGGAAAGACAAAAGATACAGTATAGTTGACTAAGAAAGTGAATTTTTCTTCCTGTACTAAATACAGTCCACCTGTTTCCATAATCAAATTATGGAATAATTATTTAACAGGCATCTAGCCATTCCTTATAGATCATTGTAGAGTTTAGGCTATAAGTAGTCATTTAGTGTCTTTCTCTCACTTGCTGGGTTTTAACTAACTTCCTTTGCTTTTGTTCACCTTTCTATATTGCTGGTAACAAAAGCTTGAGCTGTTTGACAATCATGTGAATATATTTAACTACTGAACCAGTGCACTTAAAAACAGTTAACAGGTTATTATTTATTTTGTGCTATAGGTGGCCTTTTGCATTTTATAACATAACAGTTCTCCTTCTGTGTCTAGTTTTACAATTTGTAATAATGATGATGTTGATGATGATTACGTTACAGTTATTAACAGCACAGCATTTGTTAGTTGTTATTTCTTCTGCTGTCACATTCTTCTATTGATTGGCCAGATTTATTGTAAAACACGCTGCAGTGAACAACTCAGTAGAATTTTTCTTATGAATGCATTTTTGTTAGTGTAATTCTCAATCACAAACATGTGTATTTAAATTTTTTTATTTTTTTAATTAATATTGCAAATTAACCTCTATAAGACTTGAGAATGTCCTTTCTGGTATAGCCTTGCAAACACTGGATAATAATCAATTTAAATAATTTATCTAACAGTGTTTGCTAATGTATTTTTTAATATATCATGTTATTGTTTTAATTTCCCTGTCTTTGATTACGAGTGAGCTGAGAAGATTTTGCTATATTTATTAGTGGTTTGTATTTTTTCTGGGTACCTCTTGTTCATAGCCATAGGCAGCTTCTCCCTTTTTATTATTGATTTTTGCTATCTTCTTGTTGATTTACAAGAACTCTTTCTGTAACATCGCTTAGGAAGGATCTCACTAAAGACATGCTTCTGGGAGTTCCCTGGTGGTGTAGTGGCTTAAGGCTTTGGCGCTGGTGCTGTCCGCGCTGCGGCCTGGGTTCGATTCCCAGCCAGGGAGCTACCCACATACCAAAAAGCAAAAAAAAAAAAAGAAAAAGACATGCTTCTAGTTTTTACATAATCAAATATATTGGAGTTTGTTTAATGGTACATATGATAGTACATTGTAAGTAGAATCCTATTTCTCATGTCTTAATAGAGCCCATCCCATTGTGTCTGTGGCATGAATGTTTTTTCATTAGCCCTTTAGCATTCTCTTTCTTTGGTTGTAAAATTCTTCTCCTTTTTCATTCCCCCTCTCTAATAGAGCATTTTATTATTTATCCTTGGGCTTTCTATCTTCTATTTTTTCTAGTACACTATTTTTTAGACTCTTCAAAAGCATTCATTTTATTTCTTTAGTATTTCTTTTTACTCTCTAATTCTCTTAACATTTTAATTTTATTTAATACTATGAAGATAATTTGATTTTTATATCCTCAACTATTTCACTCTATGTTCTTGGTCTATAGTCCATTTGTTTTCCTTTGTGGATTATTAAATTTGATCTGTTATTAGGTTGTTATGTCTTATATTGGTCATAAAAGCAGCAGGCTCAGAGGCATCTTATGGCTTCGGTAAGTTGCTACCTTGTTAAGGCAACATGTATGAGCAATGGCTTACACAGGGTTCAAATGGGCATGACAAGGCAGTGATCCCCTTGGGAAATAGGAAATGAAATTGCTTCAGTGAGTTAAATTATACAGGCATATGTAATGTGTGCATTTATTTCTATATGAATATATATTTACATATATGAAAAATGTTTTCGATATAAAAATAATCTCTCTGAATGAAGACTCCAGATATGCGGACAGAAAAATAGGCTCATGTGTATGTGACCCTCTTTGTTGCTTCTCAGAAAGCAATGAATCATCCGTGCATGCATGGGGAGCAGCAAAAGCTGTGAAATCATTCAAAGGCAAATGTTTATATAACATTCATGTCTGTGGTAGAGTTTGTCATAGTAGACCAAATGATTAAGAGCTTCTTTGCAATCTGCAGTCCATGACATGCTCTTTTAATCAGGTATTCTTTTTATTCATTTGAACCTATAGAATGCATTCTGAAGCAACAGAAGGAAACTCCTAGAATTAATTCAGAAACTGAATATACCATTTCCATATACTGTAGCATAATTCATCTAAGTATTGTAAATGGAATCATTTTAGCCAATTGCGTTTGCAAATTTGGCACTAACCATGGAGTAGGGAAGAAGGCTGATAGGAAAGTGTGAAAGGGAAGAATCTTTGAATAGTTTATGGAAGATTATGAAACCTAGAAATAATCAGAATTATCTTGCTGAGGGTTTTCTTGGCAACAAAATGCCCATAGCCTTCATATTTCCATTTGGCAAAGATTATCATTAGCAGTATCCATATTTCATTGGCAATATTGCATGTAAATGAGTTCCATATTGTAATGTTGACTAAAAAATAACTATATCATGATTTTTTTTGTCATTGTGAATCTATCCAATAATGCTGTCAGAAAAAAGTGTTATTAAATTGTGTAAGTCACCAGGTTTAATCCCTATGATTACTTACTTTAATATTTTGCAGCAATAATTGTGACACAGCTGCAGGATACATAAAAAAGGACTCTGGCATTTTTAATCAAAGATTATGACTACTGACAAATAAGTCAAAATAGCCAAACTTAGAGTAAAGCCTATGTACCTAATATGTTAGACAGCCTTTCTGCACATCTGCAAGGATATCAGTATACATATATGACCTTACAATAATAATATAAGCTCCTGAAGCACAATCTGAATTAATGAAAAAATAGTTTATAATGACTGAAGAATGAACTATTTTAGTGTACTCCAATTCTTGGATAGTTGTTTACCCACATACAATGACTCTATGCTAACCAGAATATTTAATTAATGAGCATTTATTTTGTGGTCATTCTGTATAATTGAAAAAATACATTAACATTTCAGCAGCTATATTATGCTACTGGGCTTATTGAAATTTAGCAATTAGCAATGCTACCATGAACATCAGTATCTATATATTTTTTACGTAAGTGTAAAAAAATATTGCTCTAAAAAGCAGTAGTAAGTTTTAGAGTATTTATATTTATTAGTATTAAATAAAAAGTCTTTTATTAAATATTCATCATATGATTATTGAATTATTATGAAAGTTTTTATGTTCTAAACTCTACAGTATTAAGCACACAGTTTCAATCTATGTGACTTAGGGAGAAGATGCAATTGTTAAAGAGGGTCAATCAAAATAGGACATATGTGTTATTGACTACTACAAAAACGGTGTTTTTATATGACTATTTTTTAGAGCCCATGAATAAATGATTCCATAATGCAGAATAGATTGGCCCTTATTTTTCTGTGTTATCTCATGTAATTCTTCTATGCATTTGCAATGAAGCAAAATAGTAACATGAAACTGGTCAAGTTTTAATATAATGCCTTTGCTTACAAATTTGTTCACAGAATTTTTGTCTTTCTGGTGTTTAACAACCTTTTATTTATTCTGCAAGACGTCTCTGTTCACCTCTCCCTTGTGTGTGTGTGTGTGTGTGTGTGTGTGTGTGTGTGTGTGTGTGTTTAAACAGCCTCTTCTGCTGTATGTTACAATACCTACCATTGACCAGCAGAGGGGGAGAAGGTGGAGTGCTGGTTGAAGAGAGGAGGTGGGTTGGTGGAATATGCATATATCTAAGCCAGAAAACTGTCCAGGTGAAAGCATTTAACTGAAATGTTGCAGACTTCACATTTCAGCCCTTAATGCCCAAACAACAGTTGTCGAAATCATAGCATACCTGGCTGCGGGAACCCTTTTCTAAGTTTCTTTTCCCATGTATTTCTGGGAGTCCCAAGGAGCTGGGACTCCCTAAGTTGCTGAGACTGTCGCTTCTTTTGAGAATTGTCTCTTGTCCCTGAAATACAGCTTTTCTCTCCCAGGATGACTGTTTTTCCACCTGGATAGCTGTTCCTCCAAGCCTGTCACTCAGAGCATAGCTAAGTCTAAGTTCTACTATCTCACTATACTTGTTAAAAATGCCAGCCAGACATGGGCAAGATTGTCTATAATTCAAATCTAGGTATAAGTGTTCTCTGGTTCTATTGACTAAGATTTTGTCCTTTGCTGGATGCTCATTGCATTGAGTTCTACCATGTTTCATAGGCCCATTTATCTCACCTCAATGAGAATGTCCTCAACCAGAACAGTTTAAGCCCAGCCTGCTTCCCACGCTCCCCAATACCCTTAATATGTCAAGGCTAAGCAGAGAAAAACAAGTTTTTACTTTATCTGCCTTTGGCCCAGTCACAGCCTGGCCTTCAAGTTAAATAAAACTGCAGAGATGTAAGTTCATGGAGAAAGGGAAAAAAACCTATTTAAAAGTGTATTATTATGCAAAATGGTTGTCTCTATGTATTATAACACAGTTACATACCAAAAGGCTTATTAAAATTTTCCCATATAAAGGAAGCATTTTGCACTCAAATAATTCAAAATTCAACCTGTAGAGAAATAAGAAAAATTGGTGGTTTAAAAAGAAAACACAAATATCCTCATTCCCCATCTGTTTGTCACCATTGTCAAGACTGGAGTTTATTCAATGATAGTAAATCCCATTTCATATGTGGAGAGATCATAAATGTAAGTATTGTAATTGTTTTAATTATTAAGCCCATATGATTATTGAGCATAAACTTTGTGTGTGACACCACTGTAAATCCTCAGCCTCAACAACATAAAGTGCCCTCAGGATGTGAAATAGTAATATGAATATCTAGTTTATATTTCCTATAATTCTGTATTCATTCAGTTTAATTATCATTAGTTGACTATTCATACCACATCAACTGATGCCAGACATTGTGGAAAATACAAAGACATTTATAGCAAAGGTTCTAGCATTCCTTTAACTGGGTAAAATTTGTGAGTGAAAATTTGAGGTGATGGGTAAGGAATTTATAAACAAATTACAAAATAATGCATTATAAGTATTATAAGAAATTAAAATTAGGATATGGAGCAAATTAGCTTACTAAGAGACTATAGGAATTGGTTTAGCCCAATGTAGGTGATGGCTTTTCAGTTATGGTAGAATATTCCTGAAATATAAAGACTAACTACAGAGAAATATGTGAAATTAGAAGATGGATCCAGTTGATGGGTACTCTTGAGGGTGTAACTAAACTTTTGGAGTAAGTTCAAGGTGCAAAATTTAACTTCTTTCTCCAGACATATATTGTATGATTGATTAATTGCTTTTAATTGATAAAAATCAGTTTTCACTGAGTAAATCTGAAATAGACTTGCAAAATATTTTAATTATGGGAGAAATTGGAAGCAAATTAACTTCAAATGTTCAAGCAGGCCTTGGGCTATAAAAGAAGGGAGTTAGCTTTGGAAATCATTAAGAAGTTGATAGAAAGTAAGAATTGTGTTCAGTTTCAGCAGACATGGTTTTTGAGGTAGGACATGTGAAACAGAGTTATCTGTGAAAGATGCTAATGGCCTGAACCTGAATAGATGACAACACATCATCAGCATTTTCATCAAAAGCAAGAAGAATTTCTTTGGGAAAGGTACCACCTTAGGTGATAAGCAGGGAGTGTGGTATATTATCCACGATTTACGGGCAGAACAGAATTCATCCAAAAAATATCTATGACAATGGGAGAGGCTTCACCTACCAAGTAATTGTCAAATTAGGGCACATGTTCAACATAAGAGCTTGACTAGAAGAATTTTCTGAACAAAATTGGACTTGATATGGGCCTTTTAGGAAGAGTAGGAGAGCCTATGGATAAAGGGAAGAGAAGCTATTTCCTGCATGTCCTTGGTGTGTGCAGGGGAGTGGTAGACATCAAACTGACAGTTTAGGCAAAGTAATTTGGAACTCATTTCTCAGCAAGGGATACCTATAGAAGATTTTTTTTTTTAATTTAAGCATGATGTGAAAACAGTTGTTTTGGAGAGTTGTAATTAAGGTTGCATTGTTTGACCTGAGGGTAGAAACTAGAGGCTAGCAACAGAGCTGTTACTACAGAATTATAACAGCATAGGTGAATTTTTCAATAAAGAGAGGAGAATATAAAGGACAGTAAAGACTCAGAGACATTGTAAGAAAAAATAGTCTCAGTAACTAATTGGAAGTAGGAAAAGAAAGTAAAGAAAAACACATTTTTGCTTATGGTGCGTTTTTAAGATAATGTGTCGTTGACGAAAGTAAAGCAACCTGGTGATTGTTGCGGGGACTGGTATATTCCTAAGACATGACACATTTGGTTTGAGGTCTTGCAAGGATACCAAGTTGGAAATTTTTGTGAGACTGTTGGAGATGCAATTTTTAAAAGCACAAGGTCATTTAAAAATGGAATTTGGAATTTAAATCACTCTAAATAGAAGGAGTTTGGGATCCAGAGAGGCTGTATAATTTTTCTGAGGTAACAGCTGAAAATATGAAGTGAGAAATATAAATTCAGAGGAAGTGTAGTTCTGTAAAAGCGTAGGGGAGAGCTTCAGACCACAGTGTGTTTTAAATCACACATTTAGTTAAGAACAACTATTCTCTAGAGTTCAGAGATTAAAAGTAAGAATAAAAATTTTTCGAACTGCTTTCAGGGACAACACATATTCAGTTCTCATGTTAATCATGAGTTAGGCAGGATATACAGTGTTTTCTCCATGTTAGATTAGGAAAATTAGACTTTGGTTAGTCTCTGAACACTTTCCTTCTTGCAGCCCTCTGGTTAGAAGAGGAGAATCCGAGGCATCTGAGGGGCAGGCAGGGAGTTTGGATAGGGTCAATCATCAAGTGTAACTGAAAACTGACAAGGCAGAAAGAGGGTTTCCCAGCTCCTGTTCACTCGCATAGCATGCTAGGCTCATGTTTGCTGTACCGTGCACAGCTTTATATCTATGCTGGTGGACATTGAAAGCACACACTGTATTTTATTTGTTTCTTCCTAAGATTTAACATAGCACCTGATAGTCAATAAATTTTTATTGAATGCTCACTATCTGCAAAGTACTGTTCTAGGGGAATTCAGAAGTGTATGAAATAGTACATGTGATTCCTGAGCTCAAATCATTCATAAACTAAACCTAGGTGATGCTCACTTCATTTAATGAAGGCTTATATGTTGTGTGGAGAATAAGGAAGCAGAGGGAGATTTGAAAAACCACCACTTAAAGACACGAACATGGGGTTCCCTGGTGGTGTAGCGGCTAGGCTTCGGCGCTCCCACCGCTGCGGCCTGGGCTCGATTCCAGGTCAGGGAGCCAACAACAACAAAAAAGAAGACACAAACATGGATGTTCTCATGGAGGGTGCAGAGTGGAGGACTGAGGATTGAGCCTTGAGCAGTATTCTTGAATGGAAGGGTTATGGGGTGAGGAAGGGAGACAGGGTGTGACAGCAAGAGCAAGAACAGGCAGCCAAACACAATTGAAAGTGCTGGAGGAAAACTAGATAAGTCAAATATAACAGTGTCAGATGGAAAGACAATCCTGAGAACATAGGGTATGTGCATGTCTGTCTGTATGAGTTGGTTTATGAGCTTGTAGCTGAAGAGATCTATAAATATGTTTGCATGTGATGCAAAGTCATGGGAGAAGGCAGTTTGAAAGCACTAATGAGAGGAGAACTGAGAGTTAAGGAATGGCTACGTTAATGAGCAGGAGGTTCCAATACATTTGAAGGGTAGATGATGAAGTTTCCTCCAGGTTCTTAGTTGATATGGTTATATTTAAAGATATGAAGGATGTACCCAGACAAGTAAGACAGCAAATATGCTGCTGTTGATGAGAATAAGTGAAAAACTGCCTCAGGAAGAGGAAGACTGGGCTCCAGTGTGTGGGTAGTTGTGGCCAGACAGAGCAAGATGGAATGACTCTATTTTTTGGCATTGGAGAGAAGGATAAGAGATAATAGGGTTACTGAGTGAGATGGAGCGAAGGTCTAGGAGTGATCTCATAATAGATTAGATAGTCTGTCTGGATTGTTCTTGGAGAATTAGGAGGTAAGGCCACCTGCCAAGAATGAGGTTGATGCAGACCTGCAAGGAAGGTCAGTTGAGAATGGCCGCTCTGTGGGCGGTGATCAATTGAATAAAGATGATGGGAGTTTGAAGGGAACACAGATCAAACCAGGGAAACATTCAGTATCTAAAGGAAGGAGGAAAGACGACGAGGAGAGAAAAAGATTCCAAATATTTACAACTGAAGAGATAAGAGGAGCTGAATATGTGGTTGTCAGAAGTAGAAAGATCATAGCCACAGGGAATATTTTTCTGGAGAATTTACTTGGGGCATTTGCTTTGTAACATTGCACTGCAGACTCCCTATTTGCTGATGAATGGTCTGTTGTGTTGTTTTATGTCAGTCTTCTGAGTAGACATGATCCGTTTGTTTAACTTTACAACTAAAATTACATTCTTTAAAATACATAAGAACTTTTAAGGAAGATCATTCTCAGGTAGAGTTTAAAACCCTTCTGCCTTTTTTTCAGGCCCTGTTAGAAAGAGCTTTTAGAAAGCATTAATATATGTATCCAGTGTGCTGAGAAATGGGTATGTTGACATGTTTCCACTTCCTTCACCCGCTAGCTAACTCAGCTCGGAAATCTCTTCAGGTCAAATTAAGGGTGGAGGACAAGAGTACTAAATTCCCCAAGAGATGGATGTATATAACTTCCATTTAAATATTACCGATGAGAAAATTGCCTTGGCATAATTTAAAGCATTTGGTTAAGGAGAGTTAGTTTATAATTAAATAACATTGCTTCCTTCCTATCTACCCCATGGGTATGAGAGTTAAGAACTCAAACAATTTAATAAGATAATATTTCAAGTGCATAGAGTACTTCCCTTTGCATGCACAAAGCACTTTAAATCCAAAGGGAATAGTGTGTGCAGAGGCAATATAGAAAGCCAGGCTTGTGGAAGAAAGCTATTGCCTAAATACAAACACAAAATAGCAAATAAAAGCACAGGTTCCTTGTTTTGGGATTAGTTTGATAGAATAGCGTTGAATTATTTTCCTGCAGTGCAGGTGCTCCCTTTCCTGCAGGCCATGTCCAATACCAAAAAAAATCACTCAGGGTGTGCGCAGGCTTTCCAAGCTACCCGGAGACCAGATGGAGCCCCGGTTGTTGTGTTTATCATAGGGCCTCTAATGTTGAAGAAAGTTGCCGCAAGAACAGAGGCTTTAATTCCAAAGCCGTTGGTGTTCTGATAGTTGCAGAGATACTGCTTCTGCCCAGAACACATTTTTACATTCATGGAGTGATTAAAATTTTTTGGATATAAGTGTTTCTCACAGGGTGATGATGGGCATTTAATCACATGACAGGTGCCTTCCGTTTGTGAGATATCACGTAGCACTGAGCTGAGTTTGCGTGTTGTTACCAGCTCCTTTTCTCGTGTGTATGGCGTGCCTTCATTTCTCCCAAATGGCCGTTACATGGATCTTCTGGTTCTTCTCACATCACACCCTCTTCTCCACACTCCTCAATTCCTACTTCTCCGAGCATTTAGAAATCCTTTGTTGAGAAGGACTTCCGCTGCCCTCCAATTTGGTCATAAATTTTTGTATAGTCATCCCTCCCTTTCTTTCTGTTCTTCATCAGAAGTGCACAACCCCTTTCAGAGCATAATCTCTCTTGACCTGGACACTGTCCTGAATTTAAAAGTCCTGTTTCTTCATATGCCCAGATGTGTGAGCATAATCACTCCTGATTTTCCTCTTGCTATGTTTTATTCATCTCCTTTAACTTTATATGGACTCTCCATCTGCCTGTACTTTGAAAAAAAAAAGATTGATTTCATTCTTGGACACAGCCTTTTTTCTAAGCAGATCCTCTGAAGTTAGTGCCTGAATTTTGGCAATTTCCTTGTCTCCATCTCATTCATCTAATTATTAGTCAAAGATTCATTTTCTACCTGACCATTAATTTTAAAATAAAATGTCTTTATCCTTTAAATCTATAACTTTGGGCAATTTATCTACCAGTGCTTTTAATAAGTTTCATTTCTTCAGTTCTGTGCCTCTTCATTTCCCCATATGCTTTCCTTTTAAAGCTCTTTTTCTGCAAGCCCTAAAGATGCTTGAGACTTTTCTATTGTAATAAGAAACACAGAAAAACAATTTAAAATAAACTTCTTTGACTCTTGCTTTTCTTTTCCAAAATAACACTGTATTTGTCCTTACCTCCCTAAAATCTCCTGAAGGCTAATCACCAATATTTCAGTATTTTTCAGTCTTCCATTTTCTATGGTTATTACTTATGGAAATTGTTCTCTAATGTCACAATTGACCACTAAAATTACTAATTTTACTCTTTGTTTACAGTATTTATATTACTTTTTGCATGATTCTATTTGAGGCTTTGATCAGAAACTCCTCATTGCATCGTCTCAGTTTTTACAGTGTATATTTCTTGTCACTAATAGGAAGCACAGGGATGAGAGTTTAAATATTAATATATGGCCTGTGGAGCCTTACCTTTCCATTCTGGTGTCTGAGAGCTGTTTAATTGTAAGACTCACTTAGTCATCTGTGGGAGAGAAATTGTCCTTGCAGATTTGCTGTTAATATGAGAGGTAATAGATAGTTTTAGCAAGTGCTTGATACATACAAAAAACTCGAAGTAGTTAGTTGCTAGATTACTAACATCACTAACTCCATGACCACCATCACCATCATCATTATTGCCATTACCATCTCCATTCTTGCCATAACTTATCACTGTCATCATAACTTTAATTATTGGAATATCAAGGTTCTCTGTAATCATAATTTCACTCTATTATTTCTTGTTTAACCTCATCTGTGTCCATTAACAGTAACACGATAACAGACAATATTGAAGAAGAATTTCATTGTGTCCCTTTCTTAGTAAAAAAAAATTTCTGGGGAGTTCCCTGGTGGTGTAGTGGCTTAAGGCTTCGGCGTGGGTGCTGTCAACACTGTGGCCTGGGTTCAATTCCCACCCAGGGAACTACCCACATACAAAAAACAAAACAAAACAACACAACAACAACAAAATTTCTGTGGTAACCCATTTTCTACTAATATGTTATTTATGTCATGTATGATTTTTGTCTTCTCATGTATTTTTCCATTCATTTTGTGTAGAAGTCATAGGATATCACATACTTTCAATTTTCTGCACCTTAGTTTTTGTTGTCTAAAATCCAAAGTTATTTAGCTATGCTTCTTTATATATACAGTCCAGTTGACTTATTATTTCCTTCTTAAAGCAATTTTCACAACCCCCAGTGGGAAGTGAGTAAGCATTCATGCTATTATGTTTATTCAGAACATTTTACAGCTTTATGGTACATGTGTTATTCTCCTTTGAAGTATAACAAGTTACTTATATGTCTGTTTGACCACCTTTATTCAAATCCTGAAAGCTACTTAGAGTAATAACTACATTGTTTAATTCATTTTTGAGTTACATCCAGCTTTGTACTGCAAGTGGGTGATTTCTGAGACTGACAATTTTGCAAATCCATGACTGCAAATACACATAATTTCAAGGGTTTTTATATATAGCAGGTGCCCAGACTATGAAATTCTGGGCTGTGAATTTTTATGGGTTTAAAAAGCCTGAAAGGTCATCCCTTTGAAAGAGGCTAGCTACGATGAAGTGTCAAACAAGCAACCTGCCTTGCCAACTTCCTTACCTGCTGGGAAATAATAAACACAGAATTATATGAGATCTGGTTTAATGCTTTGTGGCCTGTTTATTGTTACATAGATTGCATAGCTACTCACAGCCAATAAAAGCATTTCTTTTCCATGTATTTGAGGCAAAATGAAAAGAAAATAAGATCAATGTATCCTAAGATATTCAATTTAATTTACTATTCATTTAGGGGTAAAAAATATTATATATTATTATTTTTGTAGTTCTTTTATTTAGTTCTTAAAGGATAATTCACATTCCTTACCTAACAAAATGTGTGCTTCTTATTAACTGTTTATCTTCCAAATCCTTTTTTTTTTTTCTAGCTGACTATATTAATTCCAGTCCTGGCCTCTTGTTTTTTATTTTATTTTATTTATTTTTTATTATTAATATAGGCACTATGTGTGAAATACTGCTTTTCTTATTCTAGAACTACTCTTGCCTTCTGACATTGCCTAATTTTATATAAAATGTCACTCATGAATCCTTTATAGCAAAGTGATTCTTTTTTGTCTAAGATATTTCCAAAAAAAAATTTCCTTAATGTGTATATTCATTAAAAAATGCAAATACAACTTAAATATAACTATTTCTTGTGTTTAGATGCTCTAAATATGTAAAAAATAACTTTTCTTTCCAGAAAAGTCAAAGAAACTGTCAATTGCGAAGTAAAAAATGAGGGCTATTGTCAAAGAAAATGGATGTTAATAGCAAAAATTATTTCATTGCCTTACCATATATTATAAAATTTAACCTAAGGAAATTTCATGAATATTAGTTCATTAATTAAGGTAATATCTTAATTGTTTGAAATTATTTCTTTTATTTCAGTTCCTATACTATAGTGTACTATACCTTTGGTTTAATTCTTACCAATATGTAAAATTCACTTGGAAAATTACATTTAATTGTATAAATGTAGTTGGTTAGATCCTTTATTTTCTATTAAATCTTGATTAAAAGCATAAGATATAGGCCAAAGCAATGAATTCAGTATATTTGATCATCTTCACATGTATGTTATGCTTAGCATTTTATAATAAAATTAATTTATTAGTTGCAAATGGAGCTAGCTCTTTATGCCTTCAAAGTTGAAGGGAAAACTTTTGGATTTGAGTTACTTCTGAGAATGGCAATCACACACACACACCCACACCCCACCCCCCCCCAGGACACTTCTCCCCTTGGGGTGATTGTCATATGCTTTAGTAATGGAGATTACATTCCTAGTAGTTTGTTGGATAGATCTTTTCCTAAAAGAGAAGCTGAATTAATTAAAAACCCATTTGGAATGTATAGGAGGTTAATTTTCTGTGTTAAGCCTTATTAAAATGAGATAAGGAATTCACATGGCATCAAAGGATTGCTTTGGACAGAACTAAATAAAATGACACTACCAAGTATTGTTTCCTAAAAAGTAATAGAAGCTATGAAAGCAAGTCAAGACAAAAACACAAGTCCAACTCATCTTGCTTTTTGTCAGAAGGAAAACAACACACATAATATCTCTACAACTCCATTAAATAGTGGCTGCTGGCAAAGAACCTGTGAAGTAGCAGCTGCCCGTGCAGGTGGACTGCATCCCTTTTAGTATTCCAGCTAGAAAAACATCATGCCATTTGCCAGGATTAATTTTCCCTCAGCACAACGTAACTGGGTATGAATTCTAGCTAGATGCAGTGTCCAATTACTGAGCTTACCGTAAGATACTATAATAGCATCATGTCTAGTTCTCTGAATAAATTTGTCAGCTGCATCCAACATTCAATGTAGATATATGGCATATAGTGGGAAGCAAGAGAAAATATTCAAATACTGTAATTTGTCTTTTTGCCAAATTTATAATTTCTAACATATATTCGCATCCATTTAAATCTTGCCTTCTAGCTAAATGGCTTGGATTTTCCAAGATGGAAAAGTCAGCTGATTCCGTTGACACCCTTTCCTGCTACCTCTTACAGTGGGTATTCTTACTCCTTTTGGTAGTCATAAGGGAGAGGACAGCTACTCACAGCAGAAACACAGCAGTGTGATTCCTGCAGGCCCTATTCAGTTCACACACTCTGTCAAGGCAGTGACCTCCCTCCTCCCAGTCTCCAGATGAGTAAGAAGCAGCAGCAGGGAGAGGAAAAATAAGAAGCAGACAGTGCTCTAAATATCCTGCATGCTTGAATTTACATATTTATGCAAATGACCTGAACCTCCTTATTGGGTTCCCTCTTTTGACTCTACTCAGGTTTGCATTTAGTATCTCCTTTGGGCAGTCCCTGGCACTCCAGTCAGGCCCACGGCACTGGCTCCTTTGAGCCTCAATCGGGCTTGTTGTACACACACAATGGTATTTGTGGTTATGGATGCTAGTGTAGCATGGAATGTACTTTAGTATCCTTGGCAGCTCCTTCAGTACTTGTGAGGGCCTTGCTTGGTTTTCTTCAGTGGGTACACAGTGTATTATGCTGCTATGATCTACATCTTATAGGGGGCAGCCATTTATTCTCTGTTCTATTATATAGACTGTAGTTGGTTTAAATTGGCCTTTTTTTCTTTTTAATAACCATTTCTTTAGGTTCTGCTTTTTTTTGTGGGGGGAAGGTACAAACTGATTTTTTCCTCAGATTAAATTTTTTAAATATGAAAATACTAATATATTTAACTGTCATATTTTCTCTTCATTAGTATATTTGCCTATCTTCCAAAATGATAATTAAAGGGGGTCAAATATATATGATGATAGGAGGAGAACTGACTCTGAGTGCAGAACATACAATGCAGTAGTATATAGATGATGCATTATAGAATTGTACACTTGAAACCTATATAGTTTTACAAACCAATGTCACCACAATAAATTTAATAAAAATGTTAAAAAGTAGTCCTGGAGTTTATATGCAAGAGCAAAGAGGTGAGAAATGGCATGTGTTCTGTGAAAAGAAAAGAAAAGAAAAAAAGAAAGAAAACAGAAATTGATCTACTAACTGGTAGACCTTATTGTACAGATAAAACATCAAAATAAGGCAAAACTAATCCACTTCATCATATCCAAGTCTGATTAAAAATATCGTGTTGATACAGGTCACTAAAAAATTGATGAATCAAATAATTGTTCAATAATTAGGTGTGGGAAAGTAATTACTTGGAAAGTAAAAGAAAGTAAAAAGGAAAGATTTTATTATCACCTTTTACCTAAACATGAAAGCAATGAAATAAAGCAAAAACATATTTGTCTGAATTTAAGTGCTATATTATACTTAAATAATATGATAACTGATAATTGGAACTCAGTGAAAATTGTCCAAGAATTTGACTCATAGTTGTAAATAAAATAAGAATTATAGAATTAATAATAGTAGCACTTACCATTTACTGTCAGGAGCTCTTCTAAGTAGTTTATTTACTCCTCTAATCATACATTATCATCTCTATAATCTGCAAGAGAGGGATATAGGGCTTAGATTTCAAGTAACTCACTAAATTCTTGAGTCATAATTTAAATCTTAGCCTGACTGCTTGTATTTATTTAAAACATTCTTGTATATATAGGTCATTTAACTTATTATGTTATGACATTGAGATTAGCTTTATAATACACAAATATGTTTACTTAAGAGAGAAATCTACTTTAACTGTTGTGTTTTAATCATTCAAAAGAATAAACTTCTTATTTTATTCATTTAACATCATTTGGTAGACATATTGCTTGTTGATTTTCTCTATTGGAAATAAATTAGCTTAAACATTTTCATATACCTATCTTTTTAATATATTGAAGGATTTCTACCTTCTAGTAAAATGACTGGATGATGGGGTGGGGGAATGCACATTTTAAATATAAATTAGATGTTACTGGAAGTGATAACAGGTATTCGTATATTGTTTCTAACTTTAATGGAAATGACTCTGAAGATTGACCATTAGGGATAATCTCACTTTATTTTTGGGGGGAAGGTCCAAGATGGCAGGTTAGAACAAAAATTAAAAAGGATACTCTCACTTTAGATTTGTTTGATTTTGGAAAAGGAGGTATTTTTTTCTTTGTTGAGGAAGTTATTTCATTTTTTCGAAGTAATATTTTTGGACATGAACATGTATTGGATTTTATAAAATGTGCACAATTCTCATATTAATCTTACAATTATAATTGAATGTTCTAGCAAAAGCTTTCTTGCAAAAGATTTCTTAGATTTATTGAGTAAAGTCTGGAGCAAGTGAAAGATAGAAACATGTAAGAGTTTGGGGAAAAAAAATCACAATTTAGTTAGAAAAAAGAGATAAAGAATATGGTGACTGAGCTGTAACATCACAGGATGCCAAAGAAATTGTGACTATTTTTCAAAATAAGGATGAAAAAAAAAGAAGTATACGAGGGCTGGCCAGAAAGTATCCACCTACAAACTGCTCTCATTTGATATTGACAATGGCTCAATTTTTTCTGGGCAGCCCTTGTATATGGTGGTTTTATTTTTAATTTTTGGAGAGGCCTCCTTACTGTTTTCTTTCATGGCTGCACCAATTTACTGTATCACCAATAGTACATACATTGATAGATGAATGGGTAAATATGTAATATAGTATTTACACACACAAATACACACAGTGAAATATTATCAGCCATAAAAAATAAAAAAGAATGAAATTTTGTTATTTCCTACACAATGGATGGTCCTAGAGCAGTCTTTCAGTGAACTGCCAAGCAATTTGGGTAACTGCATGAATAATCAAATAAATAGCTAGTGGACCACGAACAGCACTTGGAGGAGTAGCCTTTGCCTTGAAAAAGTCTGTCCATATTATCCTAAGTGAAATAAATCAGAGAAAGACCAAAATCATATGATCTCATTTATATGTGGAATCTAAAAACAAAACAAAACGAAACAAAACAAAACAGAAGCAGGGGTTCCCTGGTGGTGTAGTGGCTTAAAGCTTCATCGCTGGCGCTGTCAGCACTGCGGCCTGGGTTCAATTCCCAGCCAGGGAACTATCCACATACAAAACAGAAGCAGACTCTTAGATACAGAGGACAAATTGATGGTTGCCAGTGGGGAGGAAGTGGGAGGGAATAAGAAAGATGAAAAAAAATAGTGGTACATACTTTGTTATGAAATAAATAAGCCATGGGGATACAAATTACAGCACAGGGAATATGGTCAATAATATCATAATAACTTTGTAGGATGTCAGATGGTTACTACACTTATTGTGGTTATCATATTATAAGGTATATTAATGTCAAATCACTGTTGTACATGTGAAACTAATATATATTGTATGTCAACTCTAATGATAAAAACAGAATTATACATGACTCCTGTTAAGAATATAAAAGCAAATTGAGGATCAAAATTCACTTAGCAAATGACTAACAGAAGACAGGAGAGTAACAGATTTGGCTAGGGTCAGCAGGGACATCAGACTGCTGAGGTAGAGACTGATTCTGAAAGTGATTACAGAATTCTAGAACCAGAATCAGAAATGAAGATGAGGTTGCCAAGAGGAGTCAAAACAGCATCACCAGAAAAAGTAAATGTAATCTCTCACACTTTCTCAATGAAGATGTAAGAGGCCACTGGTTCCTGATGGGATTTTGATTAGAATGGAATTCATTGATTAATTTAGGTCAGTTAACATTTTAAATATTTCAACAGGACCCGTTGCCTCATTAATTGATGTCTACTTTTATATTCTTCAATAAAAATGTGTAATTTTATTTGCAACATGTTCCACATTTTGGTAAATTTTATTCCATTATATTTTATAAAATTTGATTCCTCAACATTTCTCTACTAAAATTTCTATTTGATTACTTTTGGTTTAAAGAAATATCATTAAATTTGGCATGTTATATCCAGCATGTTAACTCTAAGAGTTTGTCTGTAAGTTCTCTATGTTCACATGCTCATACATGTCTATTTTCTGCAAAATGTTTTTATTTGACTTTGTTTTATGATTCTTACACTCTTTCTTGACTTTTATTATCTTTTGGCCCTGGCTGGGCTTCTAGTATAATATTGAATAGAAGTAATAGCAGGTATTCAATCATTGATTCTTATGGAATGCCTGCAAAGTCAAACCAATTAAAGATGATATTTACTTTAGATTTGTCTGTTTTGGGAAGAAGGAAACTATTTTTAATATATTAAGGAAGTTACTTTCTATGACTGGTTTTTCATAATACTTTTTAGTCATAAATTGGCTTTGAAGTTTACTAAACAGTTTTTTGTATCTGTTAAATTAACATTGATCATATTTTCTGTCCTTCATGTGGTGAAATTACATGGGTAGATTTTCTAAATGTAGACTATCATTCCAAAAAACCTTCTTGTCTATGACATAGAAATAGTTTAAATATGCAACTAGAGGAGAAGGTTAGATTAATTATGCTCCATAGTTGACAGTGTGTTATCATTGTTGATTCCTAAAAAGTGTATGTCTTATTTAATTCATTTTTATTTATAAGTTTGAAAAACTTACAATTTTCTTTATATTGTATCCCTTATATATCCCTAAGATAAAGATTATACTATTAATAGTTTCATAAAATTGGATACCTTCAGATTCTTTACTATGGAACAATGTATTTAAAGATTATCTGGTTTTTGAAATAATGGGGAAAAAAATCCCTGCAAATGCTCCTGGACTGGACACCTATTTTTATGCTTTGGTCAATTTTGGTAATTTGTATCATTCTATATGTTTATAGATTTCTGGAAAAAAATACTTTTTCATGTAGGTTTTAAATTGTGTGACATTTAAATGATAACATGTATTTTTAAATTACAAATTTATCTGTTATATACATTTTATATTTTTCGTATTATGTGAGCTTTTATTTTATTTTTGTTTAGTATTGCTAGAGTTTATTTTTTATTTTCATGAAACAGGAAATTATTTGTATTGATCATAGCATGGTTTTTAAAATTTATTTTTTTCAATTATTGTTGATAAACAATATTATATATGTTTCAGGTGTACAACGTAGATATCAATAGTGTTTTTGTAGTTAATTTCTGTTTCATTTATTTACTTTATTCTCTTAATTTTTCTTTCCCCTACATTTCTTGTGTTTATTTTGTTTTCCTTTTTTAACTCATTTCACTGAATACTCAGGTTATTTATTTTTAACTTTTCGTGTTTTCTATTAGGTAATTTTTTGGTGAAACATTTTCCTGGAAGTAATGTACTAGCTGCTCCCTGTGTATCGTAAACTTTTTAAAGGATCATACATGCATTGGGCATTGTTTTACAGATGCTATGCCAATTTATACATACAACAACTCTACATAAGAAAGCGCATGGTTTTTGGCACTATATCATTTCTTAATCTGGAATTATAGATCTTATAAGCAATTTGCAATTTAATAAACAATATATATTTTGTTCTTCAATGCAATTGCCAAGACTTCTTAGATAAGCTGTTTTGACACAATTTTATATTTACCTGATTTATATTTTCTTGACTGTTTTAATACACCATTTTCCTTACAGACTATTGTTAGAAAGTATATGAAATGATCCTAATCAGTAGTCATTGAATATTTTTTATTTCTTGTCCCGCCCCTCTGTAGATACTTCACAACCACTAGTCCCACTTGAGCGATCTCCAAAAGAGATGTGTTTATAAAAATAAATTACCTTTTATAGAAAAAATAATATAGCTTATTCATGATCCAAATATATAGTATCTGTTGATGATAAATACCCACAAGTTAACTACTGTTGTAGAGATCAACTCAATGAAATCTGATTAAGTAAAAATAGCCCATTTGTAATATATTGGTTTATATTACATAATTCCCAAGATAAATCATATCAGCATGCTCTCTTTTGTGTTTCTCATATACATTTGACTACATGTGGTCATATTTTCTAATGCCAGATAAATTGTTTATGTGTTGTCTATATTCTCCATAACTCTAGACTTTCATTAAACTAAAAGCTCTTTTCTGAGAACTATTTATTTTTAACTTCTTAATTGTATGTGTCAAGAGGCATAAATTAGTATCTACACATCACTAATGTAGAAATAATTGGAGTATGTCACCTTATTTTTAAGTTTTATGAATTACAATAAATAACAATACTTATTAAGTGCAGTTTAATCAGAAACCTGTGATTTAAGAGATTCCAGGAGGAAGCTGCACATAATTTTTCTCTTTAAAATAATAGTATAATATAATTTTTGTTGAAAATTAGGATTCTTTATGTTAAAAAATTTAAACTTAAGTATTTATATTGTCAATATATAAGTTCTTGAGGATTCCCCTGGTGGTGTAGTGGCTAGGCTTTGCCACGCTCAACGCCACAGCCTGGGTTCAATTCCCAGCCAGGGAATCACACCCCTCCCCTCCCAAAAATATATATATATGTTCTCTAGAAGACAGATTTATAACATATTTGAATTATATTGATATGAATTTTGATCTAGAATAATCACCGCATTATTGTTCTTGAAAAATTTAAATATTCAAAATAAAGTTTCTCTAAATTTTATGAAAACAAAGGGACATATACCACGGGTTTCCCTTGCTGTTTTTAGGAAGTGAAGTTCTATAGAAAAAGTTTAAAATTGTTTTTCTTAAAAAAATTTAAAAGAAGTATAGTTATCAAGTAAGAACTTATTTCTAAACTCTCTTCTCTAACTCAGAATAGGGAAGCTGAGAATTCATCATTGAGAGAATATCCTAAATTTTTAATGATTTCCTACTTAAATTAACTGAAGTTCAATCATTAAAAACATGGCATGGCCTGTCTTTATGCTTTCACTATTTTGAGTTACTTCATTTTCAACTGAAACCACTGTCTTTATTATCGTAATAGAATGAAAAAAAGAAATCGTCACACATCTTTATACACAAAACTCAGTAATTGAATTCTGAGACTCCATTCTCATTTTTATCCCAGGGCTCTTATTGATTACTTGGCCAGTAAGACAGGCATTCTGGAAGGAACACATTTCTGTGTAATAAGTGGTTGCCAAAATCACTGATGTTGTAATTTTGGTAATACATTCCCGTCTTGAGTTATAAGGTAGGGAATATGGGGACTTCTCATCACTTTATGCATTACTGTTGCTTTCTTTTCTCTCATTAGCATCTGCAATCTAACGTGTGAAATAAAAAACTAAAACTTTTACTGTCAACACATTACTGATGTAGAAACGATTGAAGTAGATCACCCTATTTTTTACATTGGGAGACTTTATATTTTTTACTGAATCCATAACTTCTAATACCACACCCACCAGCAATCTAAATAAATCACTAGTTTTATTTCCATAAGAGAACTTGTTACTCAAATGGGCTGGTGGTTATTTGCAGGGGAAACTTATATATTCTGTTGTTCCTATCATTCAGACATACCCTCATTATGTTTCTAAAAGAATGGGTAGAGGTTTACTCTCACAGTTTTTAGAATATAATATGGCATTATTCTGTAGATCTCATTTTATTACGACTACAAGAGTACTTACCAAATGTCGCCAACCTGTTAATTATAAATAAGAGAAAACTGACATTCCAAGAAGTTGAGGTTAAACAGGGGCCCAGTGCTGGAACCCATGTGTTGTGATCCCTGAGAATGGGCATAGGCCAGTGGCTTCCTAGAGATCGCTGAGCCTTGCCTGGTGTCAGATACACCTGGCTCCATATCCTTGATTCTTTGCTTCATGACAGGGGAATTCATTCAATAAATGTTTATGCAAGAAGTCCGTTATCAGGCACTAAAATGTTAGCTATTCTTTTTGAGGTTCCTCTTAGCATGCTATGAATTTAGAGAGGTGATATGGGCAGTGTGATGGGCACATCATGGGTAGTCTGTAAACCTGCTTTCTTTCCCTTAGTTCATAAATGCTAAGTAAAGATGTTTTTACATTGATTAAGTGAAGAGTACAGCCATGAGTGAATCATAGTGAATTATCTTAATATTTAATTTATACTTCTGGTATGTAAACTTTTACTTTATGGAAATACCTCAATTTTCATATGTAAGATTTCAATGACTTCAAAAACAAAATAATTAAATGTAGAAAGTGTATTTTTTTTTTCCTTTTCTGAAGGGGTTGTATGACAGCAGTAATGAAAATCAAGTACACAATATATGCACATAATTTAATTTGATTTTTCATTTATTGAACATCTATTATGTGGCAGAGACTGTGTTGAGGGCTAAACGGGCTATAAAGTAGACATGTGCCTATGCTCATATGTAGATAACATTCTAATTGAAGAGATTTAAATGTATGTAGCTGATTGTATTTTAAAGCCTAATGTGATATTAGCCATAGTCATCCATTCATTCAGTAACTATTTGAATACTTACTCTGAGTTAGTCTCTGAGAATACAACCGTGAATGAAATTACCTGTGGTCAGTGAACTTATCTTCTATGAAGGAGAGACAGACAATAAACTGGTAAATAAGTTATTAATAACATGTAGTTTCAAATGTCATAAGGAAAAATATAGCAACACAAGGAGATAAAGAATGGCATGCCCTGGGTGTGCAAGGCCAGGTAGGATGGGGAGGGAAGGAGTTCTCTGATCACCTTGGCATTTGATTGGCAGTACAGAAAAAGTAAGTAGAACCTGAAGGAGGAGAGGTTGTTTTCCAGGTGCAGTTGATCAGACTGCATGGGGTTTTCAATGCTTGATAAAGGAGTATGGCCTTCTGAGGGGATGGGAAGCCATTAGCAGCTCAGTTTATTGCTTGCTTCTATTTATAAGCAGAGGACTACTGTGAGTATTGTACTTAGGAAGGAATATTGTTCCACTGGCGCTTTGTGGGAGGAATTGGAGTAGTGAAGCACCTGACTCAGGTGCAATTAGGTAGGAAAGCTTTAGCAACTCCCTAGGCAAGTGAGTAGTAAGTAGTCAGATTGTAATGGAGCAGACTGATGTGAAGCATAGCATAATCAAAATAGAAAAGGCTTGCAACCTAGTGAGTTTACAAGGGGAGGTAGGTTGTAGGGATAAAGGATGGGATTAGTGGAGATGATTCGGAGGCTTTGAACTGAATAAATGAAGGGATGGTGAAACCATTAAGGGAAATATGGAAAATGAATAAAGGAGCATGTGTTTGGAGCTGAGACAAGTAATTTCAGATTTGGACTTCTGAGATAATTATAGGGTTTTTATTTGCGATTATCTAGGAACCTCATGCAACTATGGGCTGGATTTTGGGAGAAGGTGTGAAATTCAAGATGCAGTATTGTGTGAAGATGTTCAGCATATAAAAGATATATCTAGGATGTGTAATACTAAAAAACACAAAGAACAAAATTGTCAGTAATCAATTCTGACAGATCTGCTCTTCTGGCAGTTACTCTCCTGGAAAAAGTAAAGACATTTGAAAAAATAAAACTAAAGCCCCTCAGTAGTATAGGTAAAAATAACCCTTTACAAGTTAGTAGTAGTAATTACAAACAGTAAATAAATAGCTCTTTATAGTTTGTTAAAAAGGTTTTACATACATTATCTCATTTTTTTCTCAACAACAACCTGTGGATTCAATATTACTGTTATTCTCATTTAACAGACATGGGAAGTGAGGTTTAAAGTAATTTTCTCAAAGTTGCCCAACTTGTATGTGGTAGAGTTAGGACTCAAGTCCAGCTCCTTTTTTAATTGTTTAGCAGAAAGAATACAGATTTCTTCTATGCTGTGCTGTGCTCACAGTCTTGATATTGTCCTAAACAATCACAACTCTCTGAATAGAGAGACATAAATGAAACAAAAACCAACTTGCTGTAGTTCTCTTCAATTCATAACCCTTGAGAGAACCCAGTATTAGTGTATGGTGAGGTTATTTATTTCATTGTAGTAATTCACACAACAAACATTTATTGAACATCTACTGTGACCTGAGGGCTGTACTAACTCTAGAGACTCAACCATAAGTGAGATAAAAATTAATCCTTTTTTTTCATTTGCTTAGTGTTCAATGAAAGGTACAAACAAGTAAACAGGCAATTATAAATACTGTATGAAAAGTTATTTTATAGGAAGTCCATGGTACTATGAGGACCTAGGAATAACACATAGTCCAGATTTGGTAAAAAATGGCTGATAGAAAGGCCTAAAGAGGATGCAGTGTTGCTGGAGCATAAAGAGTTGGACAATGCCCTCAAAGAGGTAAGATGGGGAAGACGATGCAAGGCCTTGATATCTAAATTGCACAAAAATCTGTATAGCCATATATCTCTAAAGAAGAGAGTGTTTTCTATTACATTTCAGTTTTCTATAAAAATTTTTTTAAGTTTATTGTATAAATTTTTTATTTTTCTGGAAGATTGCGTGAACTAAGGTATTCCTGAATAAGTGAGGTGTCCTTGTGAATCTTTATAATGTAGTCTGTTAAGTCACTGGTCCTAGAAAATGATCAGAGATAGTGCAGGGAGAAGACTAAGAGGTATATTCAATAAGTCTAATAATTTATTTCTGTGCAGTTTGGTGCATTTTTAGGCAATATAATGCTGGATCTTCTTCTTCACTGCCTTTTCTTTTTGGGGTTACAAAATCACTGAAGTTTTGATTGAATATTCTTAGTATTGGTCTCCTCGGGAATCACTTTTAAGGAATGCGTGAAATGAGCTTTCAACCACAAAAAGAAACTAGATTAATTTTTCACCAGTGTTACCTATATAGTTACACACATTTTCAGTTACTTTTAATTATAGGGGAAAGATTGTGGGCCAGGCGTGCACTGGCATGGGATTCTTTTATGTTTATTGCTATTTCCCTTTTCAGTGCTACTTCTGTTCAGGAAAAGGTAATGCTTCAGTGATATCTTTGTTTATAAGAAACATTTCTTATGAAGAGGTGAAATACAAGGAGAGGCCTAGGAATCCTTCCCAATTGGCCCCTGAAATGATATTTTAAAACATTAATTTTTCACCCAAATGGAAGTTAAAACAGTAACATTTTTATAAACAAGTCTATTTGTCACAGCAGTAAACAAATTTCTAGCAAAAAAACAAGGAAAGGAAAAAAAACCTGTTCAGAATTGAAGAAATATATTCTATCCACTAACCATAATCTGCTCTATAAATATGCCTTCATCCCATACATTTTTGGAAGAGGAATTCTGAAAGAGAGCATTTTTTTTTTAAAGCAAGGGGCATTTCAGTTGTTTAAGAGAGTTCATGGGCAGGAGACTCAGATGTCTAGGGAATGGGGAAAGGCTCATGACTACAGCCTCATCTGTAAAATGAGAATAAGACCTTTCTTTTCTCAGAAGGGTTAAATGAGATAAATTTCATAAACTCTTACCTCCATATCTCTCACAAGCTAATTGCTTAGAAAAAAAAGTGTGTGCTTTCTTTCCTTCACCCACTTCAACTCCAGTCTGCATTTCCCAGTGGATTCTGATGTGGGTGGAGGATGATGAACAGGAGCCCTAAGGAGTGAGGACCCAGGCACGTGGGCAGCTAGTACTTTGTATTTCTTTGACATGAGAGGACACTGCCTGCTGACCCAGGAGCAAAGAGTACAGTTGCCTCTGTGTGTCTGGTGCCATTTATGGGCCCCAGGCCTCTGCAGTTTCCAGGAGATGGCCATGGGGTGTGCAACCCAGACAGTGCCTTCCTCCAGAGTGAAGGTAAGAAGATTAAGGCAGGAACTCCAGTTCCTCTGAGCAAATGCCCTCCAGACAGCAGCGGGCCAAGAAGTATGATAGCGTACATCCACCCTAACAGTAACCCCTAGTCTCATGCTTGTCTTTGTGTTCGTTTGTTTGTTTGTTTTTGTGTGTGTGTGGTTCCCTGACTGGGAATTGAGCCCAGGCTTGGCAGTGAGGACACTGAATCCTAGCTACTAGGCCACCAGGGAACCCCTCATGCTTGTCTTTGATGTCCGATATTAAATGAGCTACTATTTATAAAGCACCCAGAACAGGAGATGATATGGACTAGGAACTATATAACTGTTTCAAATAAGTAATCTAAGACTTCTCTGAGATTTTAGAAATAACAGATAAAAATAGGTATTCCATTTCATACCTTGTATCTCCTTTTGTGTGCCCTAGTCACCAACTTCTCTACCTTAGCCATCACCATTGACCTAACCACAAGGCTTCTCCTTGCTTCCGTTCCTCAATTCATTTCGAATCCAGGAGGCCTGGCTGCCAAAAGAATTTATTTCTTTTTCTTTTCCTTCTTACCTTTTAATAGAATACCTCATTGATTTATTATAAAAACATTGTATTCATTTAGTGTTTATTAAATAACATATCATACTTTTGTTGTTTTTAGTGGTATTATAAACGAGAATTTGGAGGTCAGTGTAGAATTGTGCTGTCAGGCACAGCATACGTTAATGTGGCCTAGGATTTTCTTTACATGCTTTAGGGCACAGACATTGGAACGAACACAGACTCTCTGTTATGATAGCTGCTGCTTTTCTACTCCCCCCACTTATTGGCCATTTCACTGCTTAATAGAACCTCAATTTTAATTGGATATGAAAAATAAGGAGAAAAAGGACCAAGGCTTGCCACTCTATTCCTGGTCAGAAACACTAATAAGAGCCTTAATGCAAAAAAGAGTTGATATAAAAAAAAATTCCTTGCAAAATTAAGTCAGTGATGCCCTTCTTAATGTTCTACCATAGACCACTGAGGAGGGATTACATACAATGATCTTTTTAAAACAGGATATAGTTTCACTGCTTGGAGTGGCCAAGTAGACTAGGAACTTGTAGACCAGGTATGGATGGAGAAGTTGACCTGGACCTCTCTGGCTTCTTTTCAAGTTATTTGATTACATAATTTGAATGCATAATTTCACATGCATTTATTCAGAAATGTGTACAGCCAGACGAGTTTTTGCTAAATGCAGACTCCCACTCTTAAACATTGGAGAGAGAAGCCTATTAACTGACAATTGCGATTTCAGGATGACACCGTGTGGGAGAGGAAACTGCCAATCATTTCTGCCAACATCATTCTCAAGGGGAGTCTAAATGAAGCTAGCTTGGTCCAATTAAAAGAAACAATTATGAGTAAGGGAAAGTAAACAAATCTAAGAAAAACGTTATTACCTATGATAGTGGGTACTAACAATGAAAGGCTGTAGTTTATCACATTTGTTTCTAAAGCTGTTCATCTATTTTGATGTTATTGAAGATTCTTATGTGAAATAATCAAGAAGAAATTGTTAATTTTCATTTCATAACTAAGTTACATCCACATTAGTGGAAAATTAAAAAGCTCTTTACCGAGCTTTAATTAGGTCAAATATCTATGTGGCCTTTGGGTTTGGAAAAGTATATAACATATTATACTGTGACCCATTTAGCTGCTTGATTATAAAAAATACTGCAAAACAGCCTGGCAGACCTACATTTTTTGCTAAGGTTCAATATATAATGTCTTAGGTTTGCTTTTGTGCTAAAATGAAATTCAACTGTTGTAAAATGCAGACTTTGATAAGTTCTGTCTTTGTGCCTTTCCCTCTGTGCAGGCACAATTAAACCATGCACTATAATGGCAAATAAGTGTGTTTTATTACCTCTGAAAGCATAGTGGCAGAGCATTTTTACCATTGCCCACAAACTTCATGTTAAATTAACTGACCTTCGTTCACTTGCACAATGAGGCAATTAATAAATATCTGTGGATATCAACATTTTGGTTGTATTTCCTAAATAGAAAAATGCGCCTGACCCAGAGTTCTGGCAGTAATGTAGAAACATTTTTTTTTCCAAATCATTTTTCTTCTCTGAATATCTCTCTACTTGAGTCATGCAAGATAAATTTATATTAGAGAGCAAAGTACAAATTCACATGACTTATCAGTGATAACCAGAATGATCAGTGATAAAAGGCATAGGAGCACGCGGAAAATGTCTTTGGACCATGGAAAATGGTGGCAATAACTAAAAAAGAAACATGAGCTTCTTTAATACTGGGAAATTGCTAATGGGACCAAAGGGAATAGGGAACAATTAATGGATCTCTCTGGGAACTAAGAAAACTATTAAAGATAAGCCTGATACCCTGACATATATCTATGGAAAAGATTTTGAACCATATCTCAAAGGCATTTACAGGTGGTTATAGTTACTGCTGACTTCCACCTAAGAAGAGACGCAGGTCCAGGTTACCCATGCACAGAAATGTATACAGTTTGCTTTAAAAATGCTAAATTGAAAGTTGAAGCTAAATTTTGATGAAGCCGATGTATTGGAGCATGTGGAAAATGCTATCTTGGTGAGTAAGGTAAAGTAAAATCATCCTGCTCTAGTAAGCTAGGGCATCCTTAAAGCATTGAACTAACAAAACCTGTTGATGCCAATGGCACATTAAGTTTCAGAGGATAAAAGGCTGCAAGTGTTGAGTCTATCCATTGTCATCTATGGAACTGGCCCGTTAGCCCACCACGGACATCACACCAGGCATCCTGAAGTAGATGCTATTTCCTTAGCATCACTTTCTGCTAGCAAACGACATGGTCTTGGAGCAGAGCCAAGCGACTGGCTCAAGAGATGTGTTAGCAATTCTGAACTGGATTTTCCCAGTTTAGATGGGCGAGAGCTTATAAAGTACTTGGTGAAGGCTGCTGTGAGAAACAGATGAAAAGACTTCATACACACCATGTTGTTGAGCCAAATTAGATTTTTTTTAAAAGTCCCTTTATCACCACAGAAAGACAATTTCTTGCAGCTTGTTCATGTATGTGAACCCTGCACACGTTCATCCTAACTTCATTCTATCCACAATGTGTGGTCATACCCGCTTTCCAAATAAAAAAAGTTGAGGCAATTTTTAGCTATGAAGCAGAGGTACATTTAGAACACTAACCAGATGCAGATAGTGACTACAACCACAAACTCGAACACATTCTATGTTTTTTAGGTTTATTTTTTACTCTTGCAATGTCATGTAGCAACTTAGGTTAGTCATCAAAATATTTTTAATTCAGACAGTTCCAATTGTTTGCTTTTTTTATTTTTGCAAAACACTTGTGATGATTATGTACCAAACACCTACACATCATTTCTTACAAAACCAATCTGCATATTTGTCAGTTTTTCCCATTACAGAAAATACCAGAATCACATATTTCTATATCCAAAATACTACCATCACCCCCTACTTTTTTTCCCCATCCTGAAGCGGGACTGCCATCTGGTGGCACTGGGAAGGCACTTCTGGTTTGGACATAATTCAGAATTGCATGACCCTGGTTTCTCAGGTTTCCAGAGGTTAGGTATGACAAATGGGAACCCTGTTTCTTGTTTCCAATGGATTTGAGCCTACGGTGTGGAAAGACGACAAAGATGATGCTACAGCAGCTGACAGTCAGTGGGAACTGCAATAATTATGGTGGTCGATGAATTGGCAAGGAGAGATCACTCATTCAGTCATATTAGTCAAGATTTTAAAAATACGTTTTCACACAATTACATATATGTGAGTGTGTGTGTAGGTATGTGTGTATATCAGATGAACAAAGGAAAGTCACAATGGAAACCATGTGGCCTTTAAAGCTAAAGCATATAAAGAGCTACTAGCTACCTTTGCCCCTTACCCACCCCCCAAAAATGTACTCTCATGTCCACTGTCCATATGACGCTGCCTAGACACTGTGGGGTCTCTGAAGAGCTGAAAGATTCAGTCAGTTCTTGCTGTACCATAGCCCTGATACCCTCAGGGATAAAGTCTACATTGCAGAAGGCTTACATGACAAACAATCAATGAAGTACTACTGGAGGGAATGTTTATCAACACATGGTGCACCTTATCTTGAGCTAAAATCAGTATCTGTCATGGTGGGGAGGAGGCAGAGTCAGTGTCGAAGCATTTTTGAACAAGATGTCTGCCCCTGGCTTTCTA
Organism: Lyroderma lyra; assembly: GCA_004026885.1. Taxonomy (NCBI): domain Eukaryota; kingdom Metazoa; phylum Chordata; class Mammalia; order Chiroptera; family Megadermatidae; genus Lyroderma; species Lyroderma lyra. The sequence continues at coordinate 51,953 of PVJL010002208.1, read as the reverse complement.
GCTTTCAGGAAGAAAAGTGCTTCTTATGTGCCAAACTCTGTCAAATTAACCTAAGTTAACCATAGACATTAAATGTTAAGGTCTTGATTTTTTTATATGGGTACAGAGAGCCTAAGAACTTTCTTGGTCAAACATCTTTCATTTATGCTACAGATGGTGCGCTCCCAGCAACTTTTTCCATATGAGAGAGGGAATGAGAGGGAGAATCTACTGAATTCTCACTTCCCCTACTTCTTATATAATCTGTGCCTGTGTGACAGAAGTAACACTTTGTAAGGAGATAAAATCCCAAGACAGAACCTTTCATGTATTTTAGAGCAGTTTCCCTAAGAATATATTTGTTTATTTGAAAGTATTGTCTTTGAGGTTGAAGAATGCCATTGTAGGTATGCATGTGTGTTTTTCATTTCAAGTAAAGTTCCAATGGCTGTGCGAAATGACATAACCTTATTCACTGTTAAAGCAGGGGTTGAGGTGTCATCCTGAATAACTGCAGGGGTTAGGGTGCAATCCAACCCTGAGATACCTGCAAATCCATTCCCAAACATCTGCATAATGAAGACTGGAAATGTGCTATTTGTCCAAATGTTTTCTAGTCCTCAAGCAAGCTGTACATATATATAAACCAGAGGTAAATACTATAGAGAAGTGATCAGAGCCTCATGTTTGACTGATAGGTACATGGTGTGTTTGTCATTTTGAAAAGTGAGCTGTGGAGGATTTGATGACTAGTTGTCCTTGGGTTTCGTGGGGGATGGCTAAATCTCAAGCACAGGAATTTAAATTACTTGAAACCCATGGTGAGATGAAGGATGGGTCAGAAAAGAAGACAGAACATCTCCCAAATGGTAAAATATGTCAGGAGAAAAATGTGAAACACATCCTGGGCTTGACAGTACATGTTTCTGGAGTGATTCAAAAATATACATAATTATCTTAATTCTGTAGCAGAGGAAGTAAGAACTGTATTTCTAATTGCATGCAGACAGTTTCTTTAAGGCTGCAAATTTTGACTTCAACTTTTTAATTTTTTTTCTGGTATATTATATATCTACTTGGCATTCTAAGCAGCTTTATTTATTTATTTAGAAATAGTTTTGGCTTCACAATAAGTTGTGAAAATATAGAGTTTCTGGCTTTCCCCAGTTATAACATCTTACATTAACCAGAATATAGTAACAAAATAAGAAAATTGGTATTGCTCTACTGGTATTAACTACAGACCTTATTTGGTTTTTTAAATTATGCAGCTTAAAAATATGTTATTTAACATGTCTTAATCATTCTCTTAATTATGGTATTGTGTTTCAAATAGTGGCTCTCCAATATGTTTTAATTTGGAACCGAAAATTTTACTTGAAAATTGGCTTTCTTAAGCAAAGCCTGCTATCTGAGTTTGTTTGCTTTTGTTTTATTGTGTGTGTGGTTCTTTAGTAAGAGAACAATATAACTTATCATTGCATGAATTCTTGTGACGTTTAACGTGATTGCTCATCTGCAAAATCAGGACTTGGAGCAAAATCTAAGGTGACTGTTTTCCAAGGGGTTAGTTGTCTTAAGTCAGATCATAATTTGCACTGTTTCTATCACTGTCTTCTGACTTACGAGCTCATAAAAATTCTGCTGTGCCAGACTCAGTTATCTCTTGAACTTTGTCCTCTTCTTTACTTAACCTTGTACATTACAGGCCTGATGTCATTGGAAGACAGTATCGTTTAGAAGAACATCCCTGCTGTAGATCAGTGAAGCTAGGCTGTTCCTTTGCAATTGAAACATTTGAGCAAAATGTTATGTTTGTGCAATAATTTATAGTTTCAGAATACTTTCATGTTTAGAATTTTTCTTGATCCCCCACAACAACTCTGTGAAATAGCCAGAGCAATTTTTTTTAATCTCCACTTAAGCTTTGCGGGTCCCTAAGACTAAAAGTCAGATCCATTCACTGGGAAAAACAAACAAAAAACTGGGTTCAGTCAGGAAGACATATTTGTGCCAGATAAATCAATAGAGAAAATTTAGTATGGAGAATTTATAATAATATGGTGGTTAGACTTAGATAGAAGAGCTAAAGGAACAACCAGAGTAAGGTGAGGCAAAGCTAAGGTTGATAACCACCAGAAACTTTCTCCACGCCTAGGGATGGAGGGACAGAAAAAAGTGGGGGTTACTGGATCCCAAGCAGCAGAGGTACTTTGTTAGACCAGCGCCACCCAGTGGCCAAACCTAGCTTGAAGCCTAATGACAAGGAAGCCAGGGAATCCTAGTTTCATGCCCACAGGTATTACAAGCAGAAGAAAGGATCTGTATGGAATTGATTTAACAACAGATGTACCAAATAGTATTGCAGCAGGCATATTCGTTTTGAATAGAAATACCACATGATGGCACGTTGCTGAGCATGAAGGCTAGAGATGGGCATTATCTCTGCTGTGAAGAAATTTGCAGTATTCCTGCTGATAATGCTTATATTTACTACCAACTAATATTTATTGAGTACTACTTATATGCCAGGAACAGTAATAAATTATTAAATATAGTTCCTTATTTAACCCTTTGTTTTCAGTTTATTATTACTGTTCCCATTTTACAGCTCATAAAATTGAGGCTTTAAGAGGTCAGGTATATTGCCATGGGTCACAAGGCTGAATAGCCAAGATTATAGGCCCTCTGACTCTAAAATCCTTGTTCCTAACTCTACCCTATTTTACCTCTCTAAATGTAGTAGTGTTTGAAAATTTGAGATTACTTGTATATTCAAGATACAGAGTTAGAAAAAAAAGAGGAAGTGCCCAATTTATCCCAAGGAAACCGGAAAGACTTCAGAGCAGAGTGTATATTCAAGCTGAACTTGTAATAGTGGTGAGGGTTTCTCCAGGTGAACCAAGAGCCGGGCATTTGGAACAGAGAAGCAGTATCAGCTTTGCATAACATTTTCTCAGGGACTGGTAAACTTGACTATCAGCAGGTAATACAGACCTGTTACAGCACAGTGTGGGAGGAGGAATTCTGATGTAAAAAAAAAAAAATGAAGGAGACAGGAGCCATGTTATACTCAGGAGACACTCCATACCCAAGAAATGGGAGGCTGTTGATTACCGTGTTATGTGGACAGTACTGGCCAGTTTTGCTTTACAAATACTGCACTGCCTGAAGAGAGAGGTGGCTACTATGGTATGGTCATGTAGCACATTGCCATTGTTCTGGACGCTAGGTGAATGTCGGGTGATGGCCTGAGAAAAAAGTAGATGAGTTTAAATGTTATGCTAATTAATAAGAAGTGCCACCAGCTGCATCTGACCCTTTACCATTCTTTCCGATCTTCTCAATTATTGAAAATTGATAGTCTTACTAAGGGGTTGGTGGTATTAGAGCAGGCTTCAACTATAAATGCTTGATTGAACCCTTTATTAATTTGGTTCAAAATTAAAGCAATAGTATCTGAATAAATGTAGCTGTGTAATTTTGTATTTTATCATAAACATTTACACATATTTTCACATATAATCATCCAATAATCCTATGAGTTTAGTAGCATAATTGCATTTGCTACAATTTAAAGATAAGGAAATTAGTAGCAGAAAGGTGAAACTTTTGCCATAGACCTACTAAATAGCAGACAATACAATCAACTGGCTCTTTTGTTCAATCCAGAGTTATTTTTACATATTGTCACAATCATGTGATCTGAGTCAAAATCTCTCTCATTCTATGATAATTATACCATGCATTTATTTAAAGAAATTAAATGTCTCCATAATTCCCAAAATATTTCTGTATACTGTGTTTTCCTTTTACATCTACAGACACATTTATTACTTCTCAGTAATAGACTTTGTGATGGATTTAATGTTTTCCAGTGGCAATCATCTGCATCTCAGAAATGTCATCTGTCAAGTATATCAATTTCTTCAGTAAATAGAAAGCTATTTAATACCTTTATATGAGTTTTAAACTTAACTTCACCTGGTTTCCATTATGTTACAAGGTGCTTTAGAGGTAGAAAGGCATTTTTGGTCTGCTCACTAACAGGTGAAAAATTATGTTCTTGCTTTCTTCGATTTTACTTTCTTTTAGGCATTTACTTGAGTTACACACCATCTGTGTTAAAATGGAGGTGACTTTGTATCAGCAAAGCCAAAACTATTCTTAGTATTAAAAGTCTTTTGTCCTTTTCTGGTTTTCCTTTCCTTTACAGAGTTTGTATTCATTTTATTGATTTGAATCTCAGAATTTTTCAGATGACTTCCATATTTTGTGATTTAAACAGTTTGGGTGAATGGAAAAGAAAAGAGAAGGGGCTGAATGAAATTATGGTTAATAACCGTATGGGGAAGGGAGGAAAGGCCCTTTGATTCTCATAGAAATGCATCACCACTACTTATTTAGCAAACTAATTTAGTATTAATTAGGTTATATTAGAATTGATTTATTTATCCCTGATAAAAGAAAAAAAAAGTAGATCTTTAAATGACAAAATGTATATCTACCCTGGGAATTTCCTTAGTAATATCTTCCCTTAATTTGTCATTCACCTTTATTCAGAGGAAAGTTAAAATTGTCAGTATCACGGTTCAAAAATGAATATTCATTTATATCTTTGCACACATTGCTCACACACATGTGTTTACAGAGTGATTCATGACTGTGCAGGTGATGATTAGAAAACATAGATTTAAAAAAGAGCAGAAAAATAATGTGTGTATATGAAATATAAACATAAAATGTAAACATGCAATATAAGTATGATGAATATTTACAATAAAAAGTATGATGGAAATTAGTTGATGATTTTTATTCTTTTTGTTTTCTCCTTGGTTGTTGTTTCTATGGAAACTGATGATATAGGAAATTTCAGTTTTCTACTGGAACACATTGAATGTGGGTAGTGTATAGATGTTGCAGGTTCTCTGAGATAGAAGAGTTGAGCTTCACTTCTAGCTACCTGGCTGACTTTGAATGAGGAAGCTACTTCATTTTCCACACATGTAAGAATGTGATCATGTCTACCCAATCTAAAATGGTTTTCTTGGAGATATGAGGTCTGACAATTAAGTTAACGAACTTGCCACCATGTGCTTATGTTGGCAGCACTGTGCAAACAACTGGTAAGGTGTCATAACCTTGGGATATCTGTGTCTCACAGCTGTGTTCATGTTGACGTGTGGTGGTGTATTCACCACATGCTGAGTGGCATTCATTATTGTTTTTATGTGTTTTTGTGTGCCATCGTGAGAATGTCAGAGCTTGAATTAGAGCAACAAATAAACGTTAAATTTGTTGTTAACCTAGGCAAGAGTGGAAGTGAAATCAAGGACATGTTAGTGCAAGTTTATGGGGATAATGCCATGCAAATGGAAGTGTACAAATGGATTAAACATTTTTCTGAAGAGAGAGAAAGAGTCACTGATAAAGAGAGGTCAGAGCAGCCAGTAACAAGTTGAACTGATTGAAAACATTGCAACAATTCATTGAATTGTGGGTTAAAATTGTTGGCTCACTGTGAGAAAGCAAACCAGTAACTACTGATAGAGAAACAGTTAGGAAAATCTTAACTGAAAATCTTGGCATGAGAATGTTGTGTGCAAAAATGGTCTTGAAAGAACTCACCAATAAACAAAAGCAAAGAAAATTGGACATTTGCCAAGATCTTTTGGAGAGGTAAGATGATGTTTTAGGCCATGTTATCACTGATGATGAAATGTGAGTGTACCAATATGGCCCTGAAACAAAGCATCAAAGTGCACAATGGAAATCAGCCAATTCCCCCCAACCCCGCTGCCAAGAACAAAAAAGTTATGTCAGTCCAAATCGAGTCAAAACAATGTTGCTAACCTTTTTTGATATCAGAAGGATTGTTCATTATATATTGTACCAACTGGACAAAAAGTCAACCCATGTTTACTGTTTGGAAATGCTACAAAGGATGTGTGAAAAAGTTAGACAAAAACGACCCGAACTTGTCACCAGCAACTCATGACTCTTGCATTACGACAGTGCACAAGCTCACATGGCACTGTGTATGAGGGAGTTTTTAGTCAGCAAACAAATAACTGTATTGGAACACACACACACACACACACACACACACACACATTCACCTGATCTGGTCCCCAGTGACTTTTTTCTTTACTGGAAATGAAGGAAATATTGAAAGAAAGACATTTTGATGACATTCAGGACATCAAGTGTAATAAGATGACAGCTCTGACAGCCATTCCAGAAAAAGAATTCTAAACTTGCGTTAAATAGTGGGCTACACACTGGTATAAAGATATTTGTACATACCTTTTCAAAGGGAGTACTTTGATGGTGACCGTAGTGATATTCAGCAAAGAGGTATGTAGCACTTTTTCTAGGATGAGTTCACAAAATTAATTGTCAAGCCTCATAAATTAAAATATACCCTTCAAGAAATTTTGTAAACAAGGTAAAGGCATTATTTAAATTAGATTTTTGGAATTTTTTTTAATGTTTAAACAAGGTCAATTAGAAGACAGTCAGCCCAGATGAGGATATTATAATGTTTATGTGCAAATCCCTGGAAAGAATAGTTCTAGGAATGAAATCAAGAGTCCAGAATCTGAAAGCTCAATGCAGCATCGGACAAGTGAGCAGCCACAGTAGTTTTAGGGTAACCTATAGTTTAGCCAGAGAAATTATCTTTGTTAAGAAAGAATTTGGTAGAAAAATGTATATTGCTTTCCTTTTCTTTCTACCTCTAGGTCCTAGAATTTTGACTGGAGGAGTTTTATAAGAGCAGAATCAGAGTAAAGATAGCTTTACTCTAAAAAAATTTAAAATTAAGTGTATTTATAAGAATGAGTGACTTAATTTCACAGTCAGTAATGACACATGAGTACAGCCAATTGGTTGTGAATCTGTCCATGTCCTCCTCTCTGAGGAGCTAGCATAGACACTAACTAACCTAAGAAGAGGAAAGTTGAGTTCTAGTTTATTCAAGATCCTTTTAAATGGCCAGCATTGCTCCTTTCCTGTGATGTAGAGTGTCCAGTCTTGTTTCAGAGCCCTTACTGCAAGTTAGAGTAGGTGCTTAGTGTCTTGCCTAGTGGTCTTAAATTCTAAGGCCTCACTTTTTCTTTATTTTTTTTGAATTTTTATTAAATTTATTGGGGTGACATTGGTTAGTAAAATTGTATAGGTTCCAAGTGTACAATTCTACATCATCTATATATTGCATTGTGTGTTCACTACCCGAGTCAGTTCTCCTTCCATCACCATAAGTTTGACCCCTACCACCCACTCCCCTCTTACCCTCTAGTAATCAGTAAACTGTTATCTGTGTCTTTGATCTTTTGTCTTGTTTGTTTGTTGCTTTCAGTTTTATATCCCCCATGTGAGTGAAATCATATGGTTTTCAGTTTTTTCTGGCAATATCCATCCATGTTGTAAATGGCACTATTTCATCCTTTCTTATGAAGGCCTTGCTTTTCTTTCTCTGTGATCTACAAAGTAATAATGCCCTGTGGTTCTGAATCCCTCCATCTCTCTAACCTGAATTCTTTCACGTCTGTATCTGTGCTGTCCTGGTAGCTTCATATGTTTTGCACAATCAATATTTCCACTCACTGTTGAGAGCCCTGGCATTTTAAACCCCTTTTGGCAGAAATAGTTTAGTTTGGACTCTGAACTGTAAATATATCTTGTTGGGCAGAATCAAGGATATTTCGATGATGCTTATTTCCCATCAACATAAACAACATCCCCATGCTCCCACCTCTCACCTTTGTGATAGTTCAGATGTATCACAGTTGAAGCACTTCCTATTCCCTGTTCTACTTTTATGCCTCCTTTCATTTGGGAGGACAGGTTGGATTACTAAATGCTCTACACGTAACTTCAACACCACTAGTGAGGCAAGGAGTAAAGCAAAAGTGAAAATATCTTACCATATAGTCCATCATAGGAGTCCTCATATGCTCTCACTTGGGCTATACCTGCATTCGTGTGTACTTCTTTCTCTTAAACTATTCCTCCTTTTAGACCCAGGGCTTTCAAAATGCCACATTACTGATTTTAAAATGCTAACACAGGAGCACTGCATAAAATACTTTCACATTAAGAAATATAATACTTAACACCTACACAAAAGTGTTTGCACTCAAATACCTGAGCAAAAGACTGGTCTTAACCCATGGAAATGTATGATACCTACATAACCAAAGATACCCAGCAAAGTAACCATGGGCCATATGCATTTATTTTCTTCCAGGAAGCACATTTCTGACCATTTTAGATCACTGCTTCTTTTCATTTGTTTGCTTATTTTCCCTCTCATTTCTTGTTTTCAAGCATTTGGAATTGTTTTGGGTTATTTTTCTATTTTCTTTAAAACAGTTGGCTTTATGATTTAATTGAGGATCCTTAAACCTAAAACAAGACCTCATGGGCACATAATCATAACTAAATTGGGAGAAACAGCACACGTGCTTGCACCATAGGTCTTCTAGGATGTTTGCAAATTCGGAGTTAAACTGCTACAGGCATTCCACCCTGTGAGTTGATAGCTCAATTTTGATCTTTAAAATTTACTGTGATTAAAATAATTCTAAGAACCAACAGGTCATACATCTTGTCTGTATATTTCATGTTTTACCAAATAAAACATGTCTATATTTTTGTATTCTCTGTGTGTTTACATTGTATGTACTATTTGTATGTATATATTATTCCTTTATCTACATAGTCTAGCGTGAATTACTTTCTTAGCTTTATGCATGAATTTGGTCTTAGGGCATTCACAATTTTCTTCAACTGTATATTCTGTCTTTTAACATTTTAATTGAATGAAATTATCACTACTGAAAAACTAGTTTATATTAGTTACAATCTCATTCATCCTTGAAAAAAAATCCTTTCTATTTTATATCTGGAGACTATATAGAGTTGGTGTGTTATTTTCTGCCCAAATTATCTATGATAGAGTGAGCTTTTCCACTGTTGCTTCTCAGAATGCATGAAAAGCTGTCTCATTAGAACTCTTGAGTGTTGACAGTCACCTGTACAGTTTGGGACTTGTATGTGAGAAGCAGTGTTTGAGCTCAAAATCCTGTTTCTTTCTTTCTATAGTATAACCAAACCAACACTGGGGCTCCTAGACAGTAAACTTGATTATGTATATTAGCAAGTTTTATGTATCCTTTAAATTTGGAAATGATTCAGAGCTATAGCTAGAGCAAATATGTGAGTGAAAATATAATCTTTTAAGGGAGAGTCATGAGCTGTCAACCCATGTTGATTTTTTGATAGTATGTGTATATATGCACATATGTATATTTTCTTCATATTCACATATAAATATAGATCAGTAAAATATAAAAATTATTAAAGATGTGGAATCAGCTTGAAATGCAATCCAATTTATTCATTCTTCTGTAAAGTGAGATGCAACCTAGGGAAGAAACGTATGCTGTGGTAATAACTGCAGCATACTGAGCTCGTATCATGTACCACTTTGAATGCTCATCTCTTTTAATATTTGTAACAATCCTACAAAGCAAGTACTATCATTATTCCCACTGTACATATAAGGTGAGGCCTAAAGAAATTAAGTAGTTTACCGAAGATGTGGCAATTAGCACATCTACAATCCGGTCTTTTTTTAGTGGTTTTATTTTCTTTGTAGTTCTAAAGGAAATGAGAGTTACAGTGATGAACTAAGTAAGTGCCTATTAGGAATACAGTTCCATCAGAGGCTGAATCAAGGATTGGAAGCTCTTATCCAACAGTTAATTCTCCTGGAGAGGTCTGTGTGCAGAAAGGATCACAGAGGTATTGGTGTTCTATTGCTTAAATCCAGCTGGATCTTATCTTGAATATGACTATTAGCTGTGTTCATATAATTTAAAAGTTTTAATACCAGGCACTATTGGAATCCTAAGATGGCAGAATATTATATTTTCTCCTTCAATTCACATAGATCAACCAGAATATTCTAGAATGATTTCCAGGGGACATACTATGAAAAATTTCATAAATTTTATTATTCTTAACCATAATTATTTTTGCCAATTTTGAGGTTATATAAAATATTAACTAAAGCTGTAGATGTATAAGTGAAAAGAAGGGATAGAACTGTGAAATAATATTTTCATAAAAATGAAACATTTAGAAATCCAGGCCTCTTGAACCATTGGCGTGTTCAGTGATGTTAACTATTAGACAGTTTTTCATGCATATGCCATTTGAGACTCATCACTTTAATAATCACATCTGAAGTATTGTCACTGACATTTCAAAAGAAAGTGGATGAAAGTAGAGTTAAAGTCATTTTTGATAAACTGCAGGTATATGAAATAACCCTGGAGGAAAAAAATATATATCTTGAAATTAAAAATAAAACACACACACACACACAGAGAGAGAAAGAGAGAGAGAGAGAGAGGGAGAGAGAGAGAGAGAGAGTTAAAATGCACAGAAGTCTAAGACATATGATTTTTTTCAAAAAAATAAAGATTGACAAGACATTCAAGAAGCTAAATGTAGGTATGAGTAACACAGGAGCAATTATATATTTCTTCTTAAAATAATCAGATGTAAGGATACAGTGATAAAAATGCAAATCTTAGGGTACTCTTAGCTAGCTAGAGGTCAAATCAATGTTTTTCTTCAAATCAAAACATCAGAATGTTTCCTCAGTCAAGTTTTAATTTTTAAAGCCTGAATATTTATGGGGAATCTAAAAGCTAAAATTGTCAGAAGTCCTTGGAAAAGGTTAACTAAATAATAAGTAAATATGGAACATTCACGAATGAGCTTGAAGGTGTCCATGAACCCCTTGAATTAAGATGCAAAACATTCTTGGAGAACGCTTGTACCTTTCACTAGATTACCAATAGAGTCCGAAAGCTCTTAATTATTTCCCTAGAACAATATTTTTTTCTTTGTTTTTTTTTCTTTATACCTGCCCATCAATTGAACTAGCTTGCAGATATCATGTTTAATGTGTGTTCCTGGCTTTATATAAAGTTGTAGAATGAAAGACTTAGAATTTTAGCTTCCATCCTCATGTATCTCTTCTGTTTTCACTGCCAAGTAAATGATAAGCCTGTACTTAAGAATCACTGGTGTGAAAAGAGAAAAAAGAAGCTTTCGAGCCAGGCAGATTTGAGTTTAAAGCTCTCGTTATTTGGTCAGGTTTCATAAGCTTTTTGAATCTCATTATTCCTTGCTTGTAATAATGCTGATTATACATCATGGGATTGTAGTGGCTTAAAGGAGGCTGTATATGTGTGTGTGTACCACTTGGATCTAGGTAGAACTTTATACTAATCTAAGATATTTCATTCTGTGTTTTACCATTTTATTATAATATTCTTTTTTATACTGTATCGACTGGAATCTGCCTAGATGTAATTTTCCTCCAGTGTTTTTTTTTTCTTTGAATCCCTGTTGTTCATGTTATAAGCCTAAACCCTCTTTTGCCTGTCAACTCTTCCATTCTTTTCTTATATTCCAGGGTTACAAGAATTCTCATTATCTTTGCCATTTTTTGAGGTATTCATATATTTTATCAGAGTGTCTACAGTCATTCTGCCACCAGTCTTTCCAAATGGTTTCTGAGAATTTCCTATTTTATCTGAAATCTTCAGTTAGGCGCTTTCTGAATGTGAATCTTCTGGGAATACGTTTGCCCCACCTTTGAGGTTCACTGCATAGGTTTCTGTTGTCTTAATGGCAATCCTACTATTATGACCCAAATTCAGAAAACTGTGAAATGAAATGTTTGCTTTCTAAGATCGGATACAATCAGTCTAGGGAATACTTTCACCCATTCATAACAACTTAGGCACAATTCTTTTTGGAAATGAAATAAAATAGAATGGATTTGCCCAGCTGTAGGGTGAAATCTCTTAGATGCCTATTTATAAGTAGCCTCTGTGGAGGAAAAACAGTGTAGGAGGAAAAATACATAAGGTTATATCTGTTATACACCCTCTTTCGTGAAATCAAGAAAAGAATCACACAGATGATGATAAAAGCAACTTAAAATAAACCCACAAATATATGGACAAATAATTTTTGACAAAGGAGTGAAAAATATACAATGGGGAGAAGAAAGTCTCTTCAGAAAATGGTGCTGGGAAAATTGGAAAACCACATGCAAAAGAATGAATCTGAACCTCAAACTGTCACTGTATACCAAAATTGACTCAAAATGGATTAAAGACCTCCACATAAGACCTGAAACAATGAACTTTATAGAAGAAAAGATCAGTATTAAACTTATAGACCTTGGGTTCAGGGAGGATTTTATGAACCTGACCTCAAAGGCAAGGGAAGTAAAAGCAAAAATAAACAAATGGGACTATATCAAACTAAAAAAGCTTCTGCACAGCGAAAGAAAATGTCATCAAAGCAAAGAGACAGCCAACAAAATAGGAGACAGTATTTGTAAACAGTGCTTCTAATAAGGGGCTAATATTTCAGATACATAGCAACTTTTACAACTCAACAACAAAAACACCAACAATCCAATTAAAAAATGTGCAGAGGACCTGAATAGATACTTCATCCAGGAAGACATGAAAAATGTTCAGCTTAATTAGGTATTAGAAAAATGTCCATCAAAACCACAATGAGAAACCACCTTATGCCTGTCAGAATGGCTATTATCAACAAGGCAAGGGATAGCAAGTGTTGGAGAGGAAGTGAAAAAAAAGGAATCCTCGTACCCTGCTGGTGGGAGTGCAAATTGGTACAACCTCTATAAAGGACATTGTGAAGGTTCCTCAGAAAATAGGGAATGGAGTTACCATATGACCAGGCAGTCCCCCAAATTTGAAAACCATAGTCTGCAAAAACATATGTACCCCAATGTTCATCACAACACTGTTCACAGTGGCCAAGTCATGGAAACAACCAAAGTGCCCTGCGACAGATGACTGGATAAAGGAGCTGTGGTACATATACACAATGGAATATTACTCAGCTGTAAGAAAAGATGAAATACTGTCATTTGTGACAAAATGGATGGACCTGGAGATCATCATGGTAAGTGAAATAAGTCAGACAGAGAAAGAACAAGAACCATATGACCCAACTCGTATGTAGAATATAAAACTGAAAGCAACAAAGAAACAAAACCTCATGGACGCAGTCAATAGTTTAGTGGTTGTGTGAGTGTAAGGTAGGAGATAGGTGGCAGAGGAGGGAAGGGGAGTCAAATACATGGTGATGGAAAGAGAACTCACACTGGGTGGTGAGCACATAATTCAACACATAGACGATGCACTGCAGAATTTTACACCTGGAACCTATGTAAGTTGTACTACCCATGTCACCCCAATAAATTTAACAACGACAACAACAACAACAAAGCTATTTGAAAAATATTTCCTGAGACATGAAGAGTGTTTGTTTCCCTAATTTCCTAGGGTTTTGAGGAAAACAACATTCTATGACTAGAATGTCTATTCCTCCTTATCCCAAGGTCCCATCTAGCCACTGAAGTACGCCATTGCTCTGAAGTAAGCTACTGCTCTGAAGCGAATAAGCCTTAATGATAATTCCTTGTATTTGTCATTTCTGTATTTATTCATTCCGCACATGTGCATTAAGAGTCTAACATCATTTAAACACTGTGATAGAAGCTTGTGGTACATGGAGGAGGCGAATGAGATTATTCCTTCCCTCCAGCAGCTCCCTGTCTAATGAGAGCAGGCAGATGTAGAACAAGTAAGTTGTGGGAAACAAACTATGTGCGGAAATGTTCGATCCTTCCTGCAGCTGTAAGGGAAAGCTCTCTGGGAATATTTGTCATTTGCATCTCAGCAGGTGAAGAACAGGGCCAGGGCAAGGCATTTCAAGAAGAAGGCATTGCACTTGGAGAGTAGAAGAGGTCCAAGAGGTGCCTGTGTACACTGAAACCTGGAAGCCACCTGGCCCCCCTGGAGGGCAGTGTACTTGGTCCTAACTACAACATCCTTAGGAGTCATTTTCCCATTTTACGCAAGTTAGATTGGACATTCAAAGTAGTTAGGAGCTTGACCTGAAGGCCTTTATTTAATAAGTTAAATCACTGACCTTGAACTGCAGGCTTCCAGCTGCTGGTCTAGTAATTTAGCCACCTTGCCAAATACTGCTGCTTGTTTTGCCTAGAGACAAGGCATGCTTCCTTTCATCAGGTCTTGCTCCTCAGATGAGGAATTGGTATTTTCTTCATTCATGTATACTTTACTTCTGTTGGATGGTAGACATTAAAAAATGAAGCTGAAACCATATGATGTTTGCTTTATTAATCCATTTAAAAGTATTTCAGTTTGACTGCTTCTAACCAGTCACCAATGAATGTTCCTATATGCCATTTCTATTCCCATCATTCTCCCACTTGTACTCTCTTGTTGTGACTTGGCATTGTTCTGATTTCCAGTTTGAAGTAACTCACTGTATGATGCATTTTAGAATTAAAGAACATCTTCCTGCTACCCCCTTTCACAGTGACAGACTTATTTTGCAATTCTGAGGATGAAAGGTTTAAATAAAATTTAAAATAAACTCATTAAAATGGGTCATGTATTGAAAAACATGTAACTTATGTATGACATAAGCTTATGGAATCATATTTTAATTGAGTTTGGCAAATATTTATGTTTTCACAAGCCTTCTGAATTTCAGGTATGTTCAAGCTATTTTTCTAGAGTATTAGAAGATGATTAAATATTGACTCCACCCTCGAAAGGTGCTCAGGTTAGTAGGAGAGACAAGCATTTAAAATAGTGAGTTGAATACTAAATATCAAGCACAGCAGTAGAAGCCCATTTAAAATATAGAGATGATACTAAAGAGAGTGTGCCTGTCTGGAGAGTAAGGCAAAGTTTCCTAGTCAAAGGAACCTCAAAATTATATTTTGAAAACTGCAAAGGAGTTTTGTAGGAGGAGCAAGTTACCACTAACAGGATCTTCACAGTAGAAATAATGTTCTATACAAAAATATTGATAGGTAAAATGCTATATGTTGCTCAGGATTAAGTCCATCAGCCTTAAACTTCAGGCATAAAAGGACAATGAGAAGAAGGAAGCCCCTGGGCAAGGCTGTGGGTGAAAGGCATTAGGTACTGACCTGATTGCATAGACTTTACCCTCAGGCTGTGGGAAGCCAGTGAAAGGTTTAAAGCAAGAAAGGTAATTGAACAGACTTATATAATAGAAAAAAAAAAAAAAGTAACTTTTTTCAGTTTAAAGAAAATATTGGTGGGTAGAGGGAGGAGAAAGCAGTGCAAATTTAGATAAGGGAGATTAGTTAGAAAATGATTACAAAATCCAAAAACAAATAAATAATTAAGACACAAATACACATTAACTTGCAGCACAGATACCTTTACCTAATGTGGCACCCTAGGGAAAGGGGGAGACAGCCATTTAGGAGGGACAATCACTAGAAACTAGTGGCTCATTTGCTTTGAGTAGTTAGGAAGGCAATTCTAAAGATCACTCCTCTTTGTGTTTCCCAGTTTCAAGCCTTGGACGAAGAATAAAACGTGATACCACTTACAAGACAAAGGAATATAGAATAGAGAGGTTTGGGGGGGCTAGTTCATTAATTTAACTATTAATAATATCATTGAGTACTTACTATATGCCAACATTGCTGTAAATGCTGTATATACAAAAAATAAAAGAGACAAATTTCCTGTTCTTAGGTAGTTTGCATTCCATAAAGAAAAACAGACAATGTACCAAAAGGTTATATAATTCCAGGTGGTGGTAAGTGCTATAGAGAAAACTTAAGCAGATAAGCAAATAGAGTCTGTAGGCTGTGGGTGCTATTATACTATATAATAGGTAAGATGGCTAGAAAAAGGCCTTGCTGAGGAGGTGATATTTAATTGGAAAAATAAATGAAGCAGACACACCCACATGAAGATCTGGAAGAACAACATTTTAAGCACAGAAAACAGGGCTACACACAAAGTAAATAGGAATAATTTTGGCATGGAGTAGAGAGAGCCAAAGTGGGGAGTAGGGTAGGAAATGAGTTTCAGTGAGGTAGGAATTGACCTTGCAACAGACAGGAGTTTGTATTTTATGTTACTTGAAATGGAAACCCTGAAGAGTTTGACTATCACAGTGGCAAGGTCTGATTTATGTCTTTAAGAGATCATACCAGCTGTTTGAGTATAAGGAATTGATTGTAAGAGGTAAGAGTAGTTGCAGAGAGACTAGTTAGAAAGCTAATTCAGCAATTTAGGAGAAAAATCATGATGTCTCAGACTAGGGAGATGGCGAGGAATTGAGTATGTGTTTTATATGGATAGATTTGTTTCAATGTGTAGAAAAAGAAGATCAAGGAGGAATACTAGATTTTGGGCCTGAACAATTAAGGTACAGGGAGGCCAATGTTTTGGGGGAATGTGGAAGATTTCATTTTTGGATATGTTATGCATGTGATACCTTTTAGACATTCACGTAGAGCTGCCTTGTACATGGTTGGATATATTCCTGTGGAGTTATAAGAGAGTTCCAGCTGGAGATGAGAATCATCATTACGTATGTGATTGAGATCACTTACATTAGAGGAGCACAAAAGATGGAAAAGCAGCAGAGAGGCATTGAACCTGGAGGTGTACTATAAAAATCAGGATACGGATCGTACTAGCAAAGGAAAATGAAGCAAAACAGGGAAAGATTTGGAGAGAGCTTATCTATGGATTTCAGTGATAAAAATATTGCTAGAAAGAGGGTAGGAATCAACTATGTCAGTTGCTACTGACAAGTCAGGCAATTAAACATGAAGCTATTGTAAAGTTTTTAAAAACAATAAGATTATGCCTTTGAATGAACTAGCTCAAAAATTGGGAATTAAGACCAGTCCATAAAATTATAGTACAAAAAGAAAATTATCATCGCTTAAGACAGGTACGAACTACTTTCATGGGGGCAGAGAAGAGGTATATCTAAATGGGAGAAGAAGGGGCATCAGAAAGAACAACCAGCCAACTTCAGAGTCAGAGTGCCTTAAGCAGGTAAGGCAAAACTGCTTACTATAAAAACTTCATTCTGAAACAGGAGTGAAAGGAATTGTGTGCTGATGAGGTCATGACTGAATTTAATTTCTGTCTGCTCCATTGGCCTGTATGTATAGACTTCATTAATATGTTTAACATTAATTTAATGATTGTACTACCATGTTGCTCATGTATATATTAGAAAAACTTAGTCTTCTCTGTCCTGCATTATTTCTAAGAATTCCCCAAACATGGGTTCATCAGATGTTCTGTTCTTCACAGAAATGTTTCTCTCTTCTGCTCAGTGTCATACTTTATTCTTAAAAGCTGAAAGCATCACCTTCCTTTAGTTTGGGACTTCAAATTGAGACTGAAAACTCAGCAGAAAGAGTATTTTTATCTTGTCTTTTCCATTTTTGATTTCCCCAACACTTACTAACCAAGAGCACAGTGCTCAGCTTTCCTTGTTAAGCCGAAGGACACTCTCAGGTGGAATGCATACTCCAGCCTTTCCCACCGGCTTGACAAATATGTCTAGACATGTCTGAACCACAGCAGTAGGCACAGCCTGAACGTTTTGCCACATAGATTATGGGATTTACGAGAGATTGGAAGCACAAAATAATGAAGCAGACAAAAAAAAAAAAAAATCAGTATTTTAGAGCCTTAGGCAAGGAAAGGAAACAATCTACCTATTTTTTATTTTTTTATTTTGTACTTGAAGAAATTG
The DNA here is from genome assembly GCA_004026885.1 of Lyroderma lyra. Taxonomy (NCBI): domain Eukaryota; kingdom Metazoa; phylum Chordata; class Mammalia; order Chiroptera; family Megadermatidae; genus Lyroderma; species Lyroderma lyra. The sequence continues at coordinate 34,259 of PVJL010002208.1, read as the reverse complement.
CAGTCAAATAAATTTAACTGATACATCTAAGGACACAAAACTCAATTCCATAGAACTCAGACATGTACTCAATCCTTCAAATCTCAGACTATTTCCTTTTCCAATAAAGTAAAACGCACTTACACACGCCCCAGCAACTGAATTTTGAATACAGTCTAATTTCTTCCAGTGAGTAGGTGGATCAGTTTTCCCTGTACTCTTGCAAACAAGAACACTATTTAAGATGGGAAACAAACACAGTAATATGTGGTTATATCATATTATGGATGCAAAAGAAACATACAATACTTGGCTAATTTCTCTTTGTGTTTTAAGCTTCAAATTGTATTCACTTGTAATGTGGAAGTAATAGTCTTGACTACATCTGCTTAGAGGAAGTGGAACTCAATAATTGTTGATAAATAATATAAAATATCAAAATTTAATTTCTGAACATTCATGAATTTCATGGGGGATAACCTTGTATAACAAGATATTCATAGTGATGTGTATTTACTGAAACAACTGGTCAGTTGAAATACCAATCTAATTGAACTAATGATTTAATTAATGAATCAACTTAATCAGTTAAGCTGATGGCCCTGTGTAGAAAGTATATTAGAGTGTTTACAACTTACTTATGTAAATGGCTGGGAATTAGATTCTCCAGGTAGATCATTAGGTAAAATATATTCTCCATCAATCCAATCCTGGTTCCAGTTAATTTTTAAAAATCCTTTGTTTGATTCAATCCCCTTATTAAATTTGTTTTCTCTATTTTCCACAGAATAAATTTGGAACTTATTTATAGGGCAGTCAGTGTGTTGCTTCATCTAAACTTTCCCATGATGTGACTTGCCCCATTCCTCATTTTCTTTTCTAGCCACACTCGTTTTCCCCTCTTCTTTTTAATATTCTGCTATATTCCTTAAGATTGAAAAACTGCCCCCAAATCATTTTGCCTGTATACATCACACAGTTGGTCACCTCTGGGCCTTTCTTTGTGTTTTTCTCTTATTGGAATGCCCTTCTTTCTTTATTGATTGAAAGCCTTCGACTTCAAAGACTCCTATGAAATGTCAGCCTATCTGAGCATCCTGTAACTGCTTAGTGACTCCATTCCAATTCATAATCTCCGTATTCACAGCACCATCCAGGCTGGCCAACTGTCCCTTTTCCTGTCCAAAGTCTCTTACTTTTTCAAAATTCTCCAAAGCAGCCAATTTAAATCTTACCCCTTTTTTCAACTCTCCAATCTTAAAACTGTTACTGCTCATTCACCTGACTCACTAAGAAACCATCTGCTAGGTGTGAACGCTACCAAATTATATCTTTCAACATCCAGGTATATCCATATCCTCACTCCATCTTTCCTCTCACCCGCAAAGCAGAATGTCACCTGCTACATCAGTCACCTGTGCTGTCTGTTGCAATCCTTTCACCATCTCATATCGCTCTCTCATAATGTTGGTATCTTTTTTTCCATCATCTCCCTTCTGTCAAGCTACATATGTTTGTTTTTGTTTTTGTTCATTTTGAACAACAGTGTTTTCCAATATCTCTGCCTCTTTCTCAAACAATTGCCATACTGCCCATCCCTTGCTTTATATTTGATATGAAAATGTTAGTTGGAATACACGGCCTTGCTTCACAGCTATTTATTCTTCAATTCCACGCACTCGGGTGTTAACTTCTACTGCATTACTGAAATGGTTCTGAGGTCTAAATCACTGCTCACTTTGGGTTTAAGAATATGGGTCTTACAGTATCCTCTCTTCATTTTCTGAAGTTTTTCCATCTGTTAGGAGCTCAAGGTCTATTTGGATAGCTCTGATAATTTATGCCCTTCATGTAATATCATTAATGGTTCCCCATGAACTACACAATAAACCTCATGGCCTTCCACAGTCTTAATACAATCTAACTTTTGCACAACCTTTTTAGCAGCCACACCAGAAGGCCTCCAAAATATCACATACATTCATACCTTCAGGCATTGGATTACTCTGTTGCTCACTGTCTAGAATGCTGTTTCACACTTTTCAACTTGAGAAAGTAGTGCTTGCAAATTCTCTCCCAAATGTCAGTCCCCACTGTGTCTTTGCTTTTCCTGATATAAAGAATTAGTAAATGCTTCTGTGTTGCCTTAGCACTTTTTATGTGCATTACAATTTTTAAGTAATAGCATATCATATATTGAAAGTATTTCTAAAACTTTCTCTTTTCCATTTTCTCAGTTAGGTAAGGGACTATATTGATCTTTACATGTGCAGTGTTTAGCACAGTGTAAGTTATCCCTAAGTATTGAATTATTTGATTATAGTCTCTCCTCTATCAAAGCTCTTTGGTGAGAGAAATTCTATAATTTTCTTCTATATCACATATCTCTATAAAATAATTTAATGAAATAAATGGAATAAAAATTGTTCTATAATTTAAATGAATTTACAGTAATTAGGGAAAATCATTCTCATAATTACTACAACAAAAGTGAATATTTTAAATCAATATATTAAAATATAATTTTTAAAATATTTACGTCAGGTTATTTGAATTTAATTAATATTAATTGTAGCTCTTTCTTATCTTACATAATTCCTCATTCCTGACATTTTTTTCTGATTTCTTATATTCTATTAAAATTCAGACTGTGGTTCTGAAAAAATATCATCTTAAAATGAGTTTATGCTCTGAATGCACATTCTACAAAACAGTGTGAACATTTTACAAATTCTTAATCTCCCCAAAATATTGATCACTCATCTGATAGACTGTTTCTGTTCTCTGTCTAATTTTACTTTATTTACTTTGTTGAATTCCATCCTGCTAATGAATATAACTAAATGGTTAAGAAAGCCTGGTATGGGACAAGTCCCATCCTATTTTACGTTAACGTACTAAAGAAACTCCCATTCCTCTACTGACATTTTGGAATTCTCTTCATCTCCTGTAGGCCTTGAGACCAGACATAGAAATTCAGATTATATGAATATGGCCACTGAACTGTGGGAGAAAAATGGTTGAAGCCTGCTTTCACCAATCAGATGAAGCTCTTTAAGGGACCATGTCTTATATGACTGTATAAGGCATTTATGTGCTAGAGCCTAGAGCAGTGCCTCTATTTTATAGATGTTTGTGCATGAATGAATGATGGCCATGGTAATTATTTTGCATACTGAAACTCATTACATTATATTCCCTGTGTCATCATAGGATTATAAGAGTGTTTGCACAATCAGTGTTTATGCTTTAATAAAATTAAAATGTTAAAGTTAAGATGAATTTTTTTAACTCCTAGGGATTTGCTTATTTTCCTTTTAAAAAATATATAGACATCATGGCCTATAATCACAATATAAATAAAATACCTATATGATTACACTTGTTAACTTTTAATCTGAACACTTGGTTCATATAATCATAGCCCACATTCTTTTATAGTCAATTAGGACCTTACCCTTTTGCCAGATATTCAGAAATAAATAAGTATAAATAAGTACTCTAGGATAGCTTTTAATATTTATAGATTGTGATTTTAGATGTACATATCTGCATTCAGATTTTTTTCAAGCTGTAACAGTATTAACATTTAAAATGTTAAAAAAAAGAAAAAGCTCTCATGATTTCAGAACCTAATAAATCACTGCCATTACTTTTCTATGTTCATTCCAGATAACTTTTATAACACTAATTTGAAATCTTAGCATGCATACAATTCTGTGTTCTGTGTATTCATATATTGCACAATGGAATTATCCATGTTACTGAAATCTTTTAAATTATTATTTTAATGCTTACATAATAGTCTAGTAATAAGAATATATAAATTATAATTAGAACTTTATTACTAGTATATTATGGCAAATTTTCATAACTATAAATCAGAATTATCTGCATAGTATTTTCTCTGTGGAACATATCATATTTTTAAAGTGGTCCCCTATGATTGCACATTTAGAATATATTTGCTTTGTTACAATACTATGGTGAGCATCCAAGTTATTATACAACTGTCTTATTAGTTACTTAAAATAAATTCCCAAAATTCTGTTAAAGGTGTACATATGCTTAAGGGTTTGAAACTTATGGGCTGGAGAGCACCAAGAAAAGGTTATGTGAAGTTATATTCCTAACAGCAAGAATGTAACACAAATATACTCTTTTAAGCATTAAAAGAAAACTATTTAGCATGAATTGCTTAAACATGTTATACATTATTTCAAATAAAATATAATTTTAGTCATAGGTAATATGAGAAATGATTATATGGGATTTTTTATATCACTTTGAAAGCTATATTAATTTTTTAACAGTGTTAATGACATATTCTCTGCTTGTCCCTAGATCAAAGATTTCAAAATAAAAATGCAGAGAGTATAGTGCTGCACAGATAAGAGCATCCCAATCATTAACAGTTATAGATTATATACAGAGTTCTTTTCAAAATAACAATTAAAAATTGTTTTTGTGTATTTCACTTAAGTGAGGGTTTCAGAAAACTGAAATATTTTTAAAAACCAAGTAGTATTTTTCTAGTATACTCTGCCACTTTATAAATGGAACCACTGAGAGCAGCTCAGTATAAATTTATCAGTTAATAATGAAAATATTTTAGGGACTGAGAGTTATGAAAACATTTAAGTATGCAAATCCCCATTTGCTTTTCTTTTAAGACCTAGTCACAATAACATGATTGTGCCTTTAAGAAAGCTCTAAAATATTTGTAAAATTAGTTTAATAAAATATACAGGGTCAGGTGAATCTAATTTCCTTTTTATCCTTGGAAAAATAAAAAATAAAGTTATATCAGGCTCTCTGAATTTCCACTTGATTTGTTTGACCTGGCATTTAGTGGTGTCAAAAGTACAATCAAAGGGAGAGAAGTGCTCTTTTTGGTGATATCATTCACCACCTGTCAGCTGGATACTAAGTAGAGATTTGGCTTCTATTTCAGATAATGTCATTGGAAAATTCTGAATCTCAAAGCCTTGTTACCTGTAGAGTGTGGTAAAAGAAAAATACTTTACTTTTCAATATCTTTCTTTTGCTTTCTCTAATTATACATTTACTATCTTAAGATTTGTTTTCAAATCTAATCCCTTTTCAATTCTATGTGGAATGTAGTTTTTCCCAAACAGTCCTTTTTTGCATGAGTTATATGCTATGATTGGATAAAATGGAAATAATCAAATTAGATTTAAGATACAGTAATTGTATATTTCATAATATCTCATAATGCATTCACAACCATGTGATACTATACAAGATAACTCATCTAAAGTACGTTTTGTATATATTCGCTGTTGGATACCATCAGGAAGGGAGAGGAGAAAAAGAAGGGAAAGATGAGAAGGAGGAAAGAGGAGGAAACAAGGAGAGAAAGAAATATAATGAATACATGATAAATAAAAGAAGGTCCTTGCATTGTGCGGCTGTTATTAGAGAATGAGCTATAGTAGTATTTTTCCAACTGTGGTCAGAGGACCACTTGGGAAAAAAAGTAACACTGTATGCTTGTTAAAAGTAGAGCTTCTCTGGCGCTGTCAACGCTGTGGCCTGGGTTCGATTCCCAGCCAGGGAACTACCCACATACCAAAAAAAAAAAAAAAAAAAAAAAAAAAAAGTAGAGCTTCTTGCATGCTACTCTGCATACTAAGTCAGATTCTCTTGGGGTGGGGTTGAAAGATCTGTATTTTTCATGAGCACCAATGATGACCTTGTGACCACTGCAGTTTGATATCTATTGAGCTAAAGTGTAAAGTTAATTGAAAATTCTGACCTGTGGCTTGATTAAAAATAACTATATTGGCTTATAAAATATATTCACATATTATGACTCGTCTTCAGCATTAAGAAGAGTATAAATGCACAGAGCTCTAAGAAAATACAATTTTATGGAGATTATATTTGAGAGCCATAACTGATGAGGAGTCATTCACCCTGTGCTATTCACTACTGTGGGAAGGGTCATCCTTAAAACTTGAGCAGGGGAATTTTAGGACAGAATAACTTTTTATACACAGAGTGATTTTTTGTTCAAGAGAAGCTAAATGATGAATGGGAGTTCCCTGATGGTGTAGTGGCTTAAGGCTTCGGCGCTGGCACTGTCAGCACTGCGGCCTGGGTTCGATTCTCAGTCAGGGAGCTACCCACATACCAAAAAGCAAAAAAAAAAAAAAAAAAAAAAAAATGAATGGTAATGTTTAAGTGATGCAGTTACACTGTGAAGGTATAGTGTCTCTCTGAATTGCTGATGCATATAAATTATTTTCAGAATTTTAATACCAAATACTATTCATGTGCCAACATATTTACTATAGATACCTTGCAGCTGGAACATATTTTGTCTGGGTAAATATTATAATCTAAAAAACAGGCAATGGTGGTTGATCATTGTGAATAGTGGTTTTCCTTAAATTAAAAAAAAATTGGGGGGCATATTTTAATTATGACTTCCAGGAGTAAAAGACTATTTCTTTCTATATATAAATTTTCTCATCTAAAAAAATTAACATAAAGAGTACAAAAAGCAAGAGGTGAATTCACATTCCCAAAGTTCACATGCTAATTTTGGATTTTCTTCATTTTAAAAAATATTACCAATGTCAGTGTCAAAACTATTGATTATTAATGAAAAAAACGTATTTACTATGGAGCTCTTTTGACATGTACATTTTAATTTGTGTTAAAAACAAATTAATCTTTGCCTCTTTTCCCTCCAATGTTTGAAGCTGAATTGCACACAAGGATATTATGCAAATTGAGACAATTCTTTCCAAAGTTCTGAAAATTTAATGTCAAAAAATACATATTTTAGCATATATTATATAGTGAAAAGTTCATTTTTATTTTTTTCTGTAAAAGTGCTCTAAGTGTTGGAGTATGAGAATTTTCTGGGTTTCTGGTAATACCATATGTTTTAGAAGTTTTGACTTCTTCATGGGTATCCAAAGATGTTAATATTTATCTTTTTTCTGGAATTGCAGCAATTTTTTTCATTCCATTATTCTTGTTATTACATAATAAGAGCATACATGGAAAATCACTTGAAGAATCAGTGATTGACAACCATCTTCTTCCTGGTCAATAACTTAGGCTGTGTTTAGAGACTGTAATTCTTGCAAGGAGTGGGACATGTCAGAATCCTTAGGGCAAATGGAATAAGATTGTTGTTTTAAATTGTCCCATTAGGTACTTCTGAAAATAATTACCATCACCATCACCAACCCCAGCCCAGTGAGAATCATTGCTCTGGACACTACCAACATTGATAAGACATTTAGTTACTTAATGTACTTAAGTAACTTAAGTTACTTAACCATGAACATGGCTTGGCATGAAGTAGGTGCTCATCAAAAGGTGACTGAGTTGTTGATTTTTGAGGCTGAGTGGGCACGCGATACTGTGGAAAGACCGTTGCAATGAAAGTCAGGAGACCAACTTCTAGTTAGCACTGTCACTAACTATGCAATTTTAAGAAAGTCATATGATCTTTCCAGTCCTTGGTTATCTCCTTTGAAGAGAAGTAGTTTGAGGTTGATGACTCTGAATGTTTTCTCTGGTTGTACAATACACACAGGTGATAAGAAGAACACAAAATACGTGGTGGTCAGATGGACAATGATTAGATCAGACTGGGATTAAAAGTGAATAAAAATTAAGAAAGAATAATTAGAAAAATATGAAAATTCTGAATTTGAAACATGTTCAGGACAGAAAGAAAATAGGTAGAGTGAGAACAATAGGAAGCTATCTTTAAAAGTATAGTGGAATAGACAATATTTGGTAGAGGTATCAGGTAAAAAAACAAGGAATAGCAGTGTTTTCCTCTGAAGTTGTATGTGACTCCTTAGCAAATTAATGAAATGATATTTTAAAATGTGCTCGTTAATATATCTGCTTTAGGAATTTTAACAATGCTTTTTAAATTATTTAACAAAAATAACAATATAGGTTCATTTTGTAGTTTCTCATCTTTTGTTTTTTTTTTAATGAGGGCTATTTTAAATATAAAAATAATCTTCCAAAACTGATTAAAAACAAACAGCTTCATTTAACCTCATGTGGACAATAGATTTTTAATGCTTGAATATACTACTAAACCCTAACTTAATCTCAACAGCTATTTCTACTTCCATTGTTTGACTGCACTTTCATTTATATAGCAGACATTTGGGATAAAAGCATTTTAATTCCTAGGTATTTGCATTTTCTGTATATTGGAAAGCTGATGAGTTTTCTGCATCTATATATAAACAAAGTTTCCTGAAGTTTATACATGGAATAAAACACATGGCTCTGACTAGGATTTGTATTTTTCTTTCTTTTTCTTTTTTTTTTTTCCTTTTTTTTCTTATTTTGATTAGTTAGTATTGCATCTTTTTAGCATGTCAAAGAAATTAATTTTCTTAACAGTTACTTATGGAACATCAGAATGGACAAGGCACTTTTCTAGATGCTATCGGAGACATGTGATATATGCTGTACATAAAGAGATAGATGATGACAGACAGACATGCACATATACAAAACTGATGTTATTAAATATATAAATATTTTGGGTGATTGAGTCAATGAATACTCTAATAATTTGGTGAGAAAGAGATCTTTTTTAGTTGTAGAAAATATTACAATGATGAAATTAGAATTATTTGGCCAGTGCTTTTATGGACTGTGGCGTTTGAACAGGTGCCAACAAGTACAAAGGGAAAGGCATGATTAAAAGGCTGAGTTTTCATTGTGTAAAGGAAACACCACGTAGATTAGTAGATTAAACTGACTATTGCAGAAACCTCTTATAAGTAAATGGTATATGTGGTTGAGACCCAAATATAAAGAGCCTTAAATGAAATCTTATGGATAATAGAAATATTTACTTTATTAAACATGATTGAGAGTAGCTTAATCTATCTCATTTCTTATTTCTGATTTAACATTTTAAAAAGATTATCTACTTTGTAAATATGTATATTTTGGAGAGTTAAAATAATTTTGTATATTATAAATGAGCCTTTCAATTACCAATGATGATATTAATAGAAGAATTTTAAATATTTTATTGTGGTACTTTACGGTACTGTCAAGGTTATTTATCTTTTGTACTTTGCCCAATGTGACTAATTCCTTCAGGAATGACTATACAATTCAGTGACTAGTATAACACATTAAAGTTTATTCTCATCATGAAGTATCATTTATTAGGTGCTTAATTATGAATGTTGCTCCCACAGGACAATGTACAAAAATTGCTACTTAGGGCTTCTTTAAGAATTGTGCTCAGGGAATCTAAATGCTCTTAGCATCCTCAGTATGACACACTACTTTTTACCTACTAAACTGTGCATGGTCGTGCCAGCTAAATATGTTCAATAGTCACAGTTACAAACAGTCTTCCAAAAATAACAGATATTGGACCTAATATTAACCTTGTAGCAGGTGTGTAGGCTCACATTAACTTAAAACATGCAGGAACCAGCCAATGAAAAGAATTTGACTTGCCATGAAAAATGGAAAACTTTGTTTCACATCCCATAGTCAGTTTTTTAGGGCCCTTTGCTCAGACGTTTTGAGAATTCAATACAGAATTTAAATTAGAACTTAAATCTCTTCCTTTATGGTATTCACAAACTCAATACTAAATCTGAAAAGATGGTTCTATTTACCTTTGAATCTTATAAAAGGTAATTATAGCATTGGCATAATTAGCCAATAGGCTAAATTTGGTAAAGTAAACTGAAATTGTTAATATTTAAAGAAGTAAAACAATAGCATTCTGTGTAATGTTATTGAGTGGGAGATCCTTCTTATCAACTTCAAAAGAGAATATTTATGTATTTTATTAGTATCATTTTAATTCAGAAATACTTTTAATACTGAACAGTCAACATTCATGATACCCACATATGACTGATTTCATTATCAAAAATACTTATAAATGTGTGAATTATATGTATATGTGTGTTGTCCTTGTTTGATACAAAAGTTTCATGAAAACTTCCTAAATTGTGAAACTCAGCCAAAGAAAAAAATCACTGGCTTTAAGCACATTTTGCATATATGATTCCATACACTGCCAAATCTTCCACAGAATTTTAATATTTCCATTACTTTACATATTTTCTGAAAGAATACGATAATTTGATATATGTATTATGCAATATTTTGACATTTTAAAAAATGTCATGGTAATACATGTATTTATAAAACTCAAATCAGTAGATTTATTCACAGGACTCTTAAAATCATTTTACATATTGTCTTTTAGAGTAATATTAAGCTTTTCAACTACAAATATTAAGCAATCAACTGCAAAGTATTATCCTTCTCAGAATAAAGAACTTCCAAAATTATTTGCAGTTTCTCTGAAATAATAATGGCCCAATACATCATAATTTTAGACTATAAAAATACTTTGGAACAAAATATTTAAAAAAAGAATATGGTAGCAGGAGATAATTGCCTTTTGACATTACAGTTTAATAAAGTTAAGAAGCCTTTAAAATAGGATCTATTCATGTTATTTCAGCTTCCTTTCCTATTTGTTGGAATATAACGCATTTAGGGTTCTAAACTGGTGATGACAAAGTCGTACATCTTGAAAGAAAATCCTCACGTATGGGGAAGGTGTTTTCCAATATCCTTTCTTTTGTTTTTAGCTTTGAAAAGTCCCCAAGAAATCAAACAGGGATCCATCCCTGGAAAAATAATGAAATTAAGTCAAAGATCAAGTAAAATTAAATGCTGTGCACAAAAGCTTCTATTTGAAAGTTCAAAAATGAGTTGATATTACGTGAGAAGAAAGTAATGTTGTATCATGGATTTTAAATTAGCAAACTAAGTTAAATTGACTTTGACTAATTAATTTAAGCACTCTTTAATATACCAAGATGTATTAAATCTCAAATAAACCTGGAAGTATTTCGTTTGGAGAAAGTAGCCAAAGCTTGTTGGAATAAAGTTATGATTATTTATTATCATGAAAATGATTAAGCATCTGCATTGACTTATGATGCTGCTGAGTGGAGAGTTATTAGAAAACATAACATAGTGTATTAATATCTAATTATATAAAATTGATTTCTAATTAGCTCTACAGGAGTGCAAAAATAATTCCTGCAGTATTAATGACAACCAGATTAAAGAGGGAAGCTTTGTGTTTCTTGCTCTAATTAGTTTGGTTTGCAAATTTTTATTTATGCAACAAATGTATTATTTATATTCCTCTAAATGCTTAGAGCTCCAAAGCTACCTGTTCTCCTGTATTAAAGGTTCTTGCCTTAAGTTGTTAATATAGTCACACAAAGTTTACAACTTATGAGAAAAAGAAAAGGAAAAGACAGTCCCAATCCTAAATGCATGTGTGAATTGCTTATAAGTGACATTTGGTGCTCTCTTTAGTCCCTTTCATCCTGGATCCCAATCTTCTTTCGATGTAAGAAGTCTTCAGGAGCACTGGCTGCATCAGTACCATCTGTCCCTGCCCTCCTCAGCCCCGGCTTGGGCTTTAACTTTTCAAGACTCCCATCTCCCTATCAAAACTCAACGCTGTTGGACACCGTGCCATTATGTCTTTCTAAAATTCCTGTTCACCACTGACTAATCTGACATGGTCTGCTAAACGTTATTCTCTCAAATACTATTTAGGAAATATGTAGAGAACATTTGCTAACCCAAACAGAATTCTTTAGATAACCCCTGGCTTTAATCTTCACAACATCCAATATGTTGTATAATATAGACTTGTATCTCATACCTTGCTTCCCTGTTAGACTAAAGTTCTGGATGTAGAACATCTGTTTCATTCACCTCTATATTCTGTGGGGACAAACCAGCAGCAGCACCCCATCCATACTGCTGACATTTTATAAACATTGGTTGAATAATGAGTAGAAGAAAAACTCAGTATCTAGCTTGACATAAATGCCAATAATCAAATGTTTAATTAATTATGAGGTAATTAATGGTAAGAAGGTACTATTTCTACATTTCCTTGTAGGTATAAAATTTGTGACTCTATTTCACATTTCTTTGCTTTAAAGCACTGTTTGTATTCCTCTAGCTGGGTTTTCCCCCCCAACATCTGAATAGTCTTTTCAGCTCTACCCCTGTACAGTACAAAAAGCCTGTTTAATATATTATGCTACTAGAGTGCTAAAGAGGGTACTTTCAAGTGAAAGCATTGCAAGTGCTATGTATAAAATCCCTAGTGATATACCCAGCATCACCCACAATGGGTCTGCAAAATGGGTCTTCCAGTGATTCGTAAGATGGTTGTAAGCTTTAGTAAAAGTGTTTCTCAACTATCTGGGGTAGTGGCTACCACCATGGTAAGCCTTCAGAAACTCACAGCTGTGGTTGTATTTCATGCTGTTTTTCCAGCCCATTGCATTTGTGACAAGTAGAGAAGCAATTTTAAAATGTTTTTATGAAATGTAGGAATGTTATATGGTAGAACTTGGAGAAAAAATGATTAGTGACCTGGTGCAAAATGGTTTGCACCATTTTTGTAGTCATCTAAAATAACTGCTGTGCTTTTCATTTAAATGTTTGCTGTCATGTTTTATATCTTTAGCTGGAGTAAAAGGAGGTAGAAAACAAAAATGAAGTGAGTTAATCTTTTGGGTTTTTTGTTTTGTTTTGTTTTTTAAGCAGCCAAAGCTCAGGGAATACAATAGCTGTTTTGTTTAGCAACTGGAACCAAATCCTTCCCCTCTTCTACATTAAGTGAGAAGCTCACAGACCTAACGTTTCGAGGACAAAAATCGCAGATCATACAAGGGCTGTCCAGAAAAAAATCCAGCCGTTCATGGCTCTGCTTTTCTTTTTTTTTTCATATTTTAAATATTTTTATGTAGACAAATATATGTAAATGACAGTATTATTTCTTTTTTCCAAATCCCTATATTATAAATCTAGTTACATAGTTTTCTTGTCAACTAGAGTAGAACCCCCTAATACAATATTGAACAGAAAAGGTAGTAGTGAGACCATCATAGTTTCTAATTTTAAAGAAAATTATTTCTTGCATTTTCCTATTAGTAAATGTATTTGCTTCATGTTTTTTCCAGATATTCTCTATCAGGCTAATAAAATTTTTGTCTGCAATAGCTAAGCAAATGCTAACCTCTACCAACAATATCTTAAAATACATATTACATTGCTTTATTTATTTTTTTACAGGTATATAGTTTATTTAAACTTTATAAGAAACTGGTGAGATATAAGTAACTCCATTTTACAGATAAGGAAACAGACTTAAGTAAGCCAAGTAAGTTTGCCCAAATCTTAGCATTAGTAAGTAGCAAGACTGAGATTTAAAGTAAATCTCACTTCTCACCATGATCTTAATAACGGTTTGTCCTGTCAAGGACATTACTTCTTTTATTTTTGTTAGTGTTTGAGTGCCTGGAATTATTTTTAGCACAAACTAGGCACTTGAGAAATACTTACTGAATGAAAAAAGACATTAAACTCTACTGGAAACCTTTCTGAATTTAGAGTGATCTCCAAATATTTACAGTTACACCAAACTTTTGAGTCCCGGGATATCAAAGAATGGGAATGTGCCATCTATCAGATTCTAATTGAGTGTGTGCACATACACACAATGTGAATGTGGATTGTTGTCGCATTAGAACTTAAATATCACATTGCAAAATCAAAAAATTCAAGTATTTGTGTCTCTAACCTATCATGAGGTTCCTGTCAGTAGGCTCTGCTTTTCAGACTACATCGGTGGGTGTTTTCCGGACAGCCCTGGTAGGCATGGTTTTCTGGGCCCTCACCATCTGCACACTCCTTTATCTACTGTTCCATAATGAACAATCAGGTCTTCTTATCTTCAGGCAGGTTAAGTCCAAAGAAATGTGGTGAGATTTTGCCAGTACAAAAGTTGGAAATAGAGAAAATTCAGGGACAAGAAAGCCTCTCCATTCTTTATGAAATCTTCTAGACTTCCTTTCAAATTCCTAGAGAAAGCTCTTTGTGAAAAGATAAATTTCAAAAATATCTACAGTGTTTTCATAAAAGATTGATAAGTACATGTTTCAGTATATAAAACATTTGACTTAAAAGGAACAATACACATGGCAGATGCTCCTTTATCTTGAAATTTCATAGCTGTCAATCTGGTGCAACAGTGATGGTTGAATGAGCGAAGCATTGTTAATGTCACTAAGGAAAATTATCCAATCTTTCTATATAAAGACTTCTTTCATTCTTCTCACCTTAATTCTGAAAGCAGTGGAACAAGCCTGTCTACATTTATAGCTAGCTGCTTATTGCCAGCTAGATGTCTGTCTGTGACACTTATGTGCCTCTTTAAAAATCTGTCTTTGGCCTCTTTCACTACGTTAAAACTGCTTATTCCCATTTCAGTGGCCATCTAATTGCCAGACCGTATTTTTTTCTCTCTCCTCCTCCTCAATGTCTCTGCACTATTTAGTGCTTTCTGTGGCCCCCTCCTGCCATACACACTTCTTTGAATTCCTCTGCACCATCTTGCATCCCCCTCAATTCCTTGTCTCCTCCCTCGCCTGCCATTCTTCTCCCGTCTGCAAGGAGACTGCATCCTCGGATGACACGTGTTGCATTGCTCTCCTGAGTGTTCTCCCATAAATTGAACTCAGTTAATACCTCTAGGACCATGACTCCCAATACCCTGTATGTAGTGCTGACATCTCCTGTTTACGTCTGGCTGCTGCTGGGTATTTCTGCCTAAGAAATACCACTGAGAACCTCAAAGTCTCAAGTCCCAAGGCAAAACTCATTGTTTCCCCATGGAAATTGTTTTCTTTCTTTCTTATTCTGGTAGTATATATTAGCTTTGAAATTACCAAGTCGGATTTTACTTTCTCATTCCCCTTTGCTTGTGGCTTGCTTTGTGGTGTGGAATTTTTCTCTGTGACCTTGTTTTAAAGTCGCTACATTTTTTCTCCACTGTCATCATCCAGGTTCTGTTATTATTAGCCTGAGCTGTAATACTCTTCTAGTTGGTTCTACATCTCTTTTCCTATCCCAATCCATCCCACATCTCTGCTAAGATAGACTTACTAAATACTCATGTCGATAGTATACTTTTTCTTCAAATTACCTTCCATGACCATCTGTATTGACCTGGCTTTCAAGGCACTCTACAGAAAAGGTGATCTACCTTCTATCAAGTACTTACCTTCACATTAATTTAACCCAATTAATTCTATTGCAGCTATACATACCTCTCTACCTTGCTCATGTTTTCTCTCTGTAAAATTCTTTTTTCCTTCCCACTACCATAGTTTATTAAAATAATTCTCTCCCTCTTTTCCTCCCTTCCTTCTTTGCTTACTTGCTTTTCCCTTCCTACTCTATTTTTTTTCCAATTCATATACTTATCCTTTTATTTATTCATTTGACCACTTATTTGACAAAAAAAAAAAAGAAAAAAAGGAGCATCTATTGAGTGCCTGATACACTTCGAGACGTTGAAAATAGAATGTTAGAACAAAACAAAGACCATTCCCTATTGCCTCTTATGGTCTAGACAAAGAGACAGGTGGCACTCAAGTAGTCACCTACTCGTGCTTTGTGGTGAGTATTGAGAAGATAAATTACAGAATGAGTGTGGGGCTGTCCTTTACAGGTCTGCTCTGTTGTTCCAGGATTTCTTCAGATGCCATCTTCTTCAGGAATCCTTTTCTAGTCACTTAGCCAGCATGTAAATTGTGTGCCCCAATGAGAATCCAAACCTCATGGAGACTTTCTTTGTGAGAAAAAAGAATTTTTGCCAATTCGTTTTTTAATTGTTATATTCCAAGAACTTTAAGAACTGGTCATAGTGGATGTTCTATAAATATTAATCAAATGAATGCATGATTGAAGCTCCTAGTTCTTTGATTTTTACTTTGTCTTATGACATATTACCATGTTTCATGCTATGTTTATTTGTTTTTTTGTGTTTTTTTTTTCTTCTTCTTAATCCCATTTTGTTCTTTTTTTTTTTATTGGGGTGACATCTGTTAGCAAGGATTACATAGGTTTCAGGCATACAATTCTACAGTGCATTGTATATTAATTTTATCCTCCCTTCAGTTTGTAAGTACCAAATAGTCAGGGACTACATTTTACTTACTTTTACTAACCTTACAATGGTTAACTTAGTGTGCAATACTCTTAACTACCTATTGAATTGAATAAACAATATTCATTCAAAGCTATCTTCATTACTATGCTTATACTTAGATACAAATATTAGTTAAATACTGTTGTCATAGATTAACAGTAGTCTGTCTCAGTTGGCCACTTGATAATATAATTTTCAGTGTCATAATTTAAAGGCCTCACCTGTTTATTATTATTTATTTCTATAAAAATTTGAAGCATTGAGTGAAATGGCCTGATTATCTATTGTATACTTGCCTCTTTTTTTTTTTTTTTTTTTTTTTTTTTTTTTTTTTTTTTTTTTTTTTTTTTTTTTTTTTTTTTTTTTTTTTTTTTTTTTTTTTTTTTTTTTTTTTTTT